>CM072520.1:51960698-51963198 GCA_036898135.1 Oncomelania hupensis
GTTGGGGCATCACCGATGAGCTTTTAGCCAGCGTACTCCATCTTTCTCTGTCCTCAGTAACCCTCATGGCTTCGCGCAGTGTCAAGCCAGTCCATTCTCGAATGTTGTCCTCCCATCTCTTTTTCTTTCTCCCTCTACTTCTGCCTTCTTCCACCGTAAATTTCAGGATAGTCTTTGCAAGGTTTGATGCTCTGGTGACGTGGCTATACCATCGTCGATTCCGTTTCTTCACCACTGTGAGCATGTCATCGTGTTGTCCAATGGTTTGTGTGATGGTCTGTTAGACTTCGTCGTTGGTGATGTGCTGGATATAGGAAATGCCCAGAAGTCATCTGTAGCACTTCATCTCCGTGCTTTGTATTATACGTTGTAGATCTGCTGTGAGGGTCCATGTTTCGCAAGCGTATAGGCAGATGGAAATGACAAGGGAGCGCAGCAGCCTTATCTTGGAATGTAGACTGATGGTCCTGTCTTTCCAAATGGGCTTCAATCTCGCCAGGGCAGCAGTTGTTTGTGCGATCCTGAAGAGGATTTCCTGTCGGGATCCAATGTTTGAAACAATGGCTTCTTTAAAGCTATGCATTGTGTTGAGGGATTGGCTTTGGACTTTGATTTCCATGTTGATGCCATTGGTGTTGTTTGTCATCATGTTGGCCTTCGCTGCACTTATTTCCATTCCATAGGCTCTGGAGGTGGTGTCAAGCCTCTGTACCAGCTGTTCAAGTTCTTGTTCCTCTCCAGCCAATCCATCAATTTCATCTGTAAAACGGAGGTTGGAGATTGCTCTACCCCCTATGTTGACTGTGCCTTCGTGATCTGCAAGGGCATCTGACCTGACATGATGCACCCTAGGAAGATGTTAAAGAGTGCTGGAGACACTAGGCATCCTTGACGCACACCGACTGTTGTTTTGAACCAGTTCCCGATGGCGTTGTTATAGAGGACTGCACTAGTAGCCTTGTCATACAGGCTTTTGGTGACTTCATTAATTTTGGGGCTGATGTTGTACACTCTCATGGCAGACTCGGTCGAACGCTTTCTTCAAATCTACAAACACATTATATAGGTGTTGTTAGTGCTGTAAGTATTTCTCACAGATTATTCTTAGGTTGAAAATCTGGTCGGTGGTACTTCACCAGGCCCTGAATCATGCTTGTTCTTCAGCTATGATTTGTTAAGCTTAAGGTTTCAACCTTTTGAGAATGATTTTCAACGCCCCAACGACCTTCGAGTGACGGGATAGGATATGGTAGGATGTTGACACTAAAGAGACTCGTTCTGTAACTCTATGTACTTATTTTACGTATGTAATATTATTCATATACATATTATAGACAAAGTACACTTAGAATTTTACTCTCAAAATAGTGTGTTATTGCAAGATTGTGATATGTTTTCAAAGCTGTCTGTATAGTACTGCTTTGCGCCACTGTTTAAAGAAGGAGCTAACAAAACCAGTGTAAATAGCATAGAACCCTTGAACTGTACATAGTACAGATGATACAAGTGCACCCTGTTATGTTTACCTAGCAAGGCAATCGAACAAGACATTTAAGATAGGACATCCCGAACGGACTTTTCACTGGACTAACGATAGTGTTATTATATTTAGTTAAATATAGACAAGGAAGTAGTAGGCCTATTTATGTTTGTCGGCAAGACACGACGAAAAGGGAGAAAGAGAAACTGTGAAACCTTTTTTATTATTTTTTTATTTTTTCCAATTAGTGACACATATTATAGACCAGTTATGAAGTCTAATTTTCCAATGTGTCTCTTAACAAATTAACAAAAGTTAAAAACAAATTTCAACATTGAATTGAAATTCATGAAACTCGCACACTCAAACATACATTTCGAGATTTTATTCTCTAACAAGAAGCATGAACATATGCCCACAGAGAAGTTTGACCTACAGTCATGTACAGGCAAAAGCTTGGGGTCAAGACGCATGCGCTGTACATTCCGACAACAGTGAACATGTGATATAGGCCTCTCTCTCTCTCTCTCTCTCTCTCTCTCTCTCTCTCTCTCTCTCTCTCTCTCTCTCTCTCTCTCTCTCTCGCCTCCTGTATGAAATTCAGTGTTTTCTACATCGCATTACGCAAATTTCAAGATTGTATTCTCCATGAACCGAATGAATATTTGCTGTGCCGCAATGTTTATTCTCCCGCGAGAGAGAGAGAGAGAGAGAGAGAGAGAGAGAGAGAGAGAGAGAGAGAGAGAGAGAGAGAGACAGAGAGACAGAGAGACAGAGAGACAGAGAGACAGAGACAGAGACAGAAAGACAGAGAGAGACTGAGAGACAGATAGACAGAGAGAGACAGAGAGACAGACAGAGATGGATAGTGTGAGTAAGAGGGGGTGAGAGACAGAGACAGATAGATAGATAGATAGGTAGATACATAGATAGATACAGAGGGAGAGAGATAGGGGAGAGAGAGAAATAGAGAGAGATAGATACATAGAAAGAGAGAGGGAGGGAGAGAGAGATGGGGAC
>CM072520.1:51965698-52083198 GCA_036898135.1 Oncomelania hupensis
TCGAACTCCCATTTCCAAAAACAAAATAGAATACAAACATCATTATAAAATATCAACAAAACACATACATATAAATTGCCTATATTGCTAAATAGTAACATCATAGGAAGCCCCAGTGACCATTTGGCTGAAAGCGTCCAATATTTCCCAAGCTGAACCAACAGGCCTCGCACACAAATAAGGAGTTTTGTCCCGGAAGAGTTTTCAAGAAAAAAAAGTAGGTGACTGGTCTAGCGAAGAAGAAGATAGTATAGCATATTAATAGAACAGCAGGAATGAGAAAGGACAAATGAGAAAGACTGCGACAGTGGGAATTTAAAGCACTAAATTTTCAGAAAGTGGGGATACTATTTATACTGAAACCCCCAGCACCCCAATGGGGAGGGGGGGAAGATAGAGAGAGAGAGAGAGAGAGAGAGAGAGAGAGAGAGAGAGAGAGAGAGTGAGAGAGAGAGGGAGAGAGTCAGAGAGAGATACAGAGAGAGAGAGAGAGAGAGAGAGAGAGAGAGAGAGAGAGAGAGAGAGACAGAGAGACAGAGACAGAGACAGAGAACAGTTTTAGTGTGTGTGTTTGTTTGCTTGAGAATGATATCAGTTAATGAAAGGCAACTAGAAAACGCCGCCTCTTCAAAGTTCGTGTTTATAGTTTTGATAGCAATGTCAAAACGGGCGGGTTAGGTGGACAGGCCGTGACAAATTTGAATAGAGAATTTCAGTATCCAATAAATGATATCGCCAGAATGTTAGTGTTGTTGGTAACCTAACCTTTATAAGGTAGTCCTATGTATGGAATACCAGAGGTCACTACGTACTATCGTGTGCAAACCGGAAAGTATATGGAAGCTTTGTAAACATCACTTGGCTTGATTATTCAGAGTACAGACATGTATATAGGGGACCCATGCTGAAGATGCCCTTAAGCAGTGGATTTTTATTTTGGAGATGTTGCAGTGAATTTGACGTTGCGGAGAAATTATTAGCATTCACAATCTCAGAATCATCAAAGTAGTTTTGAAATTATGATGAATTAGGTTGAGGCATATGAAGTAAAGTTGTGCTGTAATATAAAAAAATGTTTCAATGAAAGGAAGATGGCACTGTGCGTCTAAGATTTGTTTATCAGTAGGGAAACAACGTTTTATTGGAAATTCTTCCACATAAACGGTGAATATAACATTCCACTACAAAACAACGTTGGTATAATACATCTTTTAGCATGGAAGTGATGTAACGTTATCAAAGTTATCTTCTTGCTCACTGTTGACAAAACCTACAGATATCTTGTTTAGGAAGAGTGTGTTGATATATAATACTGGAGGAATGGAAATGAAGCAGAAACAGAAGACGTCTACTCTTGCCGTGGTAGTTTTCGTCTTTACTGTTACAGGTAGTCTACAGATCTTATCAACTCATTTGTGTTGCTGTTCTTGTTCTTGAAGTTAACGCCGTCGTTGTAATTTTTGTGATTGTGGTGGTGGTGCTATTGTATCAAGTCGCTTCGGACAATTGTTGTTGTTGTTGTTGTTGTTGATGATGATAAGGAGGAGGAGAATGACGAGGAGGAGAAGGATGCGTATAGGGATATTGCTACATGTATATTGACGATCTTTTCTTTCTTTCTTCTCATTCACCTCCATATTAATAGTTTATGCTTATTTCAGGTGCTATTCAGATTGACAACTGCAACAACGGTGCGATCTTCATTACGGACGACACCAGCAATTCAACAGACATTACTTGTAGCGGTTTGTCACCGAATGGCGATGTGTTATGGTTCATCATTCCAAATCCCTTCAAAAATCCTGTTGCTACTTGTCACATAACAGTGTGTACTCTCAATGTAACCTACGTGAAAGTTCTCATAGACCAAGACAGTGGAACAAGCACACTGACATTTGTAAATGATATATATAATCATGCAAACGGAGCTAAAGTGTACTGCAATACCACGCTGTGTATCATTCATGTTATAGGCAAGTATATACCTATCCTATATTATCCCGTCAATCGAAAGTCGTTGGAACACCACAGATGATCGTTTAACCAGCGTACTCCATCTTTCTCTGTCTGAGCAACCCTCATGATTTTGCTTAGTCTCAAGCCAGTCTATTCTCTAGTGTTGTCCACCCACCTATTTTTCTGTTTCCCTCCCCTTCTGCCTCCTTCCGCCGTGCCTTGCCTGATGCTCTGGACTGAGTTTCCGTTTCTTCACCACTGTGAGAATGTCATTATTTTGTCCAATGGCTTGTGTGATGATCTGTCGGACTGCATCGTTGGTGATGTGCTTGTGTATAGGAAATGCCCAGAAGTCTTCTGTAGCACCTCATCTCCATGCTTTGTATTCTTCGTTGTAGGTCTGCTTTGAAGGTCAATGTTTCGCAAGCGTATAAGGAGACGGAGATGACAAGGGAGCGCAGCAGCCTTACCTTGGAGTGTAGACTGTTGGTCCTGTCTTTCCAAATGAGCTTTAGCTTTGTCAGAGTAGCATTTGTTTGTGCGAGCCTGGAGAGGACTTCCTGTAGGCTCAGTATTTGAAGCTATGCGCTGTAATGCCAGTGCTGATGCTATTAGTGTTGTTGGTCATCATTTTGGTCTTCTCTGCACTTATTACCATTCCAAAGGCTCTGGAGGTAGTGTCAAGCCTCTGTACCAGCTGTTATCCAACCCATCAATGTCATCCGCAAAACGGAGAATTGAGATTGCTCTACCCCTATGCTGCCTATGCCTTCATGATCTGCAAAGGCATCTGACATGATGCGCTCTAGAAAGATGTTGAAAAGAGTTGGAGACAGCAGGCACCCTTGACGCAAGCCGATTGTTGTTCTGAACCAGTCCTATATGGGGCTGTTATAGAGGACTGCACTGGTAGCCTTTTCATACAGGCCTTTGGTGACTTCAATAATGTTAGGGCTGATGTACACTCTCATTGTTGAACACAGAGCTGCTTACCGGAATCGGTCAAACGCTTTGTTGAAGTCTACAAACTTATGATATATTTGTTGTTGGTGCTGGAGGAATTTCTCGCAGATTATTCTGAGGTTGGAAATCTATTGATGTGTGGATATAAAGGTCCGAGCAATACTCTGTCCATCTATCCAGATTTTTTGTTCTTCTTTAAGGCATGTGCCAGACTTGCTTTGGATCGTGGAGACCTTGGGTTGTTTGACACGTGTCAGCCGCTGGCAGCTTTCGTGCTGTTGTTCTTGTTCAGACTGTTGTCTATTTCCTGGCATTGCTCTTCTATCCAGTTCTCCTTTGCTGTGCACATGCCTTTTCGGATGTCATTGCTGATTTTTTGGTAGGCATCAGCTCCCCGGGAGGTGTTCCTTTTCTTGTTCATCTCTCTTCGTTTGTCATATAATTCCAAAAGTTCATGTGTGATCCACGGTTTCTTTTTGGGGGGCGGTGCTTGCCAGCGACCTCAGTGACAGCTGAGTTGAAGGTGATGGTCATGGCGTTGACGTCTCATTCACCATCTCCCAAAATGAGTAGTGATGCAAATTTCACTCGAATTGTGTCTTGGAATTTTTCTGCCACCTCCGTGTCTTGCAATTCGCCCAGGTCGATAACATTATTTGTTGAGCTCTATTGACATTATTGTATTTATTAGGTCTATTTTCACTATTACTGTTTGTATATGTGATGTCGGATTATGACTCCACTGCATATCTTACAGCTTAAATGTTGTTTTAAGAACCTCTGTCTGATGAGTGTGACTGGGTGTATTGGCAGCCTGTTTGTGTTTGTAAATATTAAATAGTGTATAGTACTTAGGTCATCCAATTTAATAAATATTGTGGCAAAGCGTTATCATTTTCTTTAGTTAGGTACTATTTATTTATAATTTTAATTTTAATTATAAGGTTAAGATGTCAAGAGCAGCTAATACAGGTACCCTAAGGCCAATTGTCGGACAGGAGGTGGGTCCGTCGTTCTGAATTTAACGTTTTCACAGTTCTTGCCATATCTCAAGGATGACTGAGCCGCTTTTGAGTATTTTTACAAAGCAGATACTTAAACCACCAGTCATCCTTTTATGTCATCCACCTTAACTCTTCCTCAAAGGTCAAGGACGCTTAGTCCAGTTATATGAAAAAAAGATGTTTTGCCCTTAATCTCAAAGTTGGTACAACCGAATTTGATAAATATTTGAAAGGACTACTTCAGATTATGGGCTATCATTCCATGATGTTAGTTTTTTCTTTGCGGGCCATCTTGATATCTTTTTCAGACGCACTGCCGACAGTATCCTTGCATGTTGATGGAGGCGCGACATATTTCAATGTTGGAGACACAGCGACCCTGAGATGCAGCACAAGCAGGTCTCCACCATCCCCTTTGTCCTTCACCTACACATGGAACATCAACTGTGACGTTCAGCAATCTGGCAATGTCTGTCAGTTCACAGTGAAGTCAGAACACAACGGGAGACAAGTCAGTTGTACGGTCACCTATATACAGTATCCATACATTGCTGGCAAAACAGCATCTGTCATTATCAACATTCAAAGAGGTAGAGTTAGGATTTTAGCTACACGTCACGAAGATATATTGTCCTACTATATCCATAGTCGTTCACTTCCTCATGATGATGATGATGATGATCATGATGATGATGATTATAAAGATGACGATGCAGAAGATGATGGTAATGAAGATGATGATGACGATGCAGGTGATGATGATGATGAAAATGCAGACGAAAAAGAAGAAGAAGAAGAAGAAGAAGAAGAAGAAGAAGAAGAAGAAGAAGAAGAAGAAGAAGAAGAAGAAGAAGAAGAAGAAGAAAAAGAAGAAGAAGAAGAAGAAGAAGAAGATGATGATGATGATGATGATGATGATGATGATGATGATGATGATGATGATGATGATGACTGTTTTATTTTATTACTGAATATAGGATTGTCACTGCAATTATTTTTAGCTTCAGCAACAGGACTGCTGAACGGGATTAATTTTGCAGAGGGCGGCGTGTCAATCGCTGCTGTCATCAGTGGTGTTGTTGTTGCCGTCGTCGCCGTCGTCATCGTTGTCATCGTCGTCGTTTACGTCATCAAGAAAAGAAAGAACATGCCTAACAGTGGACCGCCTGCACGGCAGTTTGCAAAAAATGAAGATGGTGTGTTGTTTATCAATTTGTTTGCATGTTCGCAACGTAGTCGTTATCATGCGTCGTCGTCGTCGTCATCATCACCATCATCATCATCATCATCATCATCATCATCATCATCATCATCATCATCATCATCTTCTTCTTCTTCTTCTTCTTCTTCTTCTTCTTCTTCGTCTTCGTCGTCGTCGTCGTCGTCGTTGTCGTCGTCATCATCATCATCATCATCATCATCATCATCATCATCATCATCATCATCATCATCATCATCATCATCATCAGAGTTAGTGTCACAGGCGAATCTGTACAAATGTTCTATACAACATTTGTTCCTATAAAAATTAAGTGAATGAATGATTGGATGAATGAATGAAGGAAGGAGGGAAGGAATTACACAATGAATGAATAATGAGTCATTTGTCTCTTTCAGATTTTGAGGAGCACGTCAACCCTTTGTACGGAACAGAAAGTGGCAACAATGAAGATGTTGGTTATGTAGCAGCAGGCCCACGACGTCATCCACACACCACGCCTATATCTGTTCAACAACACTCCGCTTAGGGAGCAGGAAGATAAGCCTATGGTACAGTACATGTGTGATTTTTTTTGTTCCTGTGACATACATCGGAAAGAAGAAACCCTGGTCGCCAAGCATTTTTAAAGGAAAGACCACAGTGTGAAGGACATGCGGATCACGGTGATAGAACAGATCCATACATACAACACTGTGATCCGTTAGACAAGAGAACGGTTTTGGCGACACGAACTGCGGACGAACTACCCTGATGGCCAGGCTTTATTATCAGTACAACTTATGTTAATCTGATGAATAAAATTTGATGCAACGATGGCCTGAATATCTGGGACTGAACCCATTGGTAAGCCTACTTGCCTGCAAATAGAATCTGTGGACAGATGTAAATCAGTATGGGCGTGTGTAGAGACGTTAGGGAGATCTTGCTCCATCATTCCTTTTTTAAATTATATTCGGTTATTTATTTATTTTTTATAACATAGCATAGCATTTTCAATGCTCATTCAACACTTTGGGATAAAGGATGTAATTATAATACAAATAATCGTTTTATTGAAAATATCATTACTTCTGGTCTTATATTGTTAAATGATGGTAAAATAACAATTATTCCTGACATAGCAACCCACCAACCTTCTGCCATTGATCTAACGTTTGTATCGCCTGATTTGGCAATAGATAGTATATGGGAAGTGGACTCTGATTCATTAGGTAGTGACCATCTTCCAGTTGTAACTGTAATAAATGAAAAGCCAGAGGTACAAATAGGAGATGATATTATACCAAAATATATTTATACTCGTGCAGATTGGAATCAGTATCAAATGCATTTATTGTACTCTGAAGATGACTTTCCACAAAATGAAGATATTAATGAAATTTGTACAGGTTTTACAAAAACAATATTGTCTGCAGCTAATAAGTCTATACCTATTAAAAGAAATTCTGTAAAGAAAAAACACAGTGGTAATATTTGGTGGAATTAAGCATGTGCAGATGCAGTTAAGGAAAAAAAAGAATACATTTAAGAATTGGATAAAATGTAGATCTGTTTCCGCACATAGGCACATGAAATGTGCAAAAATTAATTGTAATAAAATTATAGCATCAGCAAAGAAACAATATTGGGAAGATTTTTGTAAAAAAAAGAAATATCAAATACATGTAATGTCAATAATGTTTGGAAAAAAGTTAAAGAAATTAAAAATGGCTTTCAGCTTCCTAAGTGTCCCATAAAAATAACTAACAAACTATTTTCTTCTCCAAAGGAGAAATCTGAAGAATTTGCAAAACTTTTTGTAAATGCAAGCAATACTAGTAGTCTAATTAGAGATGAGTTCGAAAAAAGAAAACATGAAGAAAAATCTGAACATTATAAAGAACCTAATTCAGATAATTCTTTATTTATGAATTCTAGTATATCAATAACAGAGGTTACATATGCTTTAAATTATTTTGGCACTAAAAAATCTGCAGTTGGTCCAGATGGGTTATCATACATTTTGCTAAAACACATGCCTTTAAAATGGATACAACATTTTCTCACTATTATTAATAAATGTTGGGAAAATAATGTGTTGCCTGATATTTGGAAAACATCAATAATTATTCCACTTTTAAAAACAGGGAAAAATCGACACGAATCCTCAAGTTATCGCCCCATTGCATTAACATCGCATGCTGGTAAAATTATGGAAAAAATTATAATGAATAGATTATCATATTATTGTGAAAAAAATAAAGTAATTCCAGAAAATCAGGCTGGTTTTAAAAAAGGCAGATCAACAGTAGTGTCACTGCCACGACTCCCCCTGGGTAGACGCCACAAACAAACACCTTACACACGCAGACAACCCAGACAGAATGACAGTTTCCCGCAGACGTGAAGTGATGATAACACAACAATTATATATACAACTTTCAAGCTATTTATTCATTCATACCACACACTCATACACGTACAACATTTACACATGAAAGGAGAAAAATGGTGATGGAACAATCAATGGGTTGATGAACAATGAAATGGAAATGTCAGATGAACGGGGGTTGCTGATCAACCACGTCTAACTAACGGCTGTGCACTGCTAATGTCCGAGCACAGAGGGGGCAAGTGTCAAGAGGGGGACAACAAAGAACAAGCCGACCTGATAGTAGGGTGTCCCCGTTGATGTCTCCGAAAGGTAGCTGCCTCCTCGTTGTGGTTGTCACCGGACTGTCTGTTACACTCAGCTTGATGATGGTGTTTTCTATCAGTATCTGATTCAGCCCCGATGCTTGAATTCCTGATAGGGTGTAACTCAGATTCGTTTATTCACACAGCCCGTCCAAACAGCATACAAGTCACAAAGTCCACGTATGAAGTTTTCCACTTTTATTCAGCACACATCAACAACTGCATACAATTCTCAATTCAACTCAACAACTTTCACAGCAACTCTCCAAATCACTATCAACAACTTTTCTCTCCCAACAACACACGGAGCATCGAATAAATAATTTTTCCTCTCCTTCGAGATGACGACAGCTCGTTCTAGAAAATGACGCATTACAACCAACCAATCAGAATTAAAGATCGTCATCACTGACTTACGTCAATACATATTTTTATATCTTCCAGAACGACCTCTTGCTTCGACATGTATCGGGAAGTTTCTATCAAGAGTAAACACGCATATCCAGAAGATTCTCAAATAATATCGACTAACGCAAATTATCAACGTTATACAAAGCCTTTCCTAACAACAATGCAAACTCAAATCAAAGGTAAATAAACTCTATTATTGAATACTTTGCAAATCGAAACGATTAGATCTATCGTACACGCTTCCGGCATACTTTCGTTCGCGTTTCAACGTAACATAACCCCCCACTCAAGAAGAAATTTACCCAATTTCTTTCAACAACGTTGAAACGTAATGCACAAACAATGTACAGAATTAAAACTTATTTCAGACTGTCTGAACACTGTCAACGTTCTCAGCTCATTCACACAGAGTCAATGGTTTTCATCTTCAAGTCTTTCTGGATACTGTCAATGTTCACAGATCATTTACACAGAGTCAATGTTTCTCATCTGCAAATCTTTCTGGATACTGTCAATGTTCACAGATCATTTACCCAGTCAACGTTTTTCATTTTCAAGTCTGTCATTACCAATATTCTTAATTCGTCCTCACATTCAATGTTCTTTCGTTCGCAAGGAATCGACGCCCTCGTCAGTTGCGGTCGTCATCGGCCCAGGGTCAAAGACGATGATCACGTGGGCTTCCCCGGAATCAGTGCGTCCTCCGTTGTCTCCTTCTTCCATCGGATGTCCGACGCAGTCGACGTTGTCAGCTCCCAGAATGCATTCGCTGGGTCTCACGGTCAGGTTGTCTTCTGCGGGACGGTGGAACAGCTCCCTCATGGTCTGCAGATGCTCCTTCCAGGTCTGGGTGTGGACTTCATGTTCGACCAAAGTCGTAGAGCCTGGGACATCATTGAAGTTAGGGGGAAACTCGCCCATAAGGTCCTCGAGCTCCAACGTTTGACCTTCCGTCAAGCTCGGTCCTAGCTTAACATCATCGATGCCTTCTTTGCTGTGGAAGTCTCCCAGTTCCAACAGTTCTTCGCTGTCAAAGCTGTCGTCGGTCACAGCTGCTGTTGCTGCATGTACAGTCTCTGGCGGCCTCTCCACGTACAGCTTAAGGAGGTTGGCGTGGTATATTTTGGAATGCTGGCCGACCTTCACTTTATAGTCGTTGATCCCCACCACGGTCTCCACTTCGTACGGGCCTCTCCACTGCATCAGCAACTTATTATGATCGGTAGGTAGCAGCACCAGCACTTTGTTGCCAGGTTTGAACTTCCTGTTCACAGCCCTACGGTCATAGTAGTGCTTTCCACAGTCTTGGGACTTCTTCAGGTTTTCTCTGGCTATCTCGAGAGTCTGCTCCAGCTTCTCTCGTAGCTCAAACACGTACTGGTAACTGTTCTTCACCTCTGGGGTGTCCACTTCCTTCGTCCACAGTTCTTTCAGGATGTGCATCGGCCCTCGGATGGTTCTTCCGTACAGCAGCTCGAACGGAGAAAAGCCGGTGGACTCCTGCGGTACTTCTCTGTAGGCGAAAAGTAAGGCGTTGATGTAGCGATGCCATTGTCTGGGCTGCTCGCTGCACAGTTTCTTCAGGGTGGACTTCAGCGTAGCATTGAACTTTTCGACAAGCCCGTTGCACATCGGATGGTAGGGTGTCGTAGTCAAATGCCGGATGCTCAGCAGTCTGTTGACCTCCTTCATGCAGTCAGAGACGAACTGCGTCCCGAGGTCTGTCAGAATTTCTTCAGGCACTCCAAGTCTACTGAACATGTCCACCAGTGCCTCTGCTACAGTTTCAGTGTCAATCTTCTTCAGTGGCACTGCTTCTGGGTACCGAGTCGCATAGTCTACTAAAGTCAGTACCCATCGATGACCTTCTTCACTCGGAGGTCTTATTTCGCCGATTAAGTCTAAGGCCACCCTCTTGAAAGGTCGGTCGATCAGAGGCATTCTCTGCATAGGCACTTTCGGGACCCTTCCTCGAGGTATGGTTTTCTGGCAAATGTCACATGATCGGCAGAATCGGCTGACGTCCGCATGAAGTCCTGGCCAGTAGAACACCGCCTGGATTCTATCCGACGTCTTCTTGATACCCAGGTGACCTCCCATGATTGAGTCATGCGCTACTTCCATCACCTGGCGCCTTAGGGGTAACGGTACCAAGACTTGACGCAGTGGTTTACCTCCGTTGACCCTCGGGTGCTGGAAGATTCTGTACAGGATCTTGGCCTTCACCTCAAAATAGACCGTGCCACTGCCTTTGGTCACGTGGTCTTGGCGGTTCCTGTACTTGTTTAAAGTACTATCAGCTTCCTGGAGCTGGATCAGCTTATCTCTGTCCACGATGGCAGCTTTGGAGTTGTCGGCGACCTTCAGTGGCGTAGACGTCTTGTCTCTCTTGGCCTGGGCCCTGGTAGTAACAGCACCGACGATCTCTGGTCGGCAGGGCTGAGCCGGAGTAACCACATTATCCCGTAGCAGCTCTGTAAGGTCTCCATCGGGAAATGGCAGTGGATCCTCCTCCACAACTTCGACGTGTTGAATTGAGGCAGGACTCCACTCTGGATCGGGGTCGTCGGGTCGTCTCGCGCCGTCGATGTTCCCGATCATCAAATCATACAGCGGCTTCTTCAGGCAAACCGCTTCGACTTCGCCTATGTAGAAAGGGGTGTTGACATGAATTTTTGCAACTGGCGCTTTCACACATTTGCTGTCGGCCATGAGTGTCCATTTAGAATCGCCAGTGAATTGTTCTTTAGCGATTAGGTCTTCTCTGACGATGACCCCACTGCAGCCAGAGTCTCTTAAGACAGTCACTTCATGATTTCCGACGCGTCCCTTTGAAACAGGCATGTTCTGTACGGTCACAGCTGCGCTGGCGACGACGGGGATGGATTTCCCGTTGGCAAGGAGGAGTTGGCCATCAGTCATGCACTCTTGCACGTCCGCAGGAGTAGCTGTGCGCTTGGTCTCACTCGGAAGAATGACGCTCCCGCCGCACACTTGATGGTCAGATCTACTGGTTTGCCGTTGATTGGAGAACCGCCTCTGCCGGTTGCCCGCCGCTGAATTGTCCGTACTGCTCCGCTGTCCGCTACTTTTGTTTTGAGGACAGTTAGCTGCTCTGTGGTCTGTAGCGTTGCAGGTGAAACAGCCTCTTGAATGCCCTTCCCTGGGAGGAGGCATGGAGTCCGTCTGTCTCTGGCTCGTCTGGCTCCCTTGGATCTGGTTCCCATGGCTTGCAGTCTTCTGAAAATGTTTCGTCGCGCTGGGTGGCCCCAGGGTTTTCCCATGAGCGATAAGATATCTTTCAGCAGCCTCAGTCACATCTTTAAGCGTCTGCAGCTTTTGTTCTTCTAAGTGGGTCGCTAGGTCCTTGTGACAGGCATTGAGAAATTGTTCCTTCACGATCAGGTCATGGAGACTGTCGTAAGACTTCCTTTCGCCTGATAACTCCACCCACTTGTGTAGATATGACGACAGGCGCTCCACAAACTGCTTTGGCGTCTCGTCTGACTTAGGCCGGCATTCACGGAAGCGTTTACGGTAGCCCTTCTCTGTAAAGTTATAGCACTGCAACAGGGCCTCTTTCAAGACGTCGTAGTTTTTGGCGTCATCGTTCGACAGTCTGGTGTAAACTTCGAGAGCTTGCCCCGTCAGAAGTGCACTCAGTCGAATTGCCCAGTCTTGAGGTTGCCAGTTAGAGCTTTCAGCGAACCTTTCGAATCTCGCCAGATAACAGTCAATCTGGTCCTTCCCGTCGACGAAAGCTGGCAATTTTGGAGCCGTGTTGTCACTGATAACTTGTGGCGCATGCTGCTGTTGCTGGATGCGCGCCAACTCTAGTTGGAACTGCCGATCAGCTTCTCTTTCCTCACGCCTGCGCTCATCTTCTCTTTCTTTACGCTGCTCTTCTCTTTCTTGCCGCTGCTGTTCAATTTCCAGACGCTTCAATTCTAATTCTCTTTCTTCACGGCGACGCTGCTCTTCTAATTCTCGTTCTTCACGGCGACGCTGCTCTTCTAATTCTCGTTCTTCACGCCATCGCTGTTCTTCTCTTTCTTCGCGCAATATTCTCTCCTGGCATTTGACGTACTCCGTCAGCTGTTTGCCTTTTAGATTTAGTTCAACCCCTTTCTGCCAGAAGTCAGCCATCTTGATGCTTCTGGAAAGTTCTTTTCAAGAAAGTTCTTTTCTAGAAAGTTCTTGACTGTAGAGTTCTTTTTCTGGAAAGTTCTTGACTGTGCTGTACCTTTCTAGACTGTTCTAGAACAGCACGCATTCTGCAGTAGCGCTGATGCTTGTCACTAGTCGCTTTCGCTGACGCAGGCCCCGCTGTCCTCGTCGTATGCGACGCTGCACCACGCTGGTGTTGATGTACACGCTCCTGTGCTGAAGTAGACGCGACGTCCGCTCGCCGCTCTCTGTAACACTGGCGATGTAGCTCCGAGACTGTCCCTTGACGTAGTCTTACGGCAGCCACGTAGTCCCGCTCTGTTGTTCGCTCACGAAGCAACTCTTCGGTGACTACACGCCCTTGCAGTCAACCCGAATCTATCGGAAGTAGTCCCAGTATGTTGGCCCCTCTCGACGCAACTCGTTGGCGGCTACCCTCGATGACTGCCTCTCGTAACGTTGACTCGCTTGTTGTAGCAGTTGAACCCTTGGCTATGGCGTGAATCGCGGCTTGACCCCCAAAATGTTACACTCAGCTTGATGATGGTGTTTTCTATCAGTATCTGATTCAGCCCCGATGCTTGAATTCCTGATAGGGTGTAACTCAGATTCGTTTATTCACACAGCCCGTCCAAACAGCATACAAGTCACAAAGTCCACGTATGAAGTTTTCCACTTTTATTCAGCACACATCAACAACTGCATACAATTCTCAATTCAACTCAACAACTTTCACAGCAACTCTCCAAATCACTATCAACAACTTTTCTCTCCCAACAACACACGGAGCATCGAATAAATAATTTTTCCTCTCCTTCGAGATGACGACAGCTCGTTCTAGAAAATGACGCATTACAACCAACCAATCAGAATTAAAGATCGTCATCACTGACTTACGTCAATACATATTTTTATATCTTCCAGAACGACCTCTTGCTTCGACATGTATCGGGAAGTTTCTATCAAGAGTAAACACGCATATCCAGAAGATTCTCAAATAATATCGACTAACGCAAATTATCAACGTTATACAAAGCCTTTCCTAACAACAATGCAAACTCAAATCAAAGGTAAATAAACTCTATTATTGAATACTTTGCAAATCGAAACGATTAGATCTATCGTACACGCTTCCGGCATACTTTCGTTCGCGTTTCAACGTAACACTGTCGCTGTTAAATCCAGGCGCTGTGGTGTCGCCACTCCCTCCGCCGCCGACGATGATGATGATGATGATGACGCTGTAGTTGCGGCAGCCCTGCCGCCGTCGACGCCTCTCAGCCTGACTCCTCCTGTCGGCTACCTTGTAACGTCGAGGCTAGGTCCCGCAACAGACGTCACGATCACGCGGGAAAGATGGGGTGGTGGAACAATGAGGATGTCACAAACGTGGACGTGGACGAATGGGTGGTGATGATGATGTGGGTCCAACGACCGGATGTCGTCGTCGTCGTCGTGCTGAAGAATTCGACGAACTTTCGAGCGACGAACAAAGACTTTCGAACCTGCAGCATGCTTGCCGTATTGTTAATGTCAAGTCCACCCGATTCTGTCCCCCTCCCTCCTCACACTCTCCCCCCTTACTACACTAACTAATTCCTGTATCTTGAGGAAGCGCCACTGCTGTCCATTTCACTTCCCTTGACTACTATTACTGTCTCTTGTAATCAACCACATAATTCAAAAACTAAATGACATTATGAATGCATGAAATGAACAATGCTGCAAATGAATACATGAAATCATCAACACATTATCCATCTTGAGCAACCGCAACCTCAACAACAGCAACCACTTCCATCCTTCCTTCATCACACTTCACCCCCATTCTCCTCTCTCATTCTCCCTCCTTCAGTCGTACCCTTCCTCTCCTCAGTGCAACCATCCTTCCCCCCAGCCTCACGCACAGCTATCGTTCAACACCCCAAACAGCCGGCCATCGGTCATAAGCACAGTAAAGGAGGATCACCATCACACTTACCTAACGGCTCGATTGTAAAGTACCTGTAGCTAGCGAACTTCCGACTGCTTGCCTACAAAGTACTCCAAGTAAGGTATCCAGTGTGTAGTAGTTTCCGTTAGTGGACAATAACCTCGACACTAACCTACCACAAACTCACAAACTTAGTTATTTGCTCACACTTTTCCTCGAGCTTGCTACTACCACAGTAACATTTCCAACTAGGCTTTCCCTAGAACCAATTATTATTTACGTTAATAACTGTTCCAACCTTACTTCCAGAACAAAATACCCAGAGAGCTAAGACCGTACGTCTTCTCTATCACTCTGCAAAACGTGTTCTGACTAACAGTGAACACATTCCCAAAACTGGCTGGCCAAACTATGCTGTTCAAAAATCACGCTTTCCACGCATAACCATACATACGACATCGCGCAGTTACTACCCCAACTCATTAACTCTCCACCCACACTTTCTACCTGGTTTCATCACAGGCTGCCCTGTGACACACCCCCCTCCCAAGACGAAACTACGGAGAGTTCAAAACTTAATCTTCCACAGGGTCAGATCTGCTGAGGAAATCCGCCTCTATGTTGTCTCTGTCACGTGGGGTTTATGGGCTCTGCACAATGGAATTATGGACCTCACGTTTATTCGGTGGGAACTGCTAGTAAGTCACCCTATGAATTACTTTAATAAATTTATTTGTTTAGCTCGTTCTGTGTTAAGGTTGGGGTACAGAAATAGATAGAAAAATGGTAAAAGATACTGTCACACTAGCTTTCACACGGCTATGAATCATATGTAGTCCAGCCACTTGATAACAGTTAAAATCACACATTTATTTCTTCTACTCTATACAAGGTTCTCTAAGTACTAATCTAACTTAAAAAAGTCTCAGTCACTGCTAATAGTTCGATCGCTGATAGTCTAGGCAGCTGTTTTTTTCTTCCTCGGGCACTTGCTACTAGATTGCATGTAAATTTGGACTACTGTGGTCCGTTTTACAGTTTCTGAAGAGTTGGACTACTGTGGTCCTGTTATGATCAGTTTAAGTGCACCTTCGTGTTATGCACTTAACTCATGAGTGGGGGTTCGAAGTCCTTCTGTGAGGTAGCTTCTGGTCCACCTGTGTCGTTGTGTAGTTGGGTTCCCTTGCCACGCTGTGGGGTCTGACAGGGAGTTTTCCGGGTAGCTCTTTCCGTCTTGTGCGGTAGAGGATACTCCGCCAACTAGTCGTTTCTGTGGAGTGGGGTGCACAGGATAGCTCGGGATAGCTCGGGATAGCTCGCCTGCTCGTCTGTAATATAAGAGACGAAATTCTGCACAACCCTGAATAATCGGTTTGTGCAGAGCGTCTCACTGAAAGCCAAGTAGCCCTCAGTGATAGCTCCACATCTCTATACATAAGCGACGAACATTCTGCTACTTCCGGGTTCCACTGGAATCTCACTCTAAATTCCTATACATACATAAATATCAATCGTGTCTAACTATAGGTAGGTAGGTAGGTAGGTAGTCCCATAGCCTTGTGGCCGTAGGGGAGCGTGATGTTGGAGATCACACTTATCTTGGGCCAGCGTAATGAGGGTGATGCCCAACTCTCTCCCTCGCTGCTTTACCTTCCCCACCCTCAAGAGAGTAGGTACTCAATCACAGTTGAGTCAACTGGGGGCGTTGTTGTTTGTCGCTTCACACCTTAGCGGTCACCCATCCAAGTGCTAACCGCACCGGACGGTGCTTCACTTTCGACACAGTAGCGAGTCTAACTATACACATACATAATTAATAATATTATAAACATTCAGTGGTACAGCCACTGGTCTGCAAACATACATATAAGTTAAACAACAGTGGTCCCGTACGGGATACAACATGGCGGCGCAACCGGTCGTGTTTCGCCTCGTGGTCGGCTCTTCCACGTGGTACGGCAAATTCGGATTAACAATTCACATTTATGCATAGCAAATTCCACACACATAATTTCAACAATAATATAAATATATCACGATGAAACAGAAGGGTGTTCATTTACCTGTTTGACAAGTTCAGGCCCGTGATGGCTTGATAGAATTCTAAGATTCTAAGTCCTGCTTCCTGGTCTATGAGTGTAGAGATTTCTCTAGCTGTGGAGATGTTGCCTCTACCTCGTCTCACACACGACTGATTCAAACTGTGTTAGGATTTGACACATTCAGAACTGCTCTACCCACTGAGCCTGCTCTGATTGGTTAAAACGGTCCGATTCAAAGCTCAAGTGCTGACTCACTGCGCTAGCGTGGGTCGGGCTCGCGGTGTGTGGTCTGCTGTGTAATCTTAATTGCTGCTGTGTTATATACTGACTCTCTAAGGGTACAATGACTACACATGCTAAATAGTAAATGTGCAGAGTTAAAGCTAGCCAGTTCGTGACAGTCTCTTCCTGGAATCGGTCGAACTGTGAAGACATAGGCCGGCAACTGCATAGCCCATCGGGTGAGTCTGGCACTGTTGAGGTGCGTTCGTCCTCCAGATGAATTCCTCCTCCAATACTGGTAGCCTTACCACTGGCTCACTCGCCTCCCTCCTGTTGACCTCTGCCTTCTTCCTTACTCGCACGATCGGTGCTCTGTACGGCGATGTACAAGACTCGGTAACCCCCAACTCCAGCATCGGTTCCACTTCACTCTTGGCGACTTCCATCTGCGAAAATGGTAGCGGATGCTGTCGGTTACGCTCAGGGCTGTCGTCGGTCGACATCACCTCGCACTCGTCCAGCGGCGGTGCTCTCTCATGTAGCGCAGATAGCTCCGTGTCTATCCGTATGTCCACTGGCCCTTCGCTCGCTTGAAGCGGTATCAGTGGTACAGCGCCCTGGTAGCTGATATCTGTGGTTCCCTCTGTCTCAGTTTGGTCCAACACGACGGCCACCGTCGGTTCTGGTTCTGCTCGGCGTTCCTCATAGCGCTTCCGCACGATCGTGTGGTACGGCTTCCTGTTATAATAATAATAAATAATAATAACGGATTTTTATATAGCGGGTACTCCAGCCTATGACCAGACTCACCACGCTTTACATAGTCATTACATATAGGTACATGCACTCGATAAAAACATCGCTTTCGCTACAATACACCAAAAGACAGAACAGTAAGGGTACAAATTATTTCCACTTATGTACACAAATTACAATTTACAACTATGTACACAAATGACAGAAAAGACAAATAGAATAGCAAAATCATATTCACAGCTATTTATATGCCCGGTTTGGCCCAGGAGGAAAAACAGTATAAATATGTACAGCCGTGTATACACTTACGGATCAGACAGAGACAAAGAGGAGAGAATGGCAGCGGGATACAGATCATTCTGAATAGTGAAGTTTGAAGAGGTGGGTTTTGAGGGCCTTTTTGAATGCTTGTGTTGATTGTATGTTGCGGATATGGGAGGGAAGGGAGTTCCACTGCTTAGGTGCGGAGTAAGCGAATGCACGTTGGCCGTATGTCTTAGTGCGGGTGACGGGAACCTTGAGTGTGCGAGTGTCGGCAGAAGATCTTAAAGTGCGTGAAGGGGAGTAGACAGACAGTAGATCAGCAAAGTAGGAGGGACAAGAATCTGTGAAGAAGTTGTGACAGAGAACAGAGAGTTTGTACTCTATGCGTGCTTGCACAGGAAGCCAGTGAAGGGAATGTAGTAGAGGTGTGATGTGATCGCGTTTCTTAGCTCGGAATACTAGTCTAGCTGCTGAGTTCTGAACCTTTTGTAGCTTGTCAATGATGTGTTTTGGGGAGCCAGCGAGGAGAGAGTTGCAATAGTCAAGACGAGAAAGGACGAGAGCGCAGACTAGGGTTTTGGTGGCAGTGAGCGTAAGATAGTGGCGAAAGGAGCTGATTTGGCGTATGGCCGTGTATGCGGAGCGACAGATGTTGGAGATGTGGTTGTTGAGGGACAGGTCATCGGAGAGAATGTAGCCGAGATTTCTTGCTGAGGATGAGAACTGAATGTTTGTTGTCCCTACCGTAAGCGATGTTGGGAGAGGCGGGAGTGAGGAGGAGGTGTTGTGCTTGTGAATGAGGAGGGCTTCGGTTTTGTCGTCATTAAGCTTAAGCTTGTTGCGTGTCATCCATGACTTAATGTCTGTGATGCAGTTCTCCAAAGTCTGAACAGTGGAATTAATGAGAGAGGGGGCTGTGGATTTATAAAGTTGTGTGTCGTCTGCAAATGACTGACTCTCAACAGCATGCTTTCTAAGCAGGAGAAGCAGTGGCTTGGTGTACAGAGTGAATAACACCGGCCCTAAAACGGAACCCTGAGGCACGCCGCACACCAAGTCTGCTGTGCTGGAGAAACAGCCATCGACAGTGACTGCTTGTGATCTGTCGGAAAGATATGAGTGGAACCAAGCCAGGACCGAGCCGGAGATTCCAAAGTAGTGTTGAATAGTGTTAAAGAGAATGTGGTGGTCGACTGTGTCAAAAGCGGCTGAGAGGTCTAGTAAGGTGAGAACGGAGACGTTACCATTATCTAAGGCCAGCAACAGATCGTTGGTTACCTTTAGGAGGGCTGTCTCAGTGCTGTGGAAGGGTCGGTAGGCAGACTGGTTGGGGCAAAGTAAAGCGTTATCATATAGGTAGGCAAACAGTTGCTTGAGAACAATTTTTTCTATGACTTTGGACAGGAAGGAGAGGTTTGAAACAGGTCTATAGTTCTTTAGATTATTTTTGTCTAAACTTGGCTTTTTAAGGAGGGGTTTGATGACAGCCGTTTTGAGCACAGACGGAACAACACCAGAGGACAGACTCTCGTTGATAATGTGGGTAATGGTCGGGAGTAGAGGGTCAAGATTCTCTATCAACATGGGGGTAGGAATGGGGTCAAGAGAGCAAGATGTTGGTTTTGAGCTTAAGATGACTTTCTTGACTTCTTGCTCTGTTACTGGTTGAAAAACTTCCATTTTTGCGGTAGTGAGGGAAGGTGAGAATGGGTTAATGAGTGGGATCTCATGGCTGTCAAGAGCGTCCCTTATGTCAGCCACTTTCTGTGTGAAATAATTACAAAATACATCTGGTAGCTGACATGGTGGATGCGTGGATGGGAGTGATGTTGCATTGCTCTTACCCCTTAGCTGATTGCAAATGTTGAACAACTGTTTACAAGTTTCGCTGCTGCTAATTCTGTCGCTAAAGTACCGGGTTTTGGCAGTCTGGACTATTTTAGTGACCCGTTTTTTTGCAGCGGTGAAAATCTGCTTGCTGACTTCTAAACCCGATTTAAGCCACTTTTTCTCTGCTTTGCGTCGGTGTTTCTTCGCCTCGGAGAGCTCGTCCTTGATAGACTCGTACCAGGGTGCTGAGCGTGTTGCCTTGACCTTTTTCTGGGCCACGGGGGCGTGCCGATCAAGCACCGCATGAAGTGTACTATTCAGCTGATCCTGTTCCTGCTGACTCTCTGCACACGCGCTTTCCTGATGCGCCCCTTGGTTGTCGTTCGTTGATATGCGTCGCATGAAGTACAGTACTTCCGGACATCGCGGCACATCCCTGGCCAGTAGTACTTGGTCCACACCTGATCTAGGGTCCCCTTGGCTCCTCGGTGTTCAGCCATAGGCGTGTCGTGTCCCACGCGTAGCACCTCCGGTCGAAGCTTGGCTGGTACCACCAACTGGCTGCGATCCATCTTGTCCTGTCCTGTGTATTCGCGGTACAACAGGCCTCGCTTCCAGACAAATGCCACTTGCCCTTTGCCTCGTTGCTCCTTTCCTGCCTTCCGGTCCGCTAGCTGTCGCACCTTTGCAAGTTCGTTGTCTTCCAACTGTAGTTGACGAATCTCCTTTGGCGTCGCGACGATGTTCTTACTCGGTCCGACTACCAATGGTTCCGTAGCGACCTGCTCCTTGGCTGCCTGCGCTCGCGTCTGCACAGCGCAACACTCAGCACTCCCCTCGGCAAACACCGGCAGTGCTGTATCATGTTGCTGCTCCGTCTTCGCCCAGTTGCCGATCACCACTGGGTAGATCAAGTCTGGCACCACCACTACCTCCACTCTCCCGGTGTAGAACGGTGACTCGAACTGCACCCACGCTGTTGGCAGTGACTTGGATAGCTGGCGAATGGCGAATCCTACACGCTGCTTGCGTCCTGTGTAGACAAGGTTGGCAACCTCTCCCTTCCGCAGGCAAATCAAGTCGGTCCCCGTGTCCCTCACAGCCGTCAGCGGAACACCTTCCACTACCACTTGGCTCTGGAACCGAGGATCTCCCTCCTTGCCTGCCTCCTTCAAGATGCGCAACGCTGCTCCACTCCGCTCGCTGCGTTTCGGACAATCTCGCTTCAAGTGCCCTTTCTGTCCGCAGCTATAGCATTCACGCTTGTCCGGCGAGTTGGGTCGTGGTCCCGCTGGCTGGCGACCCTCGCTCTTATCCCTGGGTGTAAAGGGTTGACGGGGTGGAAAACGTAGGTTGGTCCCGGCTCTGGCGTCGTCGTACTGCTGTGCTAACGTCGCGGCCTCTTCCACCGTCGCTGGGTTGCGCTCGCGCACAAACGTGACCAGTTCTGGTGTCAAACCGTTGACCATCTGCTCCATCAGCACTAAGTCCAGTAAGTCCGCATACGTGGCCTTCTTGTTCGCTAGTCCCATCCAGCGCTCCAGGAACAACTCTGACTTCTGCAGATACTGTTTGAAAGTCTCTGGTGGCTCCCTTCTTAGCTGGCGAAACTTCTTGCGATACGTCTCGGCCGTCAGGTTGAAACGCACCAACAACGCTGCCTTCAGGATCTCGTAGTCGGCAGAGTCGTCCTCGTTCAAGCCAACGTAAACTTCCCTCGCCTTCCCTTTCAGCAAGGTCCCCAAGCGAATAGCCCACGTGTCCTTCTTCCAGTCTTGAGCCTTGGCGAATCGCTCGAACTGACACAAGTAGGTTTCTAGGTCGTCCTTGTCTTCGAAGAAAGGTAACCTAAGCTTGACCGTCTCGAACTCGGGTTGCTGATTCCTGCGGTTCCCGGCGCCGCCCTGCAACCTAAGTTGCGTCATCGCTAGTTCGTGCTCTCTTTCCCTCTCTCTCTCTCTCCGGTCTGCGTCTCTTTCGCTAGCTCTCAACTCGGCGTCTTCCCGGGCCGCTCTAGCCGCTTGGTCCATCGCGTAGTCTAACGCTGCCTGGCCCTTCAGTCCTTCGCGCTTGGCGAGCCTCAAGATCCTCTCCATCGGCGTCTCGTCCGCGAATGGTCCTGTCCTCGGCGTCGGAGCCGCCTCAACCTTGTAGACTGAACGGTAGGGGTTGGTCTCGAACCTCTTCAGCCTCGTTGCGTCGCTCAGACGATCCTGGTCTCCGTAGAAGTCGGTGCCTGCTGACATCCCGCCAGTCGCGCCAAATCCCGTCACAAAAGGATCACTCACTGTGTCTCTGGCTTCAAACGTCGTCGACTCCTCGTCCACTGACCCTCGACGCGATGACCTGACCGGCGATCTCCGTCGCTCGTCCGCAGAAGGTAGATCGGTGACTCCCGTATCAGCTGCTGCCGCCGTGCGCTCGTCCATCGTGACACCCACGCGAGAACGCGTACGAGCCGCGATCGGTGACACTCCTTCAGCCTCCTCGATCGATGCCATCCTGCTTACAAGGAAAGCAACAACAACCAACAACAACAAGTCAAAGTCCTACAACCCTACCTAACCTAGCCTAGCCTTAGATACTAACCTACCTACCTAAGCTATCTTCCTTACCTATCTATCACCCACCTCCTCCCACTCAAACAGTGGAAACTGGCCTGCAAGGTAGCGAACCGGTTGGAGAGTGCAATGGCCCCTTCCCTCACGTGTGGTCGAACCCAGGCCGGCTGTGAGCCTCCGCTGAACAGCGACCTGACTCCCTCCAACCACCCGCTGGGGTGCACACTCTCACCGAATCACGCCTCACACACTCGGACACCACAAGACAATTACGAGACAACTTCACGTCTGGGCACACTCACACATACCCCGCAGGTCAACCAAATGTCACTGCCACGACTCCCCCTGGGTAGACGCCACAAACAAACACCTTACACACGCAGACAACCCAGACAGAATGACAGTTTCCCGCAGACGTGAAGTGATGATAACACAACAATTATATATACAACTTTCAAGCTATTTATTCATTCATACCACACACTCATACACGTACAACATTTACACATGAAAGGAGAAAAATGATGGAACAATCAATGGGTTGATGAACAATGAAATGGAAATGTCAGATGAACGGGGGTTGCTGATCAGCCACGTCTAACTAACGGCTGTGCACTGCTAATGTCCGAGCACAGAGGGGGCAAGTGTCAAGAGGGGGACAACAAAGAACAAGCCGACCTGATAGTAGGGTGTCCCCGTTGATGTCTCCGAAAGGTAGCTGCCTCCTCGTTGTGGTTGTCACCGGACTGTCGCTGTTAAATCCAGGCGCTGTGGTGTCGCCACTCCCTCCGCCGCCGACGATGATGATGATGATGATGACGCTGTAGTTGCGGCAGCCCTGCCGCCGTCGACGCCTCTCAGCTTTACTCCTCCTGTCGGCTACCTTGTAACGTCGAGGCTAGGTCCCGCAACAGACGTCACGATCACGCGGGAAAGATGGGGTGGTGGAACAATGAGGATGTCACAAACGTGGACGTGGACGAATGGGTGGTGATGATGATGTGGGTCCAACGACCGGATGTCGTCGTCGTCGTCGTGCTGAAGAATTCGACGAACTTTCGAGCGACGAACAAAGACTTTCGAACCTGCAACATGCTTGCCGTATTGTTAATGTCAAGTCCACCCGATTCTGTCCCCCTCCCTCCTCACACTCTCCCCCCTTACTACACTAACTAATTCCTGTATCTTGAGGAAGCGCCACTGCTGTCCATTTCACTTCCCTTGACTACTATTACTGTCTCTTGTAATCAACCACATAATTCAAAAACTAAATGACATTATGAATGCATGAAATGAACAATGCTGCAAATGAATACATGAAATCATCAACACATTATCCATCTTGAGCAACCGCAACCTCAACAACAGCAACCACTTCCATCCTTCCTTCATCACACTTCACCCCCATTCTCCTCTCTCATTCTCCCTCCTTCAGTTGTACCCTTCCTCTCCTCAGTGCAACCATCCTTCCCCCCAGCCTCACGCACAGCTATTGTTCAACACCCCAAACAGCCGGCCATCGGTCATAAGCACAGTAAAGGAGGATCACCATCACACTTACCCAACGGCTCGATTGTAAAGTACCTGTAGCTAGCGAACTTCCGACTGCTTGCCTACAAAGTACTCCAAGTAAGGTATCCAGTGTGTAGTAGTTTCCGTTAGTGGACAATAACCTCGACACTAACCTACCACAAACTCACAAACTTAGTTATTTGCTCACACTTTTCCTCGAGCTTGCTACTACCACAGTAACATTTCCAACTAGGCTTTCCCTAGAACCAATTATTATTTACGTTAATAACTGTTCCAACCTTACTTCCAGAACAAAATACCCAGAGAGCTAAGACCGTACGTCTTCTCTATCACTCTGCAAAACGTGTTCTGACTAACAGTGAACACATTCCCAAAACTGGCTGGCCAAACTATGCTGTTCAAAAATCACGCTTTCCACGCATAACCATACATACGACATCGCGCAGTTACTACCCCAACTCATTAACTCTCCACCCACACTTTCTACCTGGTTTCATCACAGGCTGCCCTGTGACAAGTAGACCATTTAGTGAAATTAACAACACACATTAAGAAACAATTCGCTAGAAGGAAAAATATATTAGCTACATTTTTTGACGTTAAAAAGGCTTATGATCGAGGTTGGCATGCTCGACTTTTATACAAATTAAAAAATATAGGGCTTTCTGGAAATATTTTTCAATATATTAAAGAGTTTTTGCATGGAAGAAAAATAATGGCCAAAGTAGGTCACTCTTATTCTTCTACATATAATATTAACATGGGTATACCACAAGGCTCTATAATTTCACCTCTTTTATTCACTATTTTGTTAAATGACTTACCTCAATTTGTAAGTAATAAAATTCATCTAGTTCAATATGCTGACGATATTGCCATATGGGTAAATGTATCTTTAAAAAGGAAAACTTCTATATATGAAATAAAACATATTCAAAAGATATATCAAACTGAACTGAACAATATTGATATTTACATGAAGGATAATGGATTGGAATTATCAGAAGAAAAAACAAACATGATCTTGTTTAATAATGGGATTAACCCCAAATGTTTGCCAAAATTTTATATTGGTATCAAAGAATTGAAATATGTACAGGAAATAAAATTTCTCGGGGTATATTTTACATCTAAATTAAGTTGGAAAAAACATATACATTATTTGTTGGAAAAGGCCGTTAAAAGTTTAAATTTAATAAAGATTATAAGCTTTCAAAAATGGGGACGTGATACTAAAACTCGTATTCATCTTGTGTGCATGCTTGTCAGATCTAAATTAACCTATGGACAAGAGGTATATTTTTCAGCACCAAAATATTTACTGAAACAACTCCAGAGTATGGACAGTAAAGCAATTAAAATTGTTATGGGTATTCCAGTACATACAAAAACTGACGATGCTTATAAAGCAGCTGGAGTATTACCATTAAATGAGTGGAAAAAATTATCATGCGCTAAATATATAGTTAGAGCCTCTGCTGTAGAAAATTTCACTGAAACAGAACTAGAAGTAAGATCTGATTTAGATTATCCAAAAAGAGCACAGGGTATCAGTTATTTACAAACAATAGCATCTTATACAAATGAACTTTTACAGGGGTCAAATTTATTTCCTAAATCAATCTCTAAAAAAATACCACAAATGCCTATACCAATCTGGGAATTTAAGCGAGCAAACTTTGATTTTGAATATACTGCTCTACGGAAAAAAGAAAATGGATTATTGTTAGCAACAGAAGCTTATGAACATATAGATACAAAATATTATTCTTATTTGCAAATTTATACTGATGGTTCTGTTTTAGATACAGGCCAAACCGGGGCTGGTTATGTTATACCTGCTTTAAAAATTAGTGAATCCTTGTATTTAGGTAAAGATGGCTCAATTTATACTGCAGAACTTACCGCAATTCTTATGGCACTACATAAAATCTTGAGTCAACAAAAGACCTTTTTTAATATCTTATTATGTGTAGACTCCAAATCTGTTCTTCAGAGTCTGGACTCTAATATTTATAAAAGCAGAGGTGATATTATATATGAAATAAAATATCTTATACATTGCTTAATTATCAATGGCACAAATGTTCAATTTTGTTGGATACCATCTCATTGTGGTTTAGAAAATAATGAGTGGGCTGACAGGAAAGCAAAAGAAGGGGCGAAAAATCAACACAACGTTAGCCATATTGACATCCCCTTATCAACAAAAGAAATTTATAGTATAATTGAAAAGAAAATAAAAAATAAATTTCCTTTAAAAATAATATATAGTGATAATTCACAGTATCCTCGAACAATAACCTCTTTAGCACATCGTCTTGCTTTAAATTCTTGGAGGACAAAATATTGCAAGGATATTGTTTGCATTTGCAATGAAAATTTAACTATAAATCATATCATTCATGACTGCAGTGTAATAAAACAATATATTCCACAGAACATTCATAATGTTCAAAATAAAAATAGTAAATATTGGATAACCATCGCTAAATCTATAATTTATAGTCCTGTAGGACATTTGTTATAAAAATTGCAAGTTTATTCTGATTACTTCGTATATGACAATCTCACAAAATTGACTTTTCTGTCAATGCACATTTCGCAAGTTTGACATGTTCCATAGTAAGTTTATTTTATTTTATTTAATTTTTTTAAAGAGTTTTAAAATATTGTTTGAATACTTAATGTTTATTTAATTTTATTTCATGTTAAGTTACTTTACCATTTTGTTTAAATGTTATTTCCTTTCCCCCATCCATGTAGCGCATATCCTTTTCCCCCACCTTCCTTTTATTTTCTTGTCTAAAACCACTTCGGTGAATAGACGTTAAATGAAATAAACAAACAAACAAACAATCCGACATAGAATTTTAGAGTACATGGGAAAGAACTAAGAAACGTTTTAGCACATTATGAATACATAATTATATAACACATCATATTCATTTCCTTACTCCTTATACGGTACATTGACTGGTCATTACTTTCAAGTTCTCGCACAGCACACACTTACTATCACATTTATTCCAACATTGAACACTAGACCAGTCACCTACTTTTTTTCTTGAAAACTCTTCCGGGACAAGACTCCTTATTTGTGTATGAAGTCTATTGGATCAGCTTGGGAATATTGGACGCTTTCTGCCAGGTGGTCACTAGGGCTTCCTATGATGTTATTATTTAGCAATGTAGGCATTTAATATGTATGAGTTTTGTTGATCACTTATAATGATGTCTGTATTCTATTTTGTTTTTGTAAACAGGGGTTCGATAAATTAGAGTACAGCCTCAGCGTCCCCTGCGTGGGATGTCTTTATTGTAAAGTGACTGGCTGGTGGAGAGCTTTCAGTTTGTTGTTTCAGCAAATCTTTTATGCGGATCAAGGGTTGTCCGGTCCTGATTTGGCTCCGAAGAGCCCGCTAGACCTAAAGCAATTACCTTGCAATGTACTGTAATATATATATATATATATATATATATATATATATATATATATATATATATATATATATATATATATATATATATATATATATATATATATATATATTATATATATATATATATATATATATATGTACAAGGTGCGGTTGGGTCGACAAAATGTCTACCTAAATGATACTTTTACTGCAGGGCTTCTTTAAGGCGACCAAAATCGGTCGACCTAATGTTTTTGCCTCTGCCGGCTAAACCAATTACCAGGGAAAGATAGTAGTTTGCGCTATTGAGGATCCAGTGTCGACCGTCCTTGACCGCTACTGAAATTTAATTTGAGAATAAATATGAATGGGAAAAGCTACACTTTGTATATGACCATTTATGGCGACCACAGTAAAAGTTTTCATTATGTTGACCACTGTATTTTTGGCATTAACTTTTTAAAGAAGATCTATATCTTTGTGAAATTAGTTCTTTTTTCAATTCTAATATGCACTGACACAATATTAAAGTTTGAAGTCTGTGTGTTTAATAGTTTTATTTTACCAAGAAATTACCTCTGCTTTGGACCCAAATGTCTATATCTTTGTTTGAGAGAGAGAGCGCTCTCTCTGACAAATGTGACTTCGTTTCCGTGATGATGTCATTTCCTTTCTGGGCGCTTGCGTTTACGCTTGGATTTGTGAGGATGAAATACAAAAGTAAGTGATGCTTTTTAGTACAGTTTCTAATTTTAATCTGTTTTATAATCTATCAGTGCATTGTTATGATCAAACACACCGGCTATGTTTATTAACCTGGAAATTTTGGGTTGTTATTGATCGGCTAGTCCTACAACTGTTTTTTAAGACTTCAATTGTAGATCGACGAAATTTGGCCCAATGCATAGCGGTAGACTTCACACGAAGTTATCAACTAGTTCGCAAGTTACGAACTTTGAGCGGTAGTTCGTAATGCATGAGCGAGTAGGCCGCACCTAAGTTACCAACAACGGGAGTCTACATCGGAAGTGGACTACTAGCTCGAAGCTAGTAACTACGCGAAAACAAACATGGCGTGCGTTCTTTCGTGTAGGCAGCAAAATCGCCGATTGCTTCAAAGAAATCGAGTATTTAGAGACATAACACATCCATTTGAGGTGTGGTATAATAGTCAATTTCTAAAAAGATACTGATTGCCGAGAACATGATTTTAGAGCTAGCCAATGTGCTAGACAGCATCGAATTTCCCCCTTGCAAGAAATAGGTCATCAGCCCATTGTTGCAGTTGTTGTACTCCGGTGATATGCCACTGGCTGTAGCCTGACACATGCTTTCAAGGATATTGTTTACATTTGCAAAAATAATACAACTATAAAACATATCATTCATGACTGCAGTGCAACAATATATTCCACATAACATTCATACTGTTCAAAGTATTTTTTTTTAAATTGACTATTGAATAATAGCGAAATCTTTCAGTTATAGTCCTGTTTGACATTTTCAATAAACATTACAATCATAATATTTCATACACAGTCATCGCATAAAGTTGACTTTAATTATGATAAAATTACATAAGATTGACGTCACTTTGTTTTCCCAATGTTAATATGTCATTATTTATTCATTTATTTATCGGAGATTCCCATGCCTAAAAATATCAGGTAGGCCTACGTCAGAACTTCTTAGTCAACAGATGGGTTGGATATGTGCATAGCGCTCTACTGTAGTTCGCAACTATTTGAAAGTTTATAACTTCAAAGTTTGTAACTTTCCGCAATTGAAGTCTGCTGCTATGCATTGGACCCTAAAGACTGCCATCTTACTCCATAGCGGCAAGTACGCGACTTTGATCTCAGCTTAAACTAGGCAACACATTTTTAAAAATCAATATTAATATTCAGATTTAAAATCATGAACATACACAATTTTGCCGGGATTTTACCGTTGAACTGCTATAACAAACGAACGTTGTGGCCAAGTGGGCTATGGTGTGACTAACTTGCCTTGTCCACAAGCCAGAAACTAATGGTGCCTGACAAGTTTGGGTTCGATCCAGCATCTGGGCGTTATGTTTCTCCGAATATTATTTACTTTCGACTCGGGCAACGTCTCGGGGGTTTTATCCGGGTACTCCGTTTGCTCCCCCAGCAAAATTTAAAAACAAAAAAATCACAAATAATGATAGAAAGGTTGGGTTTGGGCGTGCCACAGGCTGCGACGACTACGCCTTCCCCATGGTAGGCGGCCCAGAGTTTCCCGATAGAAAGGGATAAAATAGACAGCAACAACAACATAACATAAAACTGTCCTTCGCTGAGGCAATCACCATAAGCAAAGAACTCTGTGAATGCTTACCTAGGGCTGCCTATACATTATCACCTATACATTTTGTCGCCTGCAACGAAATGGAAGAACGATGTATTTCCAAGCTTATAAAATAATTACATTTGTTTCAGAACTCAGGAGGAATAAAAAAAAAAGGAATACTGTAAATTTACATCAAAACTGATATATTATGACTAATATTTGAATTGTTTTTGTTTTTATATGGTCCGGAGTGTTGTTGATTCCTTGGAACGGTATTGTTTGTCATCCCTGTCTTTTTGTTTCTCATTATATTATTTAAATCTGTTTACAATTTCAGATAATGTCAAAGAAATTACTTCAAAAATTATCACCAGACCGACAGGTGAACATTTTTAAAAGTGCTCTAGGTAAGTCTTTTCTGTAAAAACAAACAAACAAGCAAACAAACAAAACCCACATTTACTCATTAATTAATTAATAAATATTATTAGTCTACATTGGTCTTGTGTTAACCTAGCTTTGGAGTGACCACCCCCACTCGTCCCCTTCTCCCTTCCATTTTTTGTGATTATATATATTGCTGTGTTATCATCATGTCACTCTATTTATAAACCGATTAGCAATGCCATTACTGGAAACTGTTCATTTGTAGTTCTTTTTAATAATTTATAAATCGTATCCAGATAACAGTTTATTATCTAATAAAAACATCTGTATAATTCTTGGGTGCTTTATAAAACATCAGAATTAACAACTACCGAACTGCGATGACCAGCGATTTTGTGTGAATAAATTCAATCTTTCCCGAAATGATATAATTATCATCCTCAATGTTGCATCTGTAACGTGGATGAGTCACACTTGTGTGGCAACAGCATTCCCATTGGGTCCACAGCACGCCCCTTCCACAGTTGAGGTTTGTCTGAGCAACAAAATCCTATCACCTTTGCGGGGTTCAAACCCAGGACTTCCCAGTCTGTAAACCATTGTGCTAAGTACTACACAAGTGCTACTGTGGCTTGTAATGTTACTACTAATATATAAGTAGTACTATTTATTTTTCTCTATATTTCAGCTTCTACAAAATCTAACACAGCTGAGGTTGATGACAGTATAGAAAACTCCAGAATTAATATGGATTGCACCTTGCCTGAAGATAGGCCTTCACATTCAGGACAAGAGAAGACAGATGAAGGTAAACTTCTTCTTTTAATGCATCTTTCTTTTCCTTCTGCTATTGGTCCATTCCTATCATATCCTATCCTGTCCCGTAACCCGGAGGTCGTAGGGGCACCACAGATGATCGTTTAACCAGCATACTCCATCTTTCTCTGTCCACAGCAGCCCTGATGGCTTCGCTTAGTGTCAAACCAGTCCATTCTCGAATGTTGTCCTCCCACCTCTTTTTCAGTCTCCCTCTTCTTCTACCTCCTTGCACTGTTCCTTGCAGAATGGTCTTTGCAAGGCCTGATGATCTGGTGACGTGGCCATACCATCGTAGTTTCCGTTTCTTCACCACTGTGAGCAGGTCATCGTGTTGTCCAATGGCTTGTGTGATGGTCTGTCGGACTTCGTCGTTGGTGATGTGTTGGGTATAAGAAATGCCCAGAAGTCTTCTGTAGCACCTCATCTCCATGCTTTGTATTCTTCGTTGGAGATCTGCTGTGAGGGTCCGTGCTTCACAAGCATATAGGAAGATGGAGATGACAAGGGAGCTCAGCAGTCTCACTTTGGAATGTAGACTGATGGTCCTGTCTTTCCAAATGGGCTTCAATCCTGTCAGGGCAGCAGCTGTTTGTGCGATCCTGGAGAGGACTTCCTGTCGGGACCCATTTTCTGACACAATGACTCCCAAATATTTGAAGCTATGCACTGTTGAGGGATTGGCCTTGGACTTTGATGTCCGTGTTGATGCCATTGGTGTTGTTGGTCATTCTTTTGGTCTTCTCTGCACTTATTTTTATTCCATAAGCTCTGGAGGTGGTGTCAAGCCTCTGTACCAGCTGTTCAAGTTATTGTTCCTCTCCAGCCAATCCATCAATGTCATCCGGAAAACGAAGATTGGAGATTGCTCTATCCCCTATGCTGACTGTGACTTTGTGATCTGCAAGAGCATCTGACATGATGCGCTCTAGGAAGATGTTGAAGAGTGTTTATTTATTTATTTTATTTATTTAATCGTTCTTATATAGCGCTTTTCCAGCTCAAGAGCTGCTCAAGGCGCTGGCCGATACAGGATCTAACTCAAGCCGCCCGAGACGCCCACCCGCAGCCTTTGGGCGCATGGTCTGACGCCCGGACAACTGAGCACAATCCTGGGCAGCCAGGAATGGGGGAGAAGGACCTAGGAGCATGCTGGGTATTTTCTTGTCACCGGCACTCACCCGTCTAGTACATGAGCGTCAGGATCTTTAAAGTCCGTTATGATGGAATGTATGCGACACAGACTAGACCTCGGTTTATACTCTCATCCGAAGAGTGTTGGAGAGAGTAGGCATCCTTGACGCACACCGATTGTTGTTCTGAACCAGTTCCCGATGACGCTGTTATGGAGGACTGCACTGGTAGCCTTGTCATACAGGCTTTTGATGACGTCAATAATTTTAGGGCTGATGTTGTACACTTTCATTTTTGCCCATAGAGCTGCATGCCAGACTCGGTCAAACGCCTTCTTGAAGTCTATGAACACATGATATAGATGTTGTTGGTGCTGTGGGTATTTCTCACAGATTATTCTGAGGTTGAAAATCTGTTCAATGGTACTTCGCCCTGCCCTGAATCCTGCTTGTTCTTCAGCGATGATTTGTTCAGCTTTGGGTTTCAACCTGTTGAGTATTATTTTCAGGAGGACCTTGCTGGGATGGCTGATGAGGCTGATGGTGCGGTAATGTTCACACTCCTGAAGGTTACCTTTTTTGGGAAGAGTGATGACAAGCGACTGGGTCCATGGTGTAGGCCACTCCCCACTCTTCCAGATCTTGTTACAGATAATGGTGAGGGCATCAATCATCTCTTCTCCGCCTGCTTGTAGCTATTTCGCGGGTATATTGTCCACTCCCGTTGACTTCCCTTTCTTCAGCGATTGCACTGCTGCCTCAACTTCTTCCATTCAATTCAATTTTGTTGGGTCACGTAAACTTTTGAAGTACTAGTCCCTTACTAACAGTTTTTTTTTTAGGCAAATTCTATTATAATCCAACAACATAACCCTGGAAAAATCTACAGGCAAATGTTATTAATACATAGATTGTGTTGATAGTGCAAAATCAATACAGCACTAAGTGTGTTGAACCCCCCCCCCCCCACACACTATTCCCTGCCTTAGGCTGCATTAGTCTACAGATGTATAATTACAAGAAAATAAGTGTCATTGGCTGTCTACCACAGAGATTTGTTTCCTTGCTGTTATTCTAAAGTTGTAATTTTTGTAACATATTTTTTATTTGTGTATAGTTCCAGACACTGGGTCTTGTCAGGAATGCACCATGCTTGAAGTTGGACCAGCTGATAAGGATTACACGATAACTGAAGGTGAGCCATCTAGACAAGAGAATGATAGATGTAAGCTTTTTATCTCTAAGTTTTTATCAGTTGTTCTTTTACTTCTTAGTAAAAAAAACAACTGATAAAAACTTCATCTTCCATTAAAGTACGTACTTTCAGAAACCCAATACCACTGCACAGGCAATATTTACAGTTAAATTGTAATTGAATCATGAATTTAGTCAACACTAATACAGCAGTAGAGACTTTAGAGAAAACCAAATAGAGCTTGAACTCACCATTGGGATTGATTCCTGTGTCGTGTGGCATTCATTTGTTTTACACATTATAGTCATTAGCTGTCTACCAAAGTTTACACTGCTTATAAATTTTCTAAAACATTTTTTCTGTTTTTCAGAAGTTTTATTTTGGTGGTGCAATATTTGTGTATTGTTCCAGACATTGACGAGCGGCTGGGTCTGGTCAGGATTCATCATGCTTGAAGTTGGAGCGCCTAGCGCCTGCTAAAGACCACGCCATGCCTGAACCTGGGCCCGGTAGACAAGGCGAAGACTGATAAATGTAAGCATTTTATCCTTGAGTTTTATCAATTCTTTTGCTACCTATAATAATAATAATAATAATAATAATTATTATTATTATTATTATTATTATTATTATTATTATTATTATTATTATTATTATTATTATTATTATTATTATTTGATTTATAAAGCGCACTATCAAACAATAGCCAGCTCAATAGCTGAGCTGAGCTTCATTAGTACGGCTCTTGAGGTTTTATTTTGGTATTGCAATATTTGTGTATGCTTCCAGACATTGACGAGCTTGGTGCTGGATGCAGTCTGAATCAGGATTTTACCATGCTTGAAGTAGAACCGGTTGATAAGGAGGATCAAGCCATGCCAGAAGTTGGATCGTCTGATGACCACTCCATGCTTGAAGGCTCTTCAACTTCAAACCAAAAGAGGACTCGATATAAGAGAAAACTTTCAAATCCGTGTGTTTACTGTGGACAATTTCAATCCAAACTAACTTAATCGAAAGCATAAATATGAGGAAGCTGTGCAAGCTGCAGCAAAACTTCTCCACACAGAGAAAAAATTGGTTTTTACTGCCTTAAAGAAAGAAGAGATATATTTTAAAAAAATGTTCAGTTGAAGAATGAAGACAAAGAACTTTTAAGATAAAGAAGTCAGGGCAATTACAGACTCGTTATTTGCAGTGGCTGCAAGGGATTGTTTGGTAAAAGAAGAGTGAGCCAACATAAAAAGACACTTTCAAATACAGGAAACTTAAATAAATAATAATAATAATACAGGATACTATACGCGCCTTTCCCCAAATCATTCAGGCTCAAAGCGCGGCGATCTATACCAACATACACGCTCACCTGTCTTATCCACCCTCACACACACCAAATACACATCCATCACTCAAACAGGTGGTGTAAAAGCAGGGAGATCGCTATTAGAAGACGGAAAGAAAATCGAATTTTTATTTTGGAAATTTTTATATTGACTGCGTCCTGTACCATTATTGAAGGTAAATTAAATTTTATTATTAAATACAACCATTGTTGATTTCGTTGCCTAAAAAACTGATTTGTGTGCCTGCTGACTTTCAAACTAAAGTATTAGATCGTTTCAAAGATGACAAAGTGGATTAATCTTTGTCGAAGAGACTTTTGTGCGCTGACCTTGAAGGTTAAGGCCATATCAGGCCTTGCAAGATCATGCAAAAAAAAAAGGTTATCGTACAGTGGAATGGCTGTTTATTTAACCCATAGTATGCAACAACAATGGGTTATTTGATCAGACATCCATGAGAGATCACGCGAGGGTCAAGGTCATCACAAGGTCAAGGTCATCCCAAGGTTTTTTTTTGGGCATAATGCAACTTTAGCTGTATTTATTTGATATTACATGAGTGTATTTGGAACCGGAGGTCAACGTCAAGAGCATAGAAAGATCAAAGTCGGTATTTTAATTTTATTGCCACCATTATTTTTTTCTGGACACTCATTTTCATGTTAAATATTGCGAGTTCTATATGCAGCATGTGAGTCACTTGGGCTTTGCCCTTTAAGTTTTGATGAGTATTAATTAGTAATTTTCTTTTATATGTGTGAAACAGTTTGTACTCTCTCTCTTGCCCTCTCCTATTTTTGCTTTAATTTTGTGTATTTCGTTTTAAAGTATTGTTTTGAGATTTCATTACTCATTGTACTTTTGTTATCTTTTTGATGTCCTATTTATTGCTCTTTTTTTATTTTGTGTGGATATGTGAGCGTGCATGTGTTCCGTTTGCCTCCTCCTCCCATCTCCTCACCCACACCTAACATAAACGCCTGAAATTAAACGTGTTTCGCTTTGCATTGATTTGTTACATATGTGAAATAAAAGCATTATATAATGCAATTTGATTTTTAACAACAGCATTATAAGACATTAATTGTTGAAGTTATTGTGAATATGGACTGAATTTTTTTTTGGTCTCTCTCTCTCTCTCTCTCTCTCTCTCTCTCTCTCTCTCTCTCTCTCTCTCTCTCTCTCTCTCTCTCTCTCTTGTTTTTGGTTTAGTTTTATATATTTTGTTCTAACATATTGTCTTGAGATTTCATTATTCATTGTACATTTGTTATCTTTTAGATGTAATATTTATTGTCATTTTGAAATTGTGTGTGGGTGAGTGAGTGTGCGTGTGTTCGGTTTGCCCCCTCCCACCACTTTTCCCCAATCCCTTACACAAGGGTCTGGAATTAAACTTTTGCCTTGCATTGTAATATATGCGAAAAAAGCATTATATAAAACAACTTGATTTTTAACAACTGCAAATTACAAGACACTAATTGTTGAAGTTCTCGTGAATAAATAAAGACTTAAATTATTCAAGTTCTTAATCAGTCAGTCTCTCTCTCTGTATGATTCTCTCTCTGTGTATGATTCTTCTCTCTCTCTCTCTCTCTCTCTCTCTCTCTCTCTCTCTCTCTCTCTCTCTCTCTCTCTCTCTCTCTCTCTCTCTCTGTATGATTCTTCTCTCTCTCCCTCTCTCTCTCTCTGTATGATTCTTCTCTCTCTCTCTCTCTCTCTCTCTCTCTCTCTCTCTCTCTCTCTCTCTCTCTCTCCAGGGTCCGCACAGGTCTGTGAAGTCTTTGAAAGTTTGGGAAATTTGAGAGGGTGTTTTCCAGTCTGTGAAAGTGTGAAAATTGAGCAAAACTGTCTGGGTCAGTGAAAGTCTTGGAAAACTGATTCAACAATCTAAGCACTTGTCTTTGCTTGGTAAAAACGATGTGCAAAATAAAATAAAAAATTTTTAAATACATAAATAAAATGAGAAGCGAATATTCCCGAATCTGGAAAATTCAAGAAGTCTACTTTCAGTTTCTAATGTTTCATTTCCGGTTTCTAATTATTCATTTCCGTTTATTGACATCCGGGCTTCTACATCAATGTTTGGCGCCGCGTGTGATCGGTAATATTTTACACTTTGTGCACAATGCCGGACTCATGTTCGTTTCGTGATGAATGGTTGGAAAAACCAGAATATACAGCTTGGATTAAAAAATTAGATAATATAAAGGAAGCGTTTTGCAAAGTATGCCAAACAAAAATTCACATTGCTTCTATAGGTGAAGGGGCTTTGAAAAGCATCCTTACAGAAAACTGCAGACTCTAAAGCAGAAGATGCTGAAAAACATAACAGATTGGACCTCATCTCACAGTCCAGTCAGTGCCTTGAGAAAGAAAGCAAAAGACAAAGAGGAGAAGAAATAAAGGGGGTGGAGAAGCTGATCCAAGAAAAATCCGTTGTTTGAAAGAACATACATTTTGTTTAAATAGTGTGCATACATGTACAGTAATCCTCCACCCCCGCCCCAACCCCCACCCCCCAGACCTCCCCCCCCAAAAAAAAAATCTGCTTCTTGAAAGAACATATATTTTGGTATAAATAGTATGGCAATGTACAGTAGATGAATAGGCCTATATCAACAGAAACTGCTGCTGAATCAGATATTGGACGATGCATTCATTCGGATCCTGTGACAAGTAACATGACTGAAACTAAAAAATAATGTGCATGCACTGAGAGCTGCAGGTAAATAATTATTTTCTATTTATGCTGCTGCCATACATATGCATGGGATGGAATACTGGTTTATATTTCGTTTGGAGTTTGCTGCGAATTGAGTCAGTGAAAAAGTATGTAGCGGTTGGGAAAGTTTGGGAAAAGCTTGGGAATTTTGAAACCACTTTTCTGTACTGACCCTGCTCTCTCTCTCTGTATGATTCTTCTCTCTCTCTCTCTCTCTCTCTCTCTCTCTGTATGATTCTTCTCTCTCTCTCTCTTTCCCTCTCTCTCTCTCTCTGTGATTCTAGAACATGTAAGCACTATTAATTTTCTTGCATACCCACAAATGCATAATTAAAATAAACAAATAGAAACAAGTGCTATAAATAATAAAATAATACATTACAAAGTGTCACATATTCCAAACAATTCACAACTTCAAACTATTTTTTAAATGCCTTCATTGCACATTGTTTTTATTGCTTACCACTTCAAAAAGTCATAATTTGGATAAAAATATTCAAATGCAAAACAGAAAATTAATGATACAATAAAAGCACACACAAATAAATTACTAAGGAATTTATATTATGTTCATTACGATTGTTAGACATGTGATTATTACATTTAAAAAACTGAAAATCATAGTGAAAACAATACACAATTCAATATTTTTTAACAAGTATGATTCTTTCATTTTATCATTATTGTTAATATACACTAGTACTTATCATTTTTACTATGTTTTCTTGTTATTTACTTTACTGTAGTTTGCATGCTTAAGACTATTAAGAGGGAAAATGTGGTAGACAAAAGCAGCAAGAACCCATAAAACGTTTACTAAGATAGTATAAGTTGTCTTAACAAGCAAATTTACTGTTGTCGACATAACAGTTTAAATTATGGTATATATGTTATGTCTACCTAAGCGGTAATTTAACCGTGGTCGACTTAACAGTGCTAAAGTACTTAGTAAACAGAAGGTCGACCACTTAAAATTCTATATGTGTTGTTATTTGATGCAATCATAAAATCTTATCCATTTAGTCATAGAAGGAAAAGACAATGAACATAGTTAAAGGACATCGTCACAGATTTATAAAGACCAAATATAGCCATGGTCGACTTATAGCATATATTTACTGTGGTCGACCCATGTGCACATTTGGCCTTATATATATATATATATATATATATATATATATATATATATATATATATATATATATATATATATATATATATATATATATATATATATATATATATATATATATATATGTACCCAAAAGCAAGGGGGTATATATATATATATATATATATATATATATATATATATATATATATATATATATATATAATATATATATATATATATATATATATATATATATATATATATATAAACAGCAACAGCATAAACAAATAATTAATTAATACATAAATACTAACGCTCAGATATATATCTCCATGTCTATAAATATTAGGTTATACAATCTTAGGAGAACTATGGCAACCGTCTTTTTATGACAAGTTTGGACACTTCACAGTCGGGGACGCAAATCGTCTAATTACCGAAATTGCGGAAATTTTCGCATGTGGTGCTGAATTCTGTAAACATTAGTTACCTGACTTTATGAAGTAACTCCTAAACTATCAAACAAATTTAATCACAACCTGTTAAGTGTTTTTTTTTTATTTCATAGTACATAGCGATGTTGGCAAAATCGTTTTAACACTTCCTGTCGAGCTTGGTAGATATATACATGAAAATATCAATATAAAACCTCATATGCGTTTGAGTCACATATATAATTATGAACGTGACGTTACAGAGATTCAATTATTTTTATATGGATCTCTATACTAAATCAATACTCTTATCCCCATCCCATCTATCACAGTCACTCAACATGGGAACATGTGGCTGGATGCAGCATTTTAAAAGCTACAGCATATTCACACACATACAGCTCACAAAGCTACACAAGTATAGGGATAGAATTGGCAACTGAGATGTATAATCCTCTTGACAGATAATTTGCAGTCAAATATTTGTGCAAAATCCACTGATATGTACCCCTATTACATATAACATAAAAAAAATATAATCTCTCTCTCTTTCTCTCTCCCTCTCGTCATACCTCCCTCTCTGTTACGATTAAGATGCGCATGTTAGTGCCGATTATTTTATTTTGCAAAGATAGCATGTCTTTACCTTAGAATTGATTTGCGCTTTTGGTATAAGAAGGTTTGTATATTGTTGTGAATTTTTATCGGTCGAAACTGTTGCGATTTTTCTGGATTTAAAAAAAAATATCGATGGAAGTTGCAAGATCTGTCTCGTAATAGCTAAGCGATTCTTCTACACCGAGGATTGTTCTATGACTTAAGACAGTGCATAGTTCCAGAAACGAGTTTAATTTTGATTAAGTGTTATTGCGCCATTATGGATGGTTCGAATCTTTTCGGAATTGTTGAAAAACTATTGAAGTACTGCACTGTCTGCTTGAAAAGTGTTATTTGTATTTATTTCTGGAAAGCAACCTTCTATGCAATTGTTGGTGTTTGGTGAATCAAGTGAGAAAACTTTATACGACGACTCCTGCCTTCTTGCTTAGTGTACAGATTGTGTGGATAAACGAATTATAGTTACACATATCAAGAACAGAGAATGATGGTGTACGCTGGTTAAACGATCACCTGTGGTGCCTGTCACGAACTGGCTAGCTTTAACTCTGCACATTTACGATTTAGCCTTGTGTAGTTTTTGTAATAGTAGAGAGTCAGTAAGATAACACAGCAGCAATAAAAGTACACACTGCGAGCCAGACCCTCACAGCCCAGTGAATCAGCACTGTGTGCGAGAGTCGTAAATATGTTACCCAATGAGAGCTTAGGCAAAGCGGTTCGAGCCAGTTTGACTGTGTGAGAGCCTAACACAGCTTTGGTCAGTTGGGAGGAATACACCGAAGTGTTAACAGCTAGAAAGCTGGCAGAGAAATCTCTCCACACTTAGACCAGGAAGCAGGACTTAGAATTCTATCAAGTCACAACGGGCCTGAACTTGTCAAACAGGTAAATGAACACCCTTCTGTTTCATCGTGATATATTTATATTATTGTGGAAATTATGTTTGTGGAATTTGCTATGCATAAATGTGAATTGTTAATCCGAATTTGCCGTACCACGTGGAAGAGCCGAGCACGAGGCGAAACACGACCGGTTGCGCCGCCATGTTGTATCCCGTACGGAACCACTGTTGTTTAACTTATATGTATGTTTGCAGACCAGTGGCTGTACCACTGAATGTTTATATTATTATTAATTCGGTATGTGTATAGTTAGACACGATTGATATTTATGTATGTATAGGAATTTAGAGTGAGATTCCAGTGGAACCCGGAAGTAGCAGAATGTTCGTCGCTTATGTATAGAGATGTGGAGCTATCACTGAGGGCTACTTTGGCTTTCAGTGAGACGCTCTGCACAAACCGATTATTCAGGGTTGTGCAGAATTTCGTCTCTTATATTACAGACGAGCAGGCGAGCTATCCCGAGCTATCCTGTGCACCCCACTCCACAGAAACGACTAGTTGGTTGAGGAGACTCTACCGCACAAGTCGGAAAGAGCTACCTTGAAAAACACCCTGTCAGACCCCACAGCGTGGCAAGGGAACCCAACTACACAACGACAAAGGTGTACCAGAAGCTACCTCACAGAAGGACTTCGACCGCACCATCAGAAAGTTAAGTGTAATCGACAAAGGTGCACTTAAACTGATCATAACAGGACCACAGTAGTCCAACTCTTCAGAAACTGTAAAACGGACCACAGTAGTCCAAATCTACATGAAATATTATAGCAAGTGCCCGAGGAAGATATAACAGCTGCCTAGACTATCAGCGATCGAACTATTAGCAGTGACTGAGACTTTTTAAGTTAGCTTATTACTTAGAGAATCTTGTATAGAGTAGAAGAAATAAATGTGTGATTTTGACTGTTATCAAGTGGCTGGACTACATATGATTCATAGCCGTGTGAAAGCTAGTGTGACAGTAATCTTTTACCATTTTTCTATCTATTTCTGTACCCCAACCTTAACACAGAACGAGCTAAACAAATAAATTTATTAAAGTAATTCATAGGGTGACTTACTAGCAGTTCCCACCGAATAAACGTGAGGGTCCATAATTCCATTGTGCAGAGCCCATAAACCCCACGTGACACTTTAATTGGCGAGCCTAGCCAGGATCTGTGTATAATAGGAATTGGGTATAACCGGACCTAAGTACAATAAAATTAGATAACAGTAGGAGTAGTAGAATAACTTAGAATAGTGTAAGGGTATAACACTGATCAGTGGGTGCACTATTCTTTAGTTAAAAACTTTTTTGCTTCAAATATTTTTGTGCCTGTATGTTGCATTGTTCTTTTGCAGGTTTTGCTTAAATAACTGTTGTATGCCATTTGACTCTTGTTTTATTCTATTATTGATTACGAATTTGATTGTCTTTGCATTGTTGTTATTGAATTGCAATATTGCTAGTGGTTTGGTATTCCACGTGATTCAGAGGTTGTTCATAGACACGTTTGGCAATGTCGGACCCAGTGGCCTTAAGATTGCGCTTCAAGGAATTAGGGGAAGCTTTACACTTAGCAGGGGGAGACCTAATTGCGTATATCAATGCAGAGGTAGAGAAACAGGAGGCTAAGGCAGAGAGAGCAGCAGAGAGAGAGGCGAAGAAACTCGAAGCGGCAGAGAGAGCCGCAGAGAGAGAACAGAAAAAAGCAGAATTAGAGGCAGAGAGAGAGGCAAAGAAATTAGCATTAGAAGCAGAGCAAAAGAAAGCAGAGTTAGAAGCAGCAAGAGAACAGAAGAAATTAGAATTAGAAGGAGAACAGAAGAAGGCAGCATTAGCAGCAGAGAGAGAAGCAGAAGTTAGGAAATGGGAGTATGAGCGGGCAGAAAAAGAAAAAGAGAGGGAAGAAAAGGAAAAAGAAAGACAGCATGAGTTAGAGCTAAGAAGATTGGGATCAGGAGCTTCAAGTTCTTCCTCAACCCCTTCCCACTCAGATCAGCTAGAGGTAGCATCCAACCCTGTACAAGGAATGTCATTTCCACTGGGAACATTCAATGAGAGAGAAGAAGGTCTAGATCTCTATCTGACTAGGTTTGAGCGTCTAGCCACAGAGTACAAACTAGATCCCACTCATTGGTCTTTTAAGCTTAGTCAAGGGCTTAGAGGAAAGGCTTATGACATCTACAGTAAGCTACCGACTGACAGAGTGACTATCACAAAGTAAAAGAGGCACTCCTAACGGGATTCGAACTAACAGGAGAATGCTATTGGCAAAAATTCCGCACCAACCGGAGAGTGAAAGGAGAGAGCTATGCGCAGTTCGCGGATCGGTTGTCCACAACGCTGGATAAGTGGATTAGCCAGTCAGCCACGGCTAAGACGTATGATGGACTGACAGAACTGTTAGTATGGGAACAGCTATGGGAAACCATGACCCCCGAGCTGAGAACATTCTCAGTAGAGCAGGGCGCGGAAAGACTAGAAGATCTGGTCAAGGTCGCAGATAGGTACGTGGCCGCACACGGAGAAGCCAAGAGCTTCAGGCGAGACCTAAAGCCTAACGGGAAAGAGGCACAGAAACGAAGCCCTAACCGGGAAGAGCGCACCGCGAATAAGCCGAATAACCCCAGACCTGGGCAAAATAAAGGACCCAACACGGAATTCGGGAAGAGAGGTCCTGCAGAACAGAGACGGTATTGTTCGTTCTGCAACAGAAACAATCACTCCACCGCAGAATGTTTCAAGTTGGCCGCACAACGTAGGGAAGAGCGCGAAAGCCGGCCAGCGCACAGAGTTCTAACTCAAAGCAGCGGTAACAAGCCACACACTATCGGAGATCACCCATCGGTGACAGACACGGTCAAGGTCAACGGAAAAGAAGCGAACTGTCTGTATGACACAGGTCTATCATACGACGCGATAGTTAGCGAATCTCTTGTATCGCGCGCGGACTTGACAGACAAGACAGTCGACTTACAAGGAGCAGACTTGACGAAACCGACGACTACTTGCCCAATAGCTTGGATCGAAGTAGAGAGTAGGTACCTCACAGGACGAATCCAAGCAGCTGTTTTACAGAAACCCCTGTATGATCTAGTGCTAGGTTGTAGGTATGTGTTCTTAGGCACGCCCCCCAAAACTGTAGAGATAGCTGCAGTGCAAACCAGGGCCCAAGCTAAAACCCAACCACCCCAGCCCGAGTTCGCTCCGAATCCAGGACTCGAAGAGATCAAAACAGCACAGAAAGAAGACACCTCGATAGCGAAGTGCTTCCAGAAGCTACCCAAGGCGCACACACCCCCGCACAAGGGAGACTTCTACATGGAAGAGGGAGTTCTACATCGACAAGGAGATGGAGATCACACCCAACTAGTACTACCAGCCACCCTTCGAGCCCAAGTACTAGAACTAGGCCACAGCATGCCACTCAGCGGACGCATGGGAATTGGAGCCACAGTGCAGAGAATCAGCGCACACTACTATTGGCCAGGAATCACGGAGGATGTCAAGCGCTACGTGAAATCTTGCCACCAATGTCAACGATATTCCCCGCGACATCACACCGTACCAGTTACCTTAGGACCATCGGTAGTAGTCGGCGTGCCATTCCAGCAAGTCTCAGTAGACATAGTAGGACCACTGCCCATGACCAAGAAGCGGAACAGATTTCTACTCACACTCGTCGACGCATGTACGATGTGGTGCGAAGCAGTCCCGTTGCCAGCGATCGACACCAAGAAGATTGCAGATGCACTCATCGCCATCTTTACCAGAGTCGGATTCCCGGACAGCATTAGAACGGACAACGGATCTCAGTTCACCGGCCGCCTGATGCAAGACGTGTTCGAGTTGATACAAGTTCATCACATTCGCACACCACCATACCACCCCGCCAGCAACGGACAAGTAGAAAGACTGAATGGAACCCTTCTCACCATACTCAGGAAAGTCGCCGACGACAATCCAGAAGCGTGGGACACCTACGTGAATGCGGCACTGTTCGCATACCGAGAAACACCCCACGCAGCCACAGGCTACACCCCGTCAACATTGCTATTCGGCAGACCTCTAGCAGGACCGCTAGAAGCCCTACGCAGAAGTTGGACGGAAGCCAAGATAGACGACACACCAAGAGGTGCCACCAAGTACGTCGCAGACCTGCAGGAAACCCTCAAAGCAACGTGGAAGAAAGCTGGTGAAGCACTGAAGAAGGCAAGAGCCCGTCAGGCGAAGTACTACAACCGCCACGCGAAGGACAGAGAACTGCAAGTCGGCGATCAAGTGCTACTCTTACTTCCAAGTGGAACCAACAAGCTGGACATCGCTTGGAGAGGACCGTACCGGGTGACTGCCAAGAAATCCAAGACAGTCTACCAAGTAGAGGTGAACGGGAGAGCCCGGTACCACCACATCAATCTCCTCAAGAAGTATACGGACAGACCAGCGACCCCCAGCACTCACAACTTGCTAGCCATCGCCATCGCGGAAGAAGGAGAAAGCATGGAGACCAATGCAGTAGAGTATCCCCTGCACTCCAAAGAAACCTACAAAGACGTGATACTCAACGGAGACCTAGCCGCTAAACAGCAACAGCAAGTACGACAGGTCATTCGCCAACATCAGACTGTGCTCACAGACCGACCAGGGAGGACAGACCTCGTCGAAGTAACCTTAACGGTGACCGACCCAACACCCGTCCGCCAGAAGCTCTACCCGATGCCACTGTCTCAGCAGCGAGCCATCAAGGAAGAGATAGACACCTTACTGGCAGCCGGAATCATCTCAGAGTCTACTTCACCCAACAGCGCGGGCACGGTATTGTTGCGAAAACCCAACGGAGAGCATCGACTGTGCATCGACTTCAGACTCCTGAATGCGGTAACGCAGTTCCAGCCAGAGCCACTCCCGGACCAGACCGACCTATTTGCCAAGCTACAGCGAGCGAAGTACTTCTCACGCATCGACCTCAGCAAAGGATACTACCAGATACCAGTACAACCACAAGTCCGAAAGTACCTAGCTTTCAGCACTATGGAAGGACACTTCGAATTCAACGTACTTCCATTCGGACTCCACAACGCACCCAGCATCTTCAGCGCCATGATGCGGAAACTCCTGGCACCCCTGAGCAGCGAGCACCTACATTCGTTTATGGACGACATCCTCATCGCTACGCCTACGTGGGAGGAACATGTCACGCTCCTACAGCAACTACTCGCCCGCCTCAGAGACACGGGATTGACGGCAAGACCCACCAAATGTCAGATTGGATTCACAGAACTAGAATTTCTGGGACACACCATAAGTCAAGGAAGCCTGCGACCGGTAGAAAAGACCGTGAAACGCCTACTCGACGCTCCTAGGCCCAAGACCAAAAAGGAAGTACAGTCGTTTCTAGGACTCTGCGGCTTCTACCAGAAGTTCATCCCCAACTACAACAGCATCGCCGTACCACTGACAAATGGAACCCGGAAAATCGCCCCGGACAAAGTCGTATGGACAGCCGAATGCGAGACAGCATTCCAAACACTCAAGGACAGAATGACATCGGCGCCAGTACTCCACCTACCCGATTTGACTCAGCCATTCGTTCTTCGCACCGACGCAAGCGACTTAGGCCTCGGAGCAGTACTGCTACAGCGCGACCCCAAGAATGCAGAGACGCTATTCCCTGTCGCCTACGCCAGCAGAAAATTGAGACCCGCCGAGACCCACTACGCCACGTCGGAGAAAGAATGTCTTGGACTAGTCTGGGCCATACAGAAATTCCAACTCTACCTGTATGGGACCCACTTCACAGTTCAGGTGGACCACCAACCACTATCGTTCCTGGCAGCCTCCAAGTCTTTGAACTCTCGCCTGATGAGGTGGGCACTCACCCTTCAGGCATACTCATTCCAAATCGAGTACATCCCCGGCAAGGAAAACCACGGAGCCGACTACCTCAGTCGCCATCTCGTGGAGGACACAGCAGCTGGCGCCCACCCAACACAACTAAGGGCCACAGCACCAGAATTCGTCCCCGCCCAGTAATACCCTGTCACTAGTGTCCATAGCTACCTGGCACAGCATTGCAGCTCAGGTAGAGCAACTTACTTAGTTTGTAAATAGGACCCTAGGATAGTGCAGTGTTAAACTAGGCTCTGTAGTAGAAAAAGGTCGAATCCAGTAGTAATCGCCTTTTTTCAGTTGAGGGAGCCTGTCACGAACTGGCTAGCTTTAACTCTGCACATTTACGATTTAGCCTTGTGTAGTTTTTGTAATAGTAGAGAGTCAGTAAGATAACACAGCAGCAATAAAAGTACACACTGCGAGCCAGACCCTCACAGCCCAGTGAATCAGCACTGTGTGCGAGAGTCGTAAATATTTTACCCAATGAGAGCTTAGGCAAAGCGGTTCGAGCCAGTTTGACTGTGTGAGAGCCTAACACAGCTTTGGTCAGTTGGGAGGAATACACCGAAGTGTTAACAGCTAGAAAGCTGGCAGAGAAATCTCTCCACACTTAGACCAGGAAGCAGGACTTAGAATTCTATCAAGTCACAACGGGCCTGAACTTGTCAAACAGGTAAATGAACACCCTTCTGTTTCATCGTGATATATTTATATTATTGTGGAAATTATGTTTGTGGAATTTGCTATGCATAAATGTGAATTGTTAATCCGAATTTGCCGTACCACGTGGAAGAGCCGAGCACGAGGCGAAACACGACCGGTTGCGCCGCCATGTTGTATCCCGTACGGAACCACTGTTGTTTAACTTATATGTATGTTTGCAGACCAGTGGCTGTACCACTGAATGTTTATATTATTATTAATTCGGTATGTGTATAGTTAGACACGATTGATATTTATGTATGTATAGGAATTTAGAGTGAGATTCCAGTGGAACCCGGAAGTAGCAGAATGTTCGTCGCTTATGTATAGAGATGTGGAGCTATCACTGAGGGCTACTTTGGCTTTCAGTGAGACGCTCTGCACAAACCGATTATTCAGGGTTGTGCAGAATTTCGTCTCTTATATTACAGACGAGCAGGCGAGCTATCCCGAGCTATCCTGTGCACCCCACTCCACAGAAACGACTAGTTGGTTGAGGAGACTCTACCGCACAAGTCGGAAAGAGCTACCTTGAAAAACACCCTGTCAGACCCCACAGCGTGGCAAGGGAACCCAACTACACAACGACAAAGGTGTACCAGAAGCTACCTCACAGAAGGACTTCGACCGCACCATCAGAAAGTTAAGTGTAATCGACAAAGGTGCACTTAAACTGATCATAACAGGACCACAGTAGTCCAACTCTTCAGAAACTGTAAAACGGACCACAGTAGTCCAAATCTACATGAAATATTATAGCAAGTGCCCGAGGAAGATATAACAGCTGCCTAGACTATCAGCGATCGAACTATTAGCAGTGACTGAGACTTTTTAAGTTAGCTTATTACTTAGAGAATCTTGTATAGAGTAGAAGAAATAAATGTGTGATTTTGACTGTTATCAAGTGGCTGGACTACATATAATTCATAGCCGTGTGAAAGCTAGTGTGACAGTAATCTTTTACAATTTTTCTATCTATTTCTGTACCCCAACCTTAACACAGAACGAGCTAAACAAATAAATTTATTAAAGTAATTCATAGGGTGACTTACTAGCAGTTCCCACCGAATAAACGTGAGGGTCCATAATTCCATTGTGCAGAGCCCATAAACCCCACGTGACAGTGCCCCAACGACATTTGAGTTAGGGGATAGGATAGGGTAGATTAGGATAGGGTAGAATAGGATATTAAGATTCAAGCATCGGGGCTGAATCAATTATTAATAAATACGTGTAACTCTCTCTCTCTCTCTCTCTCTCTCTCTCTCTCTCTCTCTCTCTCTCTCTCTCTCTCTCTCTCTCTCTCTCTCTCTCTCTCTTGCTTCGTGCTATAGAAGGGAAGTAATTAACATAATGCAAAATGAGGTCCCTTTCTAACGACGTTTGAACCCATCAAGCAATGATATCTGCCGTGATTTGACAAAACCGAGTAAGTCCACCTAAGGTCGAAAATGAGTTTTTTGCGCCATCAAACTTGCAAGAGAATGACGCATCTTACCTGTAAAAATCAAATCCGAACTATGTTTAGATTTGGAGATATCATAGAGTAAGTCCTTGTTAAAAAAATTTTAAGTGGGGGAATAAACTGATAAAACCAAGCAAGTCCCTTGCGATTTTGTTTCGGCGATCCTCTGGCTGATGCTCGAGTTGGCATGATGACGTCATTTTCTACAATAACCTGACAAAGAAAAGTACGTCCTCCCGACCAATGAGAAAGCGCCTTAAGATAAAGTGGACCAGTGAGAATCCATGTTATTGCTGCTGTGCAATATTATTTTCCTGTGAAAATGATGACGAAATTTCGGTCAGCAAAGGACGTGTTCGGCTTTTTGAAAAAGAGTTTTCTTCATGTACTTTCCTGCCCACCATGAAGGATCCTGTAGATCTTACGCCTACGCGGCAACTTCCACGAGATGTGGAAATAAACAAACAAACTATCCTATCCTATCCTATCCTATCCTGTCCCGTAATCCTGAGGTCGTAGGGGCACCACAGATGATCGTTTAACCAGCATACTCCATCTATGAGTATGTGGTGGGCATATGTGTTTTTATACAGTGCGTATCCTGGTGGCAAAACAAATTTTCCTCTTTGATGGAATAAAGAATATATTGACTTGACTTGACTTGACTATTGTTTTCAGCAGCCCTGATGGCTTCGCTCAGTGTCAAACCAGTCCATTCTCGAATGTTGTCCTCCCACCTCTTTTTCGGTCTCCCTCTTCTTCTACCTCCTTGCACTGTGCCTTGCAGAATAGTCTTTGCAAGGCCTGATGATCTGGTGACGTGGCCATACCATCGGAGTTTCCGTTTCTTCACCACTGTGAGCAGGTCATCGTGTTGTCAAATGGCTTGTGTGATGGTCTGTCTGTCGGACTTCGTCGTTGGTGATGTGTTGTGTATAGGAAATGCCCAGAAGTCTTCTGTAGCACCTCATCTCCATGCTTTGTATTCTTCGTTGTAGATCTGCTGTAAGGATCCATGCTTCGCAAGCATATAGGAAGATGGAGATGACAAGGGAGCGCAGCAGTCTTACTTTGGAATGTAGAATGATGGTCCTGTCTTTCCAAATGGCTTCAACCTTGTCAGGGCAGCAGTTGTTTGTGCGATCCTGGAGAGGACTTCCTGTCGGGACCCATTGTCTGATAAAATGGCTCCTAAATATTTGAAGCTATGCACTGTGTTGAGGGATTGGCCTTGGACTTTGATGTCCGTGTTGATGCCATTGGTGTTGTTGGTCATCATTTCGGTCTTCTCTGCACTTATTTCAATTCCACAAGCTTTGGAGGTGGTGTCAAGCCTCTGTACCAGCTGTTCAAGTTCTTGTTCCTCTCCAGCCAATCCATCAATGTCATCCGCAAAACAAAGATTGGAGATTGCTCTACCCCCTATGCTGACTGTGCCTTCCTGATCTGCAAGACCATCTGACATGATGCGCTCTAGGAAGATGTTGAAGGGTGTTGGAGAGAGTAGGCATCCTTGACGCACACCGATTGTTGTTCTGAACCAGTTCCCGATGGCGCTGTTGTGGAGGACTGCACTGGTAGCCTTGTCATACAGGTTTTTGATGACTTCAATAATATTAGGTCTGATGTTGTACGCTTTCATTGTTGCCCATAGAGCTGCATGCCAGACTCGGTCAAACGTTTTCTTGAAGTCTATGAACACATGATATAGATGTTGTTGGTGCTGTAGGTATTTCTCACAGATTATTCTGAGGTTGAAAATCTGTTCAGTGGTACTTCGCCCTGCCCTGAATCCTGCTTGTTCTTCAGCTATGATTTGTTCATCTTGGGGTTTCAACCTGTTGAGTAATATTTTTAATATTTTTAACAAAAACAATACAACTTATGTTAATCTGATGAATAAAAATTGATGCAACAACAAGTAATATTTTTAGGAGGACCTTGCTGGGATGGATGATGAGGCTGACGGTGCGGTAATTTTCACACTCCTGAAGGTTACCTTTTTTGGGAAGAGTGATGACAAGCGACTGGGCCCATGGTATAGGCCACTCTCCACCCTGCCAGATCTTGTTACAGATAATGGTGAGGGCATCAATCATCGCTTCTCCTCCTGCTTGAAGCAGTTCCGCGGGTATGTTGTCCACTCCCGCTGACTTCCCTTTCTTTAGCGATTGCACTGCTGCCTCAACTTCTTCCCGGAGAATTGGGAGGATTTCTTCTTCTCTGTTCTCGGGACATGCTAGAACTGATGGGTCTCCATTTGGTGTATGGTTGTAAAGGTCAGAGCAGTACTCTGTCCATCTGTCCAAGACTTCTTGTTCTTCTGTAAGGCATATGTCAGACTTGCTTTGGATCGTGGAGACTTTGGGCTGTTTGAAACTTGTCAGCCGCTTTACAGTCTGGTAGGCCTTCTTGCTGTTGTTCTTGTTCAGACTGTTCTCTATTTCCTGGCATTGATCTTCTATCCAGTTATCCCTTTGCTGTGCGCATGCCTTTTCGGATGTCATTGTTGATTTTTCGGTAGACAACAGCTCCCTGTGAGGTGTTATTTTTCTTTCTTTTTTTAAATCTCTCTTCGTTTATCACACAGATCCAAAAGTTCAGGTGTGATCCACGGCTTCTTCTTTGGTCGGTGCTTGCCAAGGATCTCAGTGGCGGCATCTGTCACAGCTGAGTTGAAGGTGGTGGTCATGGTGTTGACATCTACTTTACCAGCTCCCAAAATGACCAGTGGTGCAAATTTCCCTCCAATTGTGGCCTGCAATAGTTTTGCCACCTCCGGGTCTTGCAGTTTGTCCAGGTCGAACTTCAGTCTAGTGCAGTATTTACTCTCTTCAAGTGGAGCCGGAAAGACATCATCAAGAGATCGTGGTCACTTCCGATGTCTGCTCCTGGAAAAGTGCGTGTCCTGCCAATGTTGATGCTTGATCTGAAGCGTTTCTTGACCATGATGTAGTCTATTTGGTTGTGATGCTCCCCCCTGGGACTGTGCCATGTCCATCGTCTGGAGTTTTTGTGGAGACCAAGCGTGTTTGCCAGTACCAGATTGTTGTATCTGGCAAACTCCAAAAATCTCAGACCCCTGTCATTTGTCTTGTTGTTGCAGTGGGGTCCACATGTGTCTCCCCAGTTGTGGTGCGCATCTTGGCCAACCTTGGCATTCCAGTCGCCTTGCACTATGACTATGTCCTTCTTCGGCACTTGGTCAAGGACCGCCTGTAGATTTTCATAAAAATCCTCCACTTCGCTGTCGTCATAGTCTGATGTTGGGGCATAGGTCTGGATGATGGTGATGTTGAAAGGGGCTGCTCTCAGGCGGATGGTAATGAGTCTACTGGGCGGCAACCCATGACAGTGGCTAGAATGTTCTTGTGGACCAAGAATCCAACGCCGTGTTCGTGCCTGTCATCTCTACCGCTGAAATAGAGCTTGTGGCCTTTGTCTGTCGTTGTTTCACCTAGGCCTTTCCAGCGCAGTTCGCTAATTCCTAGAACGTTCCATCGATAGCGGTCCAACTCGTGGGCCAGTTTTTCTAATTTTCCTTCCGCAGTTAGGGTCCTGACATTCCAGGTTCCTATGACGATGTTGTTTCTCGTGCGGATCTTGCTAAATTGTCCATCAGTAGCATACTTAACACCTCCGTCCTGTTGGCCAACGGAAGGCGCGGTCCTTGAGCCGGGCGACGACCTATCCGGTATGGAATTAGTGGATAGTGTCATCATGCATGTAGTGTGTCTTGGGCAAAAAAGGACCTGGCGGTGCCCAATCCTCTCCAGGCTGTTGGGCACAGCCGAAATCCACGAATACAGTGTGGCTCGCCTTGGCCCCGAGCACGTGGTCGTTGAACCTGTAGCAACGTGAGGTTCCTCGCCCTGGCCGGTGACTTCTGTGTAGAAGACTTTCGCCCAGTGATGCCGTGCTAACACTACCCCTGTTAGTCGCCTCTTACGACACGCCGGGAAACGTTGGGCCTATTCTATTCAGTGCCCGAACCCACAAACAAACAGCAACAAATGTATTACAGACACACAACAAGGGCAACAAAATACAAGACATACACGTGGTGTAAAGGCAGGAAAATCGCTACAATAGGAAACTGAAAGGAAAATAGTTTTGTATTTTTAAAATTAAATTGGCTGCATCTAATATTAATTTGAAGGGAGAGCAAAAAACCCCATGACTCCTGCATACCAACCCAAGAATATTAAGTGAAGAATGGCTAAAAACAATAAACAGGCACACATATACACTCACTGTAACTGCCGCACCCACATCTTACAAAACCCAACTTGTGTGACTCATCTCGTCAGACTTTTTAACAAAGAAACGAAACGGCCTATGGGACTTACTTGGTTTGGTGAATTTTGAAAACAATGATTTACTTAATAATAAACTGACAAAACCAAGCGGATTTGACTTACTTGGTTTTGTGAATTTTTTTAACAAGGATTTAATTCAATAATAAACTGACAAAACCAAGCGGGTGACTTGCTTGGTTTTGTCATGTTCTCAACAAAGATCTATCTCAAGAATAATCTGACAAAACAAAGCAAGTCCACAAATAGTCTTAAAATATCAAATCTATCAAACATTTCTTTAACATTCAAGGTATGCACTCTTAAATCGAGGAATTGCATTATAATATGCCCTTAAACTTCCAGAAACGATCGCGTAATATAGCGCAACACAAAACGTCGATTTTCTCGAAAGTAGGTTTTGTGGACTTGCTCGGTTTTGTCAGTTCACGGCAGATATGTAATGGCCAAGATTTCCGTTGTTGTTACGCTATTTTAATTTGGGGGGGGGGGGGGGGGGGCAAAAAATAAAAAGAAAAATTTTGAAAATACAATACCATTGTGGCAACCATGAGAGTGTACAACATCAGCCCCAAAATTATTGAAGTCATCAAAAGCCTGTATGACAAGGCTACCAGTGCACTCCTCCACAACAGCGCCATCGGAAACTGGTTCAGAACAACAATCGGTGTGCGTCAACACTCTTCAACATCTTCCTAGAGTGCATCATGTCAGATGCCCTTGACGACCGCGAAGGCACAGTCAGCATAGGGGGAAGAGCAAACTCCAACCTCCGTTTTGCGGATGACATTGATGGATTGGCTGGAGGGAAACAAGAACTTGAACAGTTGGTATAGAGGTTTGACACCGCCTCCAGAGCCTATGGAATGGAAATATGTGCAGAGAAGACCAAACTGATGACCAACAACACCAATGGCATCAACACTGACATCAAAGTTTACGGTCAATCCCTTAACACAGTGCATAGTTTCAGATATTTAGGAGCCATTGTATCCGACCATTGGTCCAGACAGAAAGTCCTCTCCAGAATCGCAAAAACAACTGCTACCCTGGCGAGGTTGAAGCCAATTTAGAAAGACAGGTCCATCAGTCTACATTCCAAGGTAAGGCTGCTGCGCTCCCTTGTCATCTCCATCTTCCTATATGCTTGCGAAACATGGACCCTCACAGCAGATCTCCAACGAAGAATACAAAGCATGGAGGTGAGGTGCTACAGAAGACTTCTGGGCATTTCGTATACCCAGCACATCACCAACGACAAAGTCCAACAGACCATCACACAAGCCATTGGACAATACGATGACCTGCTCACTGTGGTAAAAAAACGGAAACTCCGATAGTATGACCACGTCACCAGATCATCAGGTCTTGCAAAGACCATCCTGCAAGGCACAGTGCAAGGAGGTAGAAGAAGAGGGAGACCGAGAAAGAGGTGGGAGGACAACATTCGAGAATGGACTGGTTTGACACTGAGCGAAACAATCAGGGTTGCTGAGGACAGGGAAAGAAGGAGTATGCTGGTTAACCCATATAATACCAAAAAAAAATTTTGTACATTTTTTAACAAATCTTAAAAATTTCTTTTGCAAATACATTGAAATTAATAATTATGATCAAATTTTTGAAAAAAACAATTGTTTAGAGTGGTTTTCCCTGTGTGCGCCTGACGCGCACATGGTACTGAACGGGGTCATGGACAATTAAAGGATAGTGCTTTGACATGGCTACTTTTTTACTTTCCTTGTGGCTTTTTTTGTGATAATATATTATTGAAGTAGTTGTCGAAGACGACATGATATGGGTGCTTTGGCATATCTGATAGAAGGTCCTTTACTACAGTTCCACCCAGGCCGAGTGGTCCATAGATGCCGTTTGCTCGAGCACCAGCGTAAGGCTCGAACTGGACAACATAACCCAGCGGGTCGGCCAATGGCCACAGTTTGAAGCCAAACCTTATGGGCTTTCCTTTGATGAACTGTTTAGAAGAGTGATGACCAAAATAGGGAATCATACTTTCATCTACTGCCAGCTCTCTCCCAGCTTTTCATTGAGCATACAGTAGAAATTTCGGATCTTTGTTAGCTTGTCATTGGGGTCAAGGTTGGCATTATCAGTAAGGTGCAGATTTTGCATCATGCTCTAGAAGCAATTTCTGCTCATGGCAGAGGAGATGGCAGCATTATGGCAGTCTGAACTTCGAGACCAGTACAGGTGGCGGCGAAGAAAATGGTTGTACCCAGAAAGCAACAATATGGCCAGAAATGTCCGGAACTCCTTCCGAGTGGTATTGAAGCTGTGATCACCTTTGTCCCTTGAAGCATACAAGTTATTTTACTCAACAAGGTAATCCATCACCTCATCATCGAAAAACAACTGGCTGGAAGTTTGGCCATTGCTCTGGAAAGTTCTCCAGGAGGTCCTCTTTTCTCCACTGACGTCTAGGCCGCTGTTGGCGTTGCTGCTTGGGTCAGTTTGCACCAGCCTCTCTCACTGAAGTTGACGGTGCTACAGATGGTCCTTGAGAATCACTGTTCTTCTTCTCCTCCTGCTTCTTCTCTACCGTCGTTGTTGGTATCCGAGTCCTCATCTTCTGGTCCACTAATTCTGTACTTATTGCCATCAGCAGCGAGAATCCTCCCTTCGCCTTCGGCAAGTAGCTGTCGGTGATTCAAATTATCTCTCCTTCTTCCTCATCACCACTATCTTCATCAGACAGCTGCCCATCTCCTGGCGGAGTCAAATAGATGTCAGCCTAAATAAAAACCTTTTCTTCAAGTCTATTTATCACATCACGAACTGTTAAGTTCCTTCGAGCGTTTCTGAAATACAATAAAAATACAAACTACAAAATGTGCTGAGATTTAAAAAAATCAAATTAAAATATATATAAACCATTGGTCAATTACTTATTTGAATATAAAAATAATTATTTAGCTACAGACAAACACGAGTATGAATTTATACTTAAAAGATAACAAGAATGCTTAAAATATGACATGTAATTTCTATAAATAATTATTTTCTATAAATAATTATTTTTACATAATATACAATTTGCACCAAAAAACAATGTTCTCTTTCAGTACCATGTGCGCCTGAAGCGCACTGTCTTGTTAAAAAGCAAACACTGGCCCCGTTCGTTACCATGTGCGCTTCACGCGCACAGAGAGGTGACCATAGTAAAATCGAAAAAGTTCAATGGGAATTTCAGAATTTTGATAAAAGTAAAAAAACATATTTTAGTTAGCATAATAAAGAAATGCATTCAACAATTCGGTCTTCAAAATATCGTAACATAACAAAATGCTACTCACTGCAATTGAGATGACGAGTTTGAAGCCATAATTTTGTTTTCTTTTCAAACATGCGTACGAGACATCATGATTGATGACAGCAAACGGCGGAAGTCAGTGACACATGGGAAGCTAATTATCAGACTATTATAAAACAATAGTTTCAACAGTTTTCTCCCATAGGCTATTATTTTAGATAACAAAACGTGAATGTGCGCGTGAAGCGCACAAAGTATTATATGGGTTAAACGAAAATCTATGGTGCCCCTACGACCTCCGAGTTACGGGATAGGATAGGATAGGATAGGATAGGATAGGATAGGATAGGATGGGATAGGATAGGATAGTTCAAGATCAGCCTCCTCTGTCCCCCCTATCGCCTCCCTTCGCCCCTCTCCCTCGCAATCCCCGCAGGTTTTTTCGTTCCTATCCTATCCTGTCCCATAACCCGAAGGTCGTAGGGGCACCACAGATGATCGCTTAACCAGCATACTCCATCTTTCTCTGTCCTCAGCAGCCCTCATGGCTTCGCTCAGTGTCAAACCAGTCCATTCTCGAATGTTGTCCTCCCACCTCTTTTTCGGTCTCCCCCTTCTTCTACCTCCTTGCACTGTGCCTTGCAGAATGGTCTTTGCAAGGCCTGATGATCTGGTGACGTGGCCATACCATCGGAGTTTCCGTTTCTTCACCACTGTGAGCAGGTCATCGTGTTGTCCAATGGCTTGTGTGATGGTCTGTCGGACTTCAACGTTGGTGATGTGTTGGGTATAGGAAATGCACAGAAGTCTTCTGTAGCACCTCATCTCCATGCTTTGTATTCTTCGTTGGAGATCTGCTGTGAGGGTCCATGCTTCGCAAGCATATAGGAAGATGGAGATGACCAGAGATCGCAGCAGTCTTACTTTGGAATGTAGACTGATGGTTCTGTCTTTCCAAATGGGCTTCAACCTTGTCAGGGCAGCAGTTGTTTGTGCGATCCTGGAGAGGACTTCCTGTCGAGACCCATTGTCTGACACAATGGCTCCTAAATATTTGAAGCTGTGCACTGTGTTGAGGGATTGGCCTTGTACTTTGATGTCCGTGTTGATGCCATTGGTGTTGTTGGTCATCATTTTGGTCTTCTCTGCACTTATTTCCATTCCATAAGCTCTGGAGGTGGTGTCAAGCCTCTGTACAAGCTGTTCAAGTTCTTGTTCCTCTCCAGCCAATCCATCAATATCATCCGCAAAACGAAGATTGGAGATTGCTCTGCCCCCTATGCTGACTGTGCCTTCGTGATCTGCAAGAGCATCTGACATGATGCGCTCTAGGAAGATGTTGAAGAGTGTTGGAGAGAGTAGGCATCCTTGACGCACACCGATTGTTGTTCTGAACCAGTTCCCGATGACGCTGTTATGGAGGACTGCACTGGTAGCCTTGTCATACAGGCTTTTGATGACTTCTATAATTTTAGGGCTGATGTTGTACACTTTCATGGTTGCCCATAGAGCTGCATGCCAGACTCGGTCAAATGCCTTCTTGAAGTCTATGAACACATGATATAGATGTTGTTGGTGCTGTAGGTATTTCTCACAGATTATTCTGAGGTTGAAAATCTGTTCAGTGGTACTTCGCCCTGCCATGAATCCTGCTTGTTCTTCAGCTATGATTTGTTCAGCTTGTGGTTTCAACCTGTTGAGTATTATTTTCAGGAGGACCTTGCTGGGATGGCTGATGAGGCTGATGGTGCGGTAATTTTCACACTCCTGAAGGTTACCTTTTTTGGGAAGAGTGATGACAAGCGACTGGGTCCATGGTGTAGGCCATTCCCCACTCTGCCAGATCTTGTTACAGATAATGGTGAGAGCATCAGTCATCGCTTCTCCTCCTGCTTGTAGCAGTTCCGCTGGTATGTTGTCCACTCCCGCTGACTTCCCTTTCTTCAGCGATTGCACTGCTGCCTCAACTTCTTCCCGGAGAATTGGGAGGATTTCTTCTTCTTCTCTGCTCTCGGGACATGCTAGAACTGATGGGTCTCCATTTGGTGTATGGTTGTAAAGGTCAGAGCAGTACTCTGTCCATCTGTCCAAGACTTCTTGTTCTTCTGTAAGGCAAATGCCAGACTTGCTTTGGATAGTGGAGACTTTGGGCTGTTTAACACTTGTCAGTCGCTTCACAGTCTGGTAGGCCTTCTTGCTGTTGTTCTTGTTCAGATTGTTCTCTATTTCCTGGCATTGATCTTCTATCCAGTTCTCCTTTGCTGTGCGCATGCCTTTTCGGATGTCATTGTTGATTTTTCGGTAGACATCAGCTCCCTGTGAGGTGTTCTTTTTCTTTTTTAACTCTCTTCGTTTATCACACAGATCCAAAAGTTCAGGTGTGATCCACAGCTTCTTCTTTGGTCGGTGCTTGCCAAGGATCTCAGTGGCGGCATCTGTTACAGCTGAGTTGAAGGTATTGGTCATGGTGTTGACATCTACTTCGCCTGCCCCCAAAATAAGCAGTGGTGCAAATTTCCCTCCAATTGTGGCCTGAAATATTTTTGCCACCTCCGGGTCTTGCAGTTTGTCCAGGTCGAACTTCAGCCTAGTGCACTTTGCTGTATTTACTCTCTTTCTCTGTTTTTTCGTTAGCCACGCCTTTTCACGCACGCCGGTGACGTTTGCAATAAACACAAAGTGCCAAGCCGATGGCTGATTGCGATAAGTGGGCGGAACTTTAGTATCGTCTAACTAGATCATTGAACTAGACATGAAAGCCATAATTATCTACATGGATGTAAACAGCAAAACCAATCATAATTTGAACACTTCTGGCGATAAATAAAAACATTTCAACAGTAAACAAATGTATAATAATGCAGACTACTTACAGCCCATGTTCGATGACTGCAGCCGGGCTCGATCTTCATAGTCTTACTCCGCGAATTATATATGACTATGTGTGAATTAGAGGTATGAATTACAATTAGGATTACATTAATAGGCAGAGATAATGTTAATGTTAAACAATATTAAACACTGAGCTAACAAAAAAATCTTCCTTTGGTGGAATTGTGTAGGGACTTCATCTTTGCACGGAAGGTCTATAGGCCATATAGAAACTCCCTCTCTCTCCAATGTGTGTACGACAGGGTGACCCATGGATTCACACACCGCGGTGTGTAAAAATGTAAACACACGTATTTGTCACATACCCTCAAGTAAGATACGAGGTCGAGAACTGGTTTTTACACGATTTTTGTAACTGCTGTTAAGAATCCGGTTTAAAACAAATTTTGAAACCCACTTTCTTTTAAACCCACTCGCACGTCGGTGTATTAAGCGCTTAAACCTGATTATATGGTTCTGAACGCACGTACACACATACACACACACATATCTGAAAGAGTTTTTGCATGGAAGAAAAATAATGGCCAAAGTAGGTCACTCTTATTCTTCTACATATAATATTAACATGGGTATACCACAAGGCTCTATAATTTCACCTCTTTTATTCACTATTTTGTTAAATGACTTACCTCAATTTGTAAGTAATAAAATTCATCTAGTTCAATATGCTGACGATATTGCCATATGGGTAAATGTATCTTTAAAAAGGAAAACTTCTATATATGAAATAAAACATATTCAAAAGATATATCAAAATGAACTGAACAATATTGATATTGACATGAAGGATAATGGATTGGAATTATCAGAAGAAAAAACAAACATGATCTTGTTTAATAATGGGATTAACCCCAAATGTTTGCCAAAATTTTATATTGGTATCAAAGAACTGAAATATGTACAGGAAATAAAATTTCTCGGGGTATATTTTACATCTAAATTAAGTTGGAAAAAACATATACATTATTTGTTGGAAAAGGCCGTTAAAAGTTTAAATTTAATAAAGATTATAAGCTTTCAAAAATGGGGACGTGATACTAAAACTTATTCATCTTGTGTGCATGCTTGTCAGATCTAAATTAACCTATGGACAAGAGGTATAGTTTTCAGCACCAAAATATTTACTGAAACAACTCCAGAGTATGGACAGTAAAGCAATTAAAATTGTTATGGGTATTCCAGTACATACAAAAACTGATGATGCTTATAAAGCAGCTGGAGTATTACCATTAAATGAGTGGGGAACATTATCATGCCCTAAATATATAGTTAGAGCCTCTGCTGTAGAAAATTTCACTGACACAGAACTAGAAGTAAGATCTGATTTAGATTATCCAAAAAGAGCACAGGGTATCAGTTATTTACAAACAATAGCATCTTATACAACTGAACTTTTACAGGGGTCAAATTTATTTCCTAAATCAATCTCTAAAAAAATACCACAAATGCCTATACCAATCTGGGAATTCAAGCGAGCAAACTTTGATTTTGAATATACTTCTATACGAAAAAAAGAAAATGGCTTATTGTTAGCAACAGAAGCTTATGAACATATAGATAAAAAATATTATTCTTATTTGCAAATTTATACTGATGGTTCTGTTTTAGATACAGGCCAAACCGGGGCTGGTTATGTTATACCTGCTTGAAATCTTAGTGAATCCTTGTATTTAGGTAAAGATCGTTCAATTTATACTGCAGAACTTACCGCAATTCTTATGGCATTACATAAAATCTTGAGTCAACAAAAGACCTTTTTTAATATCTGTGTAGACTCCAAATCTGTTCTTCAGAGTCTGGACTCTAATATTTATAAAAGCATAGGTGATATTATATATGAAATAAAATATCTTATACATTGCTTATTTATCAATGGCACAAATGTTCAAATTTGTTGGATACCATCTCATTGTGGTTTAGATAATAATGATTGGGCAGACAGAAAAGCAAAAGAAGGGGCGAAAAATCAACACAACGTTAGCCATATTGACATCCCCTTATCAACAAAAGAAATTTATAGTATAATAGAAAATAAAATAAAAAATAAAATTCCTTTAAAAATAATATATAGTGATAATTCACAGTATCCTCGAACAATAACCTCTTTAGCACATCGTCTTGCTTTAAATTCTTGGAGGACAAAATATTGCAAGGATATTGTTCGCATTTGCAATGAAAATTAAACTATAAATCATATCATTCATGACTGCAGTGTAATAACACAATATATTCCACAGAACATTCATAATGTTCAAAATAAAAATAGTAAATATTGGATAACCATCGCTAAATCTATAATTTATAGTCCTGTAGGACATTTGTTATACAAATTTCAAGTTTATTCTGATTACTTCGTATATGACAATCTCACAAAATTGACTTTTCTGTCAATGCACATTTCGCAAGTTTGACATGTTCCATAGTAAGTTTTTTTTTTTTTTCATTTTTTATTTAAAAAAAATTTTTTTGGGAGTTTCCAAATATTGTTTGAATACTTAATGTTTATTTAATTTTATTTCATGTTATGTTACTGTACCATTTTGTTTAAATGTTATTTCCTTTCCCCCATCCATGTAGCGCATATCCTTTTCCCCCACCTACCTTTTATTTTCTTGTCTAAAATCACTTCGGTGAATAGACGTTAAATGAAATAAACAAAACAAACAAACATACACACACACACACACTTACACACACACACTTACACACACACAGAGGCACTGTACATATATGCACGCAGACATCCCAACTGATTTGGTTTCATCAAGTGATAGATACTGTAAAGGGATGGATTTTGGCCACTCCCCTGCCACAGATCCCTTTAACATTCACAGTGAGTGTTGACCATTAAAAATTGTTCTTATCAAAATAAAAAGTATGCTTACCCCCAAAAAATTATGCTTACCAAAATGAAAATTATGCTTACCAAAATAAAAACAAACAAACAAACAAACAAAAAACTCAAAGCAAGACGATATGCTAAACTGATAACAGTCCGCAGGGGCGGATCGGTTAGTTTTTGTGGGAGGGTTTCCAAAATTCTATTAAAGGGACTTACTCGGTAAATGTTAATGATGGTCAAGAAACGCTTCACATCAAGCATCAACATTCAAGATTCAAGACTCAAGATTCAAGATTCTTTATTGTCCACACATGGCATGGATATTTGTTTAGCAGTGCAAGAAGGAAGGAGATAACAACATCAAATCTACTAAAAACATAGACAAACAATATTAATACATTTGATATACTATTAAACACAACTTCCATACCAAAATACAAATCTATGAACACTAGCACACATGCACAAACAAATATCGAGTCACATACCCATGTGTACACATTTAACACACAGGTATTTATTCCACAATACATGTATACACAAAACTACTAACACTCTCCCATTCTTCCATGTCTTAGATCCATAATAATAATAATAATAATAATAATAATAATAATAATAATAATAATAATAATAATAATAATAATAATAATAATAATAACCATCATCATCATCATTATCATCTTCATTATCATCTTCATTATCCCCATCATAATAGTAATAGTAATAATAATAATAATAATAATAATAATAATAATAATAATAATAATAATAATAATAATAATAATAATAATAATAATAATAATAAATAATCATTATTATATTAATAATATTCGTAATCATAAGAGTAAGTATAAAAATAATAATAATAACAATGCAACTACTAAAAAAACAATAATAATAATAATAATACAACAGCAGCACCAACAGACAAATAATAATTAATATATGGTAACAATGATAATAATAATAATAACAATACTACTACAACTAATAATAATAACAACAGGAAGGGTACAAAACCAGGCTTCATGGTGATCTAGGGAAACAAAATTACTAATTAGTAAGAATAATGATAATAACAGGAACAACAATACAACCAAATTAACTAAGTGATAAAATATTTGGTCAAAGTTGAGTAAGAAAAGAACACCACATTCTCATAATAATTGTTTGCAGCAGATATAACGCACAAAAGCAAATTGCCTCCTTTATTACAAGAGTGAGCATTCTTATCGCTGGAGCGTGTCGTTTGCCAGTCGGATGGCTGTTGGAAGGTATGAATTCTTGAAGCGCGTCGTGCGACACTTCATAGAGAGGAAGCGCCCCTCGCTGCGCCGGGAGACACAGGCAGCGACTGCGTCATGCAGGGGATGCGCCTCGTTGTTGCGGATGCGACGCAGCTTGGTGATGGAAGCGCGTTCGTGGACGCCAGGCAGCGACTGCACATCCCTCCCCATCAGCGGGGAGGCCTGGATGGCGATTTTCTCCAGACAATCCGTGTAGCCCTCATTGGCGGAGCTGAAATAGGACAACTGGTTATAGAGGGCGACACTCTCGATGACTGACTGGTAGAAGAGGAACATGATGGTGTTGTTCACTCTGAACTGCCTCAGTTTCCGAAGGAAGAATAGTCGCTGGCTGGCCTTCTTGCAGATGATGTCGACGTTGGGTGACCAGTCCAGCTTGTCGTCGATGACGGTCCCCAGGTACTTGTAACTGTTGACACGTCACACAAGTTCGCCCTTGATGGTCAGTGGCTCGTGGTCACGTGATTGTCGGCGGAAGTCGATGATCATTTCCTCTGTCTTAGTGACGTTGAGGTGCAGGAAGTTGCGGTTGCACCAGTCCACCAGCTCGCCGACCGCGCTCCTGTAGCACTGCTCGTCGCCGTCGGGGTTCACCAGACCAGAGAGGGACGTATCATCGGCGAACTTCACCTGGATGTTGCGGCGTGGGTCAGTGGAGCGGCAGTCGGCGGTGCAGGTAGTGAAGAGAACTGGTGACAACACGCAGCCCTGCGGAGCACCGGTGTTGGTCACCAAGATAGAGGAGAGAGAGCTGCCAACCCTCACCCTTTCCGGACGCTCGGTCATAAAGGACTGGATCCATGTGATGAGGGTGGAGTTGACGTCCATGGTCAGGAGCTTGTCTGTGAGGAGGTGGGGCTGCAGTGTGTTAAATGCGCTGGAGAAATCCACAAACAAAACCCGCGCGTACGTGCCGAGCCTGTCGAGGTGCTGCTGGAGGTAATGAAGCAGCGTCAGCACGGCGTCTTCTGTGCTGCGGCCATGGCACTAGGCGAACTGCAGCGAGTCTTGATGAATTACCGTCTCGACTCTCAGCTGCTGAAGTGCCACTCGCTCTAAGCACTTCATGGGCACATATGTGAGTGCCACAGGCCGGTAATCGTTCATCTCCTTCGGGGATTTTTTTCTTTGGCACTGGCACAGGAGTGGAACGTGGCCCACATCGAAGGAGCGTTGGAAGAGAGTGGTAAAGACGAGGGAGAGAGAGTCGTGACACTTTTTGAGGAGATTGCTGCTGATGTGGACATTGGCAGGACACGCACTTTTCAAAGAGCAGACATCGGAAGTAACCACAATCTTGTGATGGTGTCTTTCCGGCTTCACTTGAAGAGAGTAAACACAGCACAGTGCACTAGACTGAAGTTCGACCTGGACAAACTGCAAGACCCGAGGTGACAGAAATATTTCAGGCCACAATTGAAGGGAAATTTGCACCACTGCTCTTTTTAGGAGCTGTTGAAGTAGATGTCAACACCATGACCACCACCTTCAACTTAGCTGTGACAGATGCCGCCACGGAGATTCTTGGAAAGCACAGGTCAAAGAAGAAGCTGTGTATCACACCTGAACTTTTGGACCTGTGTAATAAACGAAGAGAGATGAAAAAGTAAAAGAACAACTGACAGGGAGCTAATGTCTTCAAAAAAATCAACAATGACATCCGAAAAGGCATGCGCACAGCAAAGGAGAACTGCATAGAAAATCAATGCCAGGAAATAGAGAACAGTCTGAACAAGAACAACAGCAAGAAGGCCTACCAGACTGCGAAGCCGCTGACAAGTGTTAAACAGCCCAAGGTCACCACGATCCAAAGCAAGTGGCTTATGCCTTACAGAAGAACAAGAAGTCTTGCATAGATGGACAGAGTACTGCTCTGACCTTTACAACCACAAACCAAACGCAGACCCATCAGTTCTAGCATGTCCAGAGAACAGAGACAAAGAAGAAATCCTCCCAATTCTTCGGGAAGAAGTTGAGGCAGCAGCGCAATCGCTGAAGAAGGGGAAGTCAGCGGGAGTGGACAACAAACCCGCGGAATTGCTTCAAGCAGGAGGAGAAGCGATGATCGGCGCACTCACCATTATTTGTAACAAGATGTGGCAGAGTGAGGAGTGGCCTAAACCATGGACCCAGTCGCTTGTCATCACTCTTCCCAAAAAAGGTAACCTTCAGGAATGTGAAAATTACCGCACCATCAGCCTCATCAGACATCCCAGCAAGGTCCTCCTGAAAATAATACTCAACAGGTTGAAACCCCAAGCTGAACAAATCATAGCTGAAGTGTAAGCAGGATTTAGGGCAGGGTGAAGTACCACTGTACAGATTTTCAACCTCAGAATAAGCTGCGAGAAATACCTACAGCACCACCAACATCTATATCATGATTGTGATCGTAGACAGCAAAAAGGCGTTTGACCGAGTCTGGCATGCAGCTCTGTGCATGTGGGCAACCAAGAGTGTGTACAACATCAGCCCTAAAATTGCTGAAGTCATCAAAAGCTTGTATGACAAGGCTACCAGTGCAGTCCTCCATAACAGCGCCATCGGAAACTGGTTCAGAACAACAATCGGTGTGCGTCAAGGATGCCTACTCTCTCCAACACTCTTCAACATCTTCCTAGAGCGCATCATGTCAGATGCCCTTGCAGATCACGAAGGCACAGTCAGCAAAGGGGGAAGAGCAATCTCCAGCCTTCGTTTTGCGGATGACATTGATGGATTGGCTGGAGAGGAACAAGAACTTGAACAGCTGGTACAGAGGCTTGACACCACCTCCAGACCTTATGGAATGGAAATAAGTGCAGAGAAGACCAAAATGATGACCAACAACACCAATGGCATCAACACGGACATCAAAGTCCAAGGCCAATCCCTCAACACAGTGCATAGCTTCAAATATGTAGGAGCCAATGTATCAGGCAATGGGTCCCGACAGGAAGTCCTCTCCAGGATCACACAAACAACTGTTGCCCTGACAAGGTTGAAGCCCATGTGGAAAGTCAGGACCATCAATCTACATTCCAAAGTAAGACTGCTGCGCTCCCTTGTCACCTCCATCTTCCTATATGCTTGCGAAGCATGGACCCTTACAGCAGATCTACAACGAAGAATACAAAGAATGGAGATGACGTGCTACAGAAGACTTCTGGGCATTTCCTATACCCAACACATCACCAACTACGAAGTCCGACATACCATCACACAAGCCATTGGACAACACGAAGACCTGCTCACAGTGGTGAAGAAACGGAAACAGCCGTAGGTTCAGAGGGAGAGCGATCGCCTGGAAAACCTGTTGGCCCAGGTTCCTATTCCGTGCTGGACAAGAGTAAAAGTGGCCAATTTCACTGTCAGTATTTACAGTATGATTGCTCTGGCGGTTCAGTGTTGATTTAGGTCCTTACCCTCTCTATTCTGGGATGGTTACCCCTGTCTGCCATATAGCCAATGGTGGGTGTAGACGTTAAACCTCCATGTTCATTCATGTGTGTGCGGGGGTATGTGTGTGTAGATTCCGCTGGACCTAAACCATTAACCATGTCATGTGCGCCCTGAGCATGCTGCCAGCATGGATATGTGCGCCATACAAGTGGACATCATCATCACCATCATGTAATGCGTGTGTGGATATTGCTTTCTTTCTCCCTCATGATCAGATGAATGTGAACCAAAAACGAGTGATTTTTCTTGCTTTTGAGTCTCACTTGAGACGACCGGCACTTTAGACTATACTTATTATCCGTTGATAAAAAGCGTTTACGACCACTCAGTTACGTGGCTAAAAGTTCTGTGCTAGGTGTCAAAACTTAAGTCTTGCATTATATAATACAGGCTTGACTAACATCGTCGATGAGCATTTTTAGTTTTTTTTTTTTTAATTCCTTTTTTTATCTACCAGATTATAACTCACTTTTCCAACACAATTATAAATGTGTTCATTATAGTCCAGAATGCCTTGCCCACATCCTGGCCCAACAGGGGCATCACTATATTATTCTAAATTATTTTATTACATTTGTTGTTGTTGCTATTATTGTAGTAGCAGTTGTTGTTGTCGTCATTGTTGTTGTTGTTGTTGTTGTTGTTGTTGTTGTTGTTGTTGTTGTTGTTGTTGTTGTTGTTCTTCTTCTTCTTCTTCTTTTTTCTCCTTACGTCACCTCGCATTTCTTTTCGAGATTTTGAACTCAGGTCCAAGACCTTACGTCATTAACGAGGTCGTACAAACGACAAAGAGTTCATGTTCTCCGCGAGGTCATAACCAGGGCAAAGACCTTTCACGTCTGCAGCCACAAAACACCCAAGCCTGGGCAAAACTGTTCACACCATTAATCCAGCGATGATTTATTTTGAACTCTGTAAATAAATCGTTCTTATATCGCGCATTTTTTTATCTCTAGAGCTGCTCATGGCGCTGGTTGATACAGGAAATTAATCAAGCCGCCCGAGGCGCTTTTGCTGTTGAGCTATCATTAAAATCAACATTGTTGTTATGAATAGGTGCATAAGCCAACGAATGGATCGATTTATATACAATAAGGTTATTTTTGTTATAGCGTTTTATCCTTGTAGAACAATAGTGATTGTTAATTTTTAAAAAGGACCTGTTACTCTGGACTGTGTGTCCTTGGGGCATTGCATTTTACGGTTGGACTTGACTTTGTCGGATGTCGGAAGTGTCGGGGTGTCGGATAGCGCAGCGGTAGGAGCACTCGCTACTGTGTCGCAAGTTAAGCACCGTCCAGTGCGGTTAGCACTTGGATGGGTGACCGCAACGTGAAGCGACAAATAACAACGCCCCCAGTTGCCTCAACTGTGATTGGGTACCTACTCTCTTGAGGGTGGGGAAGGTACTAAAGCGAGGGAGATGGGCATCACCCTCATTACGCTGGCCCAAGATAAGTGTGATCTCCAACATCACGCTCCCCTACGGCCACAAGGCTACGGGACTACCTTTACCTTTTTCCCTTTTACTTGACTTTGTGATCTGTTAAACTTCGGAAGAACCTTGGTGCCATTAGGTCTTTGCCCGGCAACAGGTTATTGTGTCAATAGACCTTCACGAGGCTCTCTCTCTCTCTCTCTCTCTCTCTCTCTCTCTCTCTCTCTCTCTCTCTCTCTCTCTCTCTCTCTCTCTCTCTCTCTCTCTCTCTCTCTCTGTTTGGGTGTGTCCGTGCGTGAGTGTGTCTTTCTATCACTCATGATCAAAAGCATGTGAATCCAAACTAAGTAATTATATTGCGCTCGAGAGTCCCCTTCCGTCTATCAGCACTATGAAATATGCCTACTGTACGTGTTTGCCTATCCTATCCTATCCTGTCCCGTAACCCGGAGGTCGTAGGGGCACCACAGATGATCGTTTAACCAGCATACTCCATCTTTCTCTGTCCTCAGCAGCCCTGATTGCTTCGCTCAGTGTCAAACAAGTCCATTCTCGAATGTTGTCCTCCCTCCTCTTTTTCGGTCTCCCTCTTCTTCTACCTCCTTGCACTGTGAGTTGCAGAATGGCGTTTGCAAGGCCTGATGATCTGGTGACGTGGCCATACCATCGGAGTTTCCTTTTGTTCACCACTCTAAACAGGTCATCGTGTTGTCCAATGGCTTGTGTGATGGTCTGTCGGACTTCGGCTTTGGTAATGTGTCGCAAGCATATATGAAGTTGGAGATGACAAGTGAGCGCAGCAGTCTTACATGTAATTTGTAATGTAGACCGATGGTCCTGTCGTTCCAAAGGGGCTTCAACCCTGTCAGGGCAGCAGCTGTTTGTGCGATCCTGGAGAGGACTTCCTGTCTGATACAATGGCTCCTAAATATTTGAAGCTATGCACTGTGTTGAGGGATTGGCCTTGGAATTTGATGTCCGTGTTGATGCCATTGGTGTTGTTGGTCATCATTTTGGTCTTCTCTGCACTTATGTCCATTCCATAAGCTCTGTAGGTGGTGTCAAGCCTCTGTACCAGCTGTTCAATTGTTCCTCTCCAGCCAATCCATTAATGTCATCCGCAAAAAGAAGATTGGAGATTGCTCTACCCCCTATGATGACTGTGCCTTCGTGATCTGCAAGAGCATCTGTTATTATGCGCGCTAGGAAGATGTTTAAGAGTGTTGGAGAGAGTAGGCATCCTTGACGCACACCGATTGCTGTTCTGAACCTGTTCCCGATGATGCTGTTATGGAGGACTGCACTGGTAGCCTTGTCATACAGGCTTTTGATGCTTTCAATAATTTTAGGGCTGATGTTGTACACTTTCATAGTTGCCCATAGAGCTGCATGCCGGACTCGGTCAAACGCCTTCTTGAAGTCTATGAACACATAATATATAAGTTGTTGGTGCTGTATGTACTTCTTACAGATTATTCTGAGGTTGAAGATCTGTTCAGTGGTATTTCGCCCTGCCCCGATTCCTGATTGTTCTTCAGCTATGATTTGTTCAGCTTGGAATTTCAACCTGTTGAGTATTATTTTCAGGAGGACCTTGCTCGGATGGCTGATGAGGCTGATGGGGAGGTACTTTTCACACTGCTGAAGGTTACCTTTTTTTGGGAATAGTGATGACACGCGACTGGGTCCATGGTGTAGGCCACTCCCCACTCTGCCAGATCTTGCTACAGATAAAGGGGAGGGCATCAATCGCTTCTCCTCCCGCTTGTTGCAGTTCCGCGGGTATGTTGTCCACTCCCGCTGACTTCCCTTTCTTCAGCGATTGCACTGCTGCCTCAACCTCTTCCCGGAGAATTGGGAGGATTTCTTCTTCTTCTCTGTTCTCGGAACATCGCTGGAATGGCCTAGGTGAAACGACGACCGACAAAGGCCACAAGCTCTATTTCAGCGGTAGAGATGACTGGCTCGAACACGGCGTTGGATTCTTGGTCCACAAGAACATTCTAGCCACTGTATTGGGTTGCCGCCCAGTCTCCAGTAGACTCATTACCATCCGTCTGAGAGAAGCCCCTTTCAACATCACCATCATCCAGGCCTATGCCCCAACATCAGACTATGATGACAGCAAAGTGGAGGATTTTTATGAAAATCTACAGGCGGTCCTTGACCAAGTGCCGAAGAAGGACATAGGCATAGTGCAAGGCGACTGGAATGCCAAGGTTGGCCAAGATTCGCACCACAATTGGGGAGACACATGTGGAACCCACTGCAACAACGAGACAAATGACAGGGGTCTAAGACACTTGAAGTTTGCCAGATACAACAATCTGGTACTGGCAAACACGCTTGCTCTCCACAAAAACTCCAGATGATGGACATGGCACAGTCCCGACGGGGAGCATCACAACCAGATCGACTTCATTATGGTCAAGAAACGCTTCAAATCAAGCATCAACATTGGCAGGACACGCACTTTTCCAGGAGCAGACATCGGAAGTGACCACGATCTCGTGATGATGTCTTTCCGGCTCCACTTGAAGATAGTAAATACAGCAAAGTGCACCAGACTGAAGTTCGACTTGGACAAACTGTAAGATCCGGAGGTGGCAGAGCTATTTCAGGCAACAATTGGAGGGACATTTGCACCACTTCTCAGTTTGAGGGCTGGTGAAGCAGATGTCAACACCATGACCACCACCTTCAACTCAGCTGTGACAGATGCCGCCACTGAGATCCTTGGCAAGCACCTACCAAAGAAGAAGCCGTGGATCACACCTGAACTTTTGGATCTGTGTGATAAACGAAGAGAGATAAAAAAAATAAAAAGATCACCTTACAGGGAGCTGATGTCTACCGAAAAATCAACAACGACATCCGAAAAGGCGTGCGCACAGCAAAGGAGAACTGGAAGACGATCATGCCAGGAAATAGAGAACAGTCTGAATAAGAACAACAGCAAGAAGGCCTACCAGACTGTGAAGCGGCTGACAAGTGTTAAACAGCCCAAAGTCCCCACGTTCCAAAGCAAGTCTGGCATATGCCTTACAGAAGAACAAGAAGTCTTGGACAGGTGGACAGAGTACTGCTCTGACCTTTACAACCATACACCAAATGGAGACCCATCAGTTCTAGCATGTCCCGATAACAGAGAAGAAGAAAAAATCCTCTCAATTCTCCGGGAAGAAGTTGAGGCAGCATTGCAATCGCTGAAGAAAGGGAAGTCAGCGGGAGTGGACAACACACCCGCGGAATTACTACAAGCAGGAGGTTGATGCTCTCACCATTATCTGTAACAAGATCTGGCAGAGTGGGAAGTGGCCTATACCATGGACCCAGTCGCTTGTCATCACTCTTCCCAAAAAAAGGTAACCTTCAAGAGTGTGAAAATTACCGCACCATCAGCCTCAATCTGTGGGAAATACCTACAGCATCAACAACATCTATATCATGTGTTCATAGACTTCAAGAAGACGTTTGACCGAATCTGGCATGCAGCTCTATGGGCAACAATGGAAGTGTACAACATCAGCCCTAAAATTATTGAAGTCATCAAAAGCCTGAAACTGCTCTGATCTCTGTCAAATGTTCTCTTGCACGGACAGCACAACCTGGAGAAGGACCAGCAAAGGAATGGAGTGCTCTTGCAGACATCAGTCAAGAAGGCGCGTATGTCGGAGTAGGTGGTGAGTCAATATTTTTTTCTATGGAATAATTACTATAATGTCAAGTCAGAGGATTGATAAGAAAACATAATAATCATTTTAACTTCAAATACTAGCATGGCCGGTTTACTTGCAAGTCTCTTCTAATTAACAGTATCAAATATGCCTTATCATGACCCATTACATAAGGTTATGGTCCCAAAAAATCTTGTATGACATAGGTTAGTACTTTAAAATCTTAAATAAACCTGCCACTAAACAGTTCGCGGCTTAATAGTCTGTAAATAACACTTATGGCAGAGGCATGCAATGGCCTTCGCTAGCAAAGGCTGGGCATCAGAAGCCTATCTCCTGTCTTTAGTACTCCTTGCCCTACGCCTATATAACTGGCTCGCTGTTCACATTTCTCGTTAGTATTGGTCTGTAGGCTAGAGAAAGGAAGATCGAGTCGTGTTGTGTCTAGGTGAACGAAAAGTAATTGTGTAAAAGAAAAGTTGAACCGGTCTTCTTTAGTACAGTGTTCGTGGATCAAGTGCCTTGTCATTGGTGGAAAAACTTCGTCTACTTTGTTTGTTATCTGATTGGATCATAAGGTACGATACATTCGCCTTGTTTTCTTACATTTGTTGTTCACGCTTGGATCATAAGGTACGATACATTCGCCTTGTGTTCTTACATTTGTTGTTCACGTTTTTTTCAGTTTTTGATGATAGTTTTTGCATTATACATTTCGTCGTGAGCATTTTGTGGGAGGATTTGGCTGATGTAGCCTGAGCTATTATTGGATTTTATTAATTGTTTAGCCTATGCGTTTCATGTTCGTAGTTGCAGCCAAGTTAAAGTGGGTTTATACTTTCATTATTGTGATGGAAAGGAGCATCAATTATAAATATATCTCGCGTGTTTGTAAGGAAACCAACTCAGTTGGAGTTATTAGGTTATGCTGAATTTTGAGGAGTATTTTTCAGTATTGTATAAAGATAACGAAAGCGACTTGATTTGTCTCGCTACACTGAAATTCGCGATTGAGCTTTCAGCGTGTGTTGTCTGATTATTTATAATTGTTTTGCATTAGGAGACTATGCGCCCAAGTTCGCATTTTCTGCATAAGGTTTCGTTGTAGCTGGTAAATATATTTGTCGGTTTCTATGTTTTCTGTGCGGTTCATGGGAGACAACCTACTGTGGGCTTTTTGGATTATTGTGTTGCACTGTTGTATTATGAATTAGCATATTGTTAATAATGGTTCTTGTTCTCTTTCCTTTTTGTCGTAGTCTTTTACCACATACATACCCACCCACTTATGATGATGAAGTCCTAACCTAGTCCCTTAATATTGAGAAAACGTAAACAGTTGAGTCGTCTAAATAGACTTCGTATTGCGTGAGTGCCTCTGTTTTAGGCCAACGTTAATAAATATGACCTCCAATTATCCATCATTTGTTATGTGCGTTATTGCTTGTAATCCTGGGCGTTTGGCGAGCGTTGAATGTTAGTTTTTTCTCCTCGGCAAGCACACCCATCCTGCCCTTAGTACTTTTACATCTTTAAATGATGACTAAAAATTTAAGAGATTGATAGAATTGAGTCCCATTGTATATATCTCTATTAATCAACTCTTCCCCCATAGTGAACAGAAATTACAATAACATTGTAAAATTAAAATTCTGAATTGAACTGAACCTTCTGCTCCCAAACACCCTTCTTAAACTTAAATACTGTCTTTCACGAAACTAGTAAATTAGAGACATTATGTAATGAAGCATTATTGTTGACAATGCTCAACTGCAAAAGCTGTTTACCTCATTCTTGTTGTTTAGTTTTATTTGTGACTTTCAGACATACAAGGGATTTAAAGTAATGTGTAAGTGACTTATGTATAAGTGACTTAATGACTTACAGTAACTTCTACTCATAACTTGTAAGTAATTTATCGTGACTTTCAAATAAATATATAATAGTTGATTCAGGGGTAGGGACAAGACTTAGAATGATTTTCAGCGAGGATGAGATCCTGGAAGACAGAATTCAAGAGTATGCTCGATACTTCAATATGGCTGGCTGGAGCAATCAGACGACAGTGAACGGACAGAGGAAAGGAGCCAACAAACACAAAGTCACCATACTCACACAAACCAAGAGAAAAAAGCCTAAGAAAATTGCATGGTTCACCACATATGATCCGCGTGTTCCTTCTAAATCAGCCATCATCCGCAAGAATTTGAACATCCCATACCCGAACTCGAAGAACAAGAAGATATTCCCTAAAACCCTGATAATTTCAGCTGAGCGAAGAAAGCATAACCTGGGAGAAATGTACAAACCCACTGTACCAAAAAGATTTGTACAACACGGACCTTTTTTTAATTTTTTTTTTGGAACCTCAGATGCACGCAGATCGAGTCCTCTTTTTTATCTTTCTTTTTTTTTCTTTCTTTTTTTTTCTCATTTTATTTCTTCAAATAAAGGGGTTTCTCAGATCTTCTTCATTGGTTCTTTTTTTTTACATAATATTTTTTGTTTTTAATATTTCTGTCTTAACTTTTCTTTTCTTTTTCTAAATAAACAAACAAGAAGAAAACAAATTAAATAAATAAATAAATAAAACAAAGCACTATTACAGAAGGACTTGGTCTTCACAGCTATCTAAACAGGGACACAAGCAACAACAACCCATCAGCACCGAACCTTCCCGAAAAGAAAAAGAAGGGTAAGGTAAAAGGACAAAGAAAAGAAGAAGAAGAAAAAAAATAATCATAATAATATACAATAAAATAAGATAATTATATAGCTACGTATTTCCTCAATACCATTTCATTGTCAAAAATACATATAGGGTTACGTTTTTCTCCGTATCTGAATTTACTGATGGTCATTTTCGCAATCAATAATATATGATTAACAACTTTAATCTTATTTGAATTTAGATTATTTACTTTGTAACTAAACAGCACGTCCGTTTCTTTCAATACAACATTTTCGCCAGTAAAGACAAACATCTGTTTCATTACATATTGCCAAAAAATATTTAATTTTTTACATTTCCAGAAAAAAATGTTCGATAAAATCAGGTTCTAAACAGAAGTCACATTTATTGGAGTCTTTGATACCCATTTTACATAAAAGAATGTTTGTTGGATATATGTTGTGTAATAGTTTCCATTGTATCAATCTCAGTCTCTCTTCCTTTGTGCTAATTTGAGCCAGAGATCAGTGATGTTTTTCGATACTTATATTATATTTGTTTTGCCAAAAGTTGACTGAACAAGGAATAGACAATTTTTCGTTAGTTATCATTTGACGAAAGTCTCGAGCACTACTTTTACTGGGATTGCAGCCTTCATTACACTCAGACTGCGTGCCTGCTTTCTGAACTAGAACAGGCTCTCTCTCCTGTCGTCGCCACAAAGCTTGTACCGCCGTTCGTATCGCGCTGTGCTCGAAAATTCTTGTCGGGTTAAAACCTACTTTAGCGACTATTGCTTCCATTGGAGCAATATCCCCACCTACCCAGATATCTTTCAACAAAATTAATACCGGCCTTTATCCAACTATCTATAGATAATATTTTGTTTCTGTATTTTATATCTTTATTAGTACAACACGGACCTGATGAAGCTCCCGGTTTTTGTCCGTGCACAGCAAAGAGGTGCGACACATGTGCCCACTCAGAAGAGAAACACACATTGGTGAGTCCTTGGGATAGACGGACATGGCACATCCGCAAGCATCTGACATGCACTACAAGATTTGTAGTCTACCTCGTCATATGCAAACTGCATCCTCAGTGGGCATGGTGGCATACAGGCTCTTGCAAGGAACTAAAACCACGCTGGCGCAATCACAGGTCTGACAGCAAGAAACAGCTGGTAAAAAAGTGTATGGTTGCTCATCACTGCAGTCACACTCCCCACTCGCTCGATGGCAACCTAGACTTTCTCCAGATCTTTCCCATTGACAGTGCTAGGGAGGAAGAAGACTGCAACTCTACTACTCCTGCAACATAGGCACTCTGTTCTTCGGATTGAACAGCCATAAAGACATTCACGGATTTAAACGTTGACTATGCATATGGTGGAACTTTGAGTCCCTGCCTTTCACCGTGTTCATACATAAGACCACCACATCTTTCCCCCTCCCCTCCTCTCTTGGTCTGACAGAATGCGTTGTTTGTGTGCATATGAGAGAGAGAGAGGGAGAGAGAGAGAAATTAAGAGAGGGGGGGAGGGTGAGTGAGTGAGAAAATGGTTTGTGATTAGAGTTTATGAATGTAATCCTCGTAGATTTGAAAAGATTCCGGTAAAATGTCCGATTATGGAACGCGACCGTGATGACGCAGGTGGGCTAACCCGATGGCTCACAGGGCGCCGCTTTATCTACATTGAGGTTCCTAAACAGCCCCAACCCACCAAACTGGAGCTTGGGCCTTTCAAAGCCACCCTTTTCCACGTCGAACAGAAAATCAACAAGAAACAGCTCCAATGTGGTCGGTGCCTACAGATTGGCCACATCTCCACCAACTGTTAAAACGACATCATTTGCCTCGCTTGCAAGAAGCCAGGTCATAAGAAAGGTTCCCCTCAGTGCGGAATCACCACTGCTGACATCGTATCTGACATCAGCACTATGCAGCCTCCTCCTTCACCACCGCTACCAAAACAAAAGGAACCCCGCTACAAGGTCAAGGTTCCTGCTGCTGACAAAGGTGATGCGGTCAGCCCCAGTCCACGCACTTCGAGATATTCTCGTAGAAGTCGATCCCTGTCGAAACAGAGCACACTGTCTTTCAGGTCTCGTGACAGCTCTTCTGCCAAACGCACCCGTTCGCCAAAGCATGATAGCAGCCCGCTTCATAATCAAGAAAAACAGTTAAGATTAGCTGCCAATGAACGTGACAGGAATCATGTAGCTGTTGACAGTGACGTCACATGCCCATCTAAAAATAATCTTCAAACTGGGGTAGCTCCCTTGGACACACCACCTCCTCTCCCACCTCCTTAAACTTTACGTGCGATCAACTCGTCCGACAACTTTGATATTTGATTTCGCTAGGGATACGGACTCTGATGTTTGATTTGCGACCTTGTGCTCTCTCTCTCTCTCTCTCTCTCTCTCTCTCTCTCTCTCTCTCTCTCTCTCTCTCTCTCTCTCTCTCTCTCTCTCTCTCTCCCTCTCTCTCCCTTTCTTTCTTTCTTTCTTTCTTTCTCCCCCCCCTCTCTCCAACTCTCTCGTCCTCTTCGCCTTACTGTGTCTTTCCCTCTCTCTCTTTACGTCTATCTCTCTCTCCATCCCTCCCTCTCTCTACCTCCCTCTCTCTCTCTCTCTCTCTCTCTCGCTTCTTCGTCTTCTCTCAATCTCCTTCTCTCCTTTCACATTTAACTTTGTGAGGTTTTTTTCAACACTGTTGCCTTGTGTGATTTTTCATGGATAGTATCTACGTTTGTTCGATCAACGTAAATGGAATGCGAAACCGATTGAAAGGAAAAGCTTTGTTCAGTAGTTGGAAACCCAAGAAGTAGGACATTGTATGTATTCAACAATCTTTCATGGTGGACAACAATAAAGAACAATGGGAGAGAGAATGGAACGGAAAATTTTTCTATAGCTCAGTCTCAAAACAAAGTATGGGTCAAATAATTATCATAAGAAAAGACGCCTCGATTGATGTTAAGCTTGTGTTTGAAAGTGACAGAATTATGAGTGTTTCAGTTGATAGTAATAGGGGTAAATGTTTATTGTAAATGCGTACGCTCCAAACACATCAGCTGATAAATTGATTTTTTTTAACGATCTCTCCGCTCATGTTAATCAACTAGAGGGAGACAAAATAGTTTGTATACCCCTTGGGGTCATGAGCAATCTTGCCACTGTAGATTGTTCTAACCTATAAAGGGAAAAGTGAAAGCCCCAGTTGAAAACTTGTCTTGACTTTGTAGGCAAGACAGATTCACTGCGGCAACAGTACCCCCGTTGGGGTGCCGGGGGTTTCAGTATAAATAGTATCCCCACTTTCTGGAAATTTAGTGCTTTAAATTCCCACTGTCGCTGTCTTTCTCATTTGCTCTTTCTCATGCCTGCTCTGTTCTATCAATCTGCTATACTATCGTCTTCTTCGCGATACCAGTCATCTACCTTTTTTCTTGAAAACTCTTCCGGGACAAGACTCCTTGTTCGTGTATGAGGTCTGTTGGATCAGCTTGGGAATGTTGGACGCTTTCTGCCAGGTGGTCACTAGGGCTTCCTATGATGTTATTATTTAGCAATGTAGGCATTTTATATGTGTGTGTTTTGTTGATAATTTATAATGATGTTTGTATTCTTTTTTGTTTTTGTAAACGGGGTTCGATTAGTTGGGGTAAAGCCTCAGCCGTCCCCTGCGTGGGATGTCTTTATTGTAAAGTGACTGGCTGGTGGAGGGCATTCAGTTTTCCCACTAGGGTTGTTTCAGCAGATCTTTTATGCGGATTGGGGGTTGTCCGGTCCTGATTTGGCTCGGAAGAGTCCGCTGGACCTAAAGCAAAAATTATGTAATGTAATGTAAATAGTTTGTAGCGACTTTAAATGTGTCTTAGTGTGTTGTGAGTGGTAAACCTCATAACCATAATGACATCAAACATTTCCATGACATTGTTGTTGGTTGTGCTCTAAATGATGTTTGGAGATTGTTTCATCGTGAAGAAAAATGTTTAACCTGGAGTCGCAAAAAAACAGTTATTGCTCGTCGTTTGGATTATATATTGGCCTCTGACGGTATTTTTTAATTCTGTATTGCTATGTGATATATATTCTATTCCTCACTCAGGCCATAGGGCGATAGAGATGAAATACAAGATCACTGATGTAAAGCGTGGCCCATCTTATTGGAAATTTAATGATAGTCTCCTACATGATAACATTTTCTTAGAAAAGATGAACAAACGGATTACGGACTGCATCCATGAAAATAGAGAACTAGACGTGCAGCTACAATGAAGTGAAGATTCGTTAATTTTGCATAGCGTTTTCAACTGAAAAGAACAGAAAACAGACACATGACCTAAAAAGACTGCAGAGTTCTTTAGATGAAACAGATAATGACTTATCTGCAGACCCCCATAATCCACACTTACTAATAAAGCGAGAACGCTTAAAGTTAGAAGTAAAAATTTATGCAGTTCAGGAATCTAAGAGCGCTCAAGTCCGCTCTCGGTCAAGTTTATTGAGAAAGGCGAGAAAAACACCAAGTACTTTTTAAACTTAGAAAAAGGCAAGAGTTAATGCCAAAAGAATGGTGTTACGTTGAGACTCGCGCGGCGGTGTGAAACACGCACGATAGTAGGCTTGCGTGTGTGACGCGCGCGATAGATCTGTTCGTTTTATTTTGCAACGCATGCAATAATAGAGTGTATTTATCTTTGATTTGATTTTGCGTTGTTATTAGAAGTAGCTTTGTGTAACGTTAATAATTTTAGTTGGTCGATATTATTTGAGAATTTTCTCGAGTCAGTTGTTTACTATCGATCGAAGCGTATGGATAGTTCTAGTGGTAACTATGGAAGCTTCCATTCCAAATAAGGTTGTATGACGTGAGACAGTGATGATGAAATTACTTCTGATTGGTTGAGGTGTGTCACGATGGGGGTATTCTCGCTCTTTCTGGAGTTTAGAGAGACTATATATAGTGCCGCACTGTTTCAAAAAGTTTTTTTTTTAGAGAGAGTTGAAAGTAAAAAGTTGAGAGTGGAAAAAGCGATTGTATGCAGTGTTGGTGTATGCTGAATAAAGTTGGAAAACTACATACGAAGACTTTGCCTTGTTGCTGAGTGAGCAGGCTGCGTGGATAAACGAACCAGAGTTACACTTTATCAGGTTTCAAGCATCGGGGCTGAATCAAGTGATAAAAAAAAACATCGAGTGTAACAAATGGACTCCTTGAAAATGCAAGACGGTAAGTCAGTTATAACACAAGAGGAAATACTGAATGAGCAAACCTCTTTCTATAGTAACGTATACAGCAAAAAAACAGAATTTAATGAACAGCAAGCTAGAGACTTTATGCATGGAACAAACATCACACAGATTTCGGAGGAACAAAAGACCGAGTTAGAAATTAATATAAGCAAGGAAGAAATTGTTAAAACCTTGAAGACAATGAGAAATGACTCTGCACCGGGCCCTGATGGTTTAACAACTAGTTTTCTAAAGGTGTTTTGGGGTAGGCTTCGAGGGCTTATTATCGAATCTTTTAATGCAGCATTTCAAACAAGCGAAATGTCACACACACAAAGACAAGCAATAATCACACTTAGTCATAAAGGGAAAGAATTGCCCCGAGACGAACTATCCAATTGGCGTCCTATTTCTCTCACTAATACAGACTACAAATTACTAGCCAAATGTCTGGCCAACCGCTTATCAACTGTTCTCTGCGACATCATTCACGAGAACCAAGTTGGATTTATTAAAAGCAGGAAGATCAGCACATTGATTCGGCTTGTAGATGACACTATACAATACATGATTTCCATGAATACACCAGGCATTTTACTGGCAGTAAATTATCGCCGTGCTTTTGATTCATTAACAAAGGAATTCATGATTTGGGCATTTAAGCAGTTTGGGTTTGGTGAAAACTTCATTAGATGGATCAATGTTTTAACGGCGAATACAGAGAGCAGCATTAATTATTTGGGATGGATATCAGAAAGCTTTGCTGTAGAGAGTGGAGTGAGACAAGGATGTCCTTTTTCTCCACTGGGCTTTATTCTAGCTCTGGAAGTGCTGGCAATTAAAATTCGTGCTAACGATCATATGAAAGGTGTTACTCTACCACTGGCCTCAAATGCTGTTTGTCCGTCCACTTTGCTAAAAATAATTTTGTACGCCGATGATATCAACCTGTTTTTGGAGGACATACATGACTTGGAAATGGTCTTAAACTTAATTGTGCGTTTTGCTTTGATAGCGCAGTGGTCAGAGCGCACGACTTGTGTGAGTGCGTCTTGGGCGACGTGGGTTCGAATCCTGACTTCAGCAAACTATTTTGTGATTGCTGGATATTACGGGCCAGCGCCTTGAGAAGCTCTCTGAGCTTGTAAGTGCGCTATATAAGAGAAATCTCTTTATTTCAAACCTAGAAATTAACAAAAATAAAACTGAAGCCATATGGTTAGGTTCTAAAGTAAACTGTGGTGAAACATATTTTGATATCGTGTGGACAAACAAAATAAAAGTGCTGGGTGTATATTTTTCTAATACACTTGCTGCATCAACTATTGATGAGAACTGGTTAGGCAGAATACAGAAGATGCAGACGCTTATAGCTATGTGGTCAAAGAGAAATTTAAGTATACGTGGTAAACTTTGTATTATTAAAACATTTTTGCTGTCTCAATTTGTTTATGTATTGCAATCCTTGGCTATACCCGAAACAGTGATTAATACGATAAATACAATATTATTTAGCTTTCTTTGGAAAAGGAAATATTCCAACACCAGGGCTTTTGAGAAAGTAAAACGTGACGTACTCTGCAGTTCTCCAGACAATGGTGGCTTAAACATGACCAATGTCCGGGAAATGCAGGCATCTTTTTTGCTGTCTTGGGCTGTTAATCTGCAACAAGCCACTAAACAAACGTGGAGCGTTATACCTAATTATTGGTTCTCTAAACTAGGAACTAATTTGTCATGCTTTATGGCTAATGTGACACCTAATGAATTTTGCGGAATATATCTGTAAAAATCTGTGTTCTGGAAACAAGTATTATGTACATGGCTTACAAACAAAGAAAAGCTCAATGTTTATAATGGCACGCTTTCAGAGGATGATAATGTATGCCTACATGTATGGAACAACACAAAAAATACATACAAAAGTGTCACGAGCGGACGATTACCCCTGGCGCTGCCTGCGTCCCGTCTCCACTTTCTCGCCCGCTGGCCAAGCCAACTAAGCCCCGACCCTCGGGAATTGCCCCTTGAAGCCACAGATTAGTCAGACCCAAGTGTCAGTCTTCATCCGTCAGCCCGAGTAAGAACAACTGCCTGCCGAGGACACGTCAGCACCACGTTGCGACCCCTGAGCCTCGACATTATTCTTGTGTTCTACCCGTTCTTGGTCAAGGTAAGAGTAGATACTTATCTCCTATCATTTAGCATCCCCATCACCCGTCGATTTCCCAACATGTTCGTATGTCTTGTAGATATGTACGTTCGTGTCTGTGGTTTGTCTTGGTGTGTTGCTTGTGATATGCATTTTATTCCTTGTATCTATTATCTGCATTTTGATTGCTGTTCATGCCATGTTTGTATTTATACCTGTATGTTCCCTGCTAGACCCTTGTATAAATCTTCCATGCCATGTTGTCCTACCACCTAGATTAAAGTCCCCCAGTACAGCACCCTTGCCTATAATCCCCATTGTCCTGTAATTACCCCCTTTGCTTCTCCCATGTTCTTATTGTGTAGATATCTACCCCTGTTGTCCATCACCCCATCTTAGGCACCGAAGTTATTATCTATTAGCGGCCGCCAGTAAACTCCACCAAAGCCCCCTAGCCATTGTTGCAATTGTTGGACTGTTGGATGAAACCGGTCAAGTATTGGCCGGTGCGTCCAAATTTGAAAATCTGATCGGCATGCGCGCTAACCGGCGCGGCATCCAGAGTGTGTGTACACCTCTGATCCTGAGTCGATACTTCGTTACAGAACGGGCCCTTATACCGGCTGCTATGAGACTCAAGACCCGCTGCGTGCAACCCAGACACCCTGGTTGTCACCGTGAAGCGTAGGAGCCGAAACACTGCTACCGGTCAGCACCGTAGACCGCCTGCACCAACACCCCTGTTACTCAAGAAGCCGACCCAGTGACCTGCATTGGCCAACTGACGCTAACCGCCTGGACCATTGCACAATCGCCATCCAGAACCCAGAGGCAACCTCCGCCCCTACACCATTGCAGCTAAGTGCGCACCAAGCGCACACCACAATCCTTGGACTATCTGGATAGCCACGCGAAAGCATCCAGATACCCCTCTGCCTTGTGATGACATCAGTCCACAATCGCCCTAGTATCCCCCAGACTGCTAACCCAGAATAGCTCCACGATACTCTGGACGCTTATAGACTATTACTAGTGACTCAGCCTTAAGCTTACCTCATACGCCTGACCTACTTCTATTTAATAAATTGCCTAGTATTATATTATAACATCGGACTTCCCCTTGTTTCAAATTCTCTACTAGTTTAGTTGTATTCTTCTCGTCTGGCCTTTTACCTTTCTATCATTCCTTAGTATTCCCAGCGTTATTCACTTGAAAGTCACCGCAAGTTGGCCTATTCAAGGGAGGCAACACAGCGCGAGTGAATAATTGCTAACCCTCATTCCCCCAACCCCCTATATTCGTGACATTAATTTTGGCGACCCAGACGAGACAAAAGACTTAGATTTCTAACCCCACCCGACGAGACAAAACACTTAGGTTTCTAGCCCCTGCCCAGTCCATCCTTTAGCTTTCCACCCCACCCAGCCCCAGTAGAGATAGGACCTAGCCCCCTAGCCTAGTAGTGTATAGCCTAGCCCCATAGGTCCCCTACTGGCACTCCAGAATTGTGGTGGCACGCAGAGGTTTTTTCTTGCTCTCATTTTTTTATGCTTTGATTGATTGCTTGTTGTCTCTGTGTCCGTGTTGTGTTGTATTCGCCCCTGTGCCATTTCATCTTAGTTCATTCCAGCCCGCCCCTTGTTTGCTGTCAGTGTACCCCCCCTGTGAGCGCCCTTCATCACAGTTAGGACCTTCGAGGTAAGTCGCTTCTCTTACCATGGCCGACCGGGGAGAACTCGCCCTCAAGTACAAGAGTATTGGCGAGAGCTTAGGGCTCGCCGGCACTGAGCTCAAGGATTATGTCCTCACCAACGTGGATGCGGACGTTGCCGAGGAGAAGTTGAAGAGAGAGGAGAGGGCTAAAGAACGGGAGGCGAAGAGGGAGGAGGAAGAGAGAGCAGCAACACGGAAGAAGGAGGAGGAGAAAGAGCGGATCGCCGCAGAGGAGAGAGCCGCCGCCCGGAAGCGAGAGGAGGAGAAAGAGAGAGTCGCAGAAGAGGAGAGAGTCGCCGCACGGAAGCGAGAGGAGGAGAAAGAGAGAGTCGCCGCAGAGGAGAGAGTCGCCGCACGGAAGCGAGAGGAGGAGAAAGAGCGAATTGCCGAGGAGGAAAGAGCCGCCGTACGGAGGAGAGAGGAGGCGAAGGAGAGGATTGAGGAGGAAGAGAGAGCCGCAGCACGCGCAGAGAAGGCGAAGGACAAGGAACTCGAGAGGCGCCGAGAACTACTCCAGCTCGAGCGCGACCGCCGCGAGCTAGGCCTCGGATCCCCCGCGAGCGACGACTTCACCCTCAGCGCATCCAGCTCCACCGCCAGCGCCGGAACATCCGCAGTCATCCCGCCGATCCCGGGGATGAACTTCACCTTGGACCCTTTCGTCGAGCGCGACGAATCTATAGAGGTCTACCTCGCCCGATTCGAGCGAGTCGCGGGAGAGAACCAGCTCGACCCGCAATACTGGTACAGGAAACTCAGCCACGGCCTAAAGGGGAAGGCCTACGAAATCCTCGCCAAGACTCCGACTGCCGAGGAGGGCGACTACCCCGCCCTAAAGAAAGCGCTGCTCCACGGATTCGAACTCTCCGGCGAACACTACCGAAGAGCTTCCGTAACTCCCGGAGAGAGAAGGGAGAGAAATTTACTCAGTTCGCCGACCGGCTAGCCACTCTACGGGACAAGTGGATCGAGCAGACGGAAGAGCCCAAGACTTACGATGGGCTGCTCGAACTGATGCTGGCCGAGCAACTAAAAGGAACCATGCCGGGGAACTTCGGACCTTCGCCGCCGAACAGGGAGCCGCCCGCTTGGAAGATCTCATAATAGTCGCGGACCGCTACCTGACCGCCCACCCCGACGACCGACAGCCTCGCCGGGAACCCCTAGCACCCTCGTCACCAGAAACCCGCCAGCAACCTCGCCGGCCCGTCCCGCCAGCGAACAACCGTCCACCCCCCCTAAAGGACGCCCAAACCCCGGAGCAGAGCCTGGGAAGCGGAGCGGAGAGCTCTACTGCGGCTACTGCCAGCGCCGAGGACACACCCGGGAAAAGTGTTTTCGGCGCCTCAGCGACCAGCGTCGCAAACAAGGAACCGTGTTGGCCGTGCGCCAAGTCACTCCCGACGGGAACCCGGTAAACCCCGTCGTCACTCCCCTCGATCGCCCGGCCGTCACCGAGCAGGTGACAGTCAACGACCACCCCGCACACTGCCTCTACGACACCGGTCTAACATTCGACGCCGTCGCCCGCCGCTCGCTGATCAGGGACCACGATCTGACCGGCGAAACGATCACCCTGAAGCTGGCCGACGCATCACAGCCCAGCACCACGCTCCCTTTCGCCCGGATCAACGTCACAAGCCGCTACGTCACGGGATCCATCCAAGCCGCCGTGATGGACCAACCTCTCTATGACTTGATTCTAGGATGTCGTTATGTCTTCTTGGGAATGCCGCCCCAGCCTGTGGAGTCAATGGCCGCCGTCCAGACGCGCGCCCAAACGAAATCAGCCGCGACCCCACCACCGATACCCAACCAGATGCCGGAACAAATCCGGAAAGCCCAGGAAGAAGACGCCACCCTGCGCAAGTGCTACGGGAAGCTACCCGCCGCACGCACTCCACCCAAGACCGGGGACTTTTACGTCGAGGACGGACTCTTGTACCGTCAGAAGGACGACCACTCTCAGCTAGTCGTACCCGCGACCCTTCGCCCCCAAGCCCTAGAACTTGGCCACAGCATGCCCCTAAGTGGTCACATGGGGATAGGAGCAACCGCCCTGCGAATCAGCGCGCAGTACCACTGGCCCGGGATGACCGAGGACGTGAAACGCTACGTCAAGTCCTGCCGCCAGTGCCAACGATTCTCACCCCGCCATCATACCGTACCGGTAACCATCAGCCCCACCGTCGTCGTAGGAACGCCTTTCCAACGAGTAGCCGTCGACATAGTTGGGCCCCTACCGCGAACCAAGAAGCGGAACCAATACCTGCTAACCTTAGTCGACGCATGCTCCATGTGGTGTGAGGCCGTTCACCTGCCGAAGATCGACGCCGCCCGAGTCGCCGACGCGCTCGTCACCATCTTCACGCGAGTCGGATTCCCGGAAAGCATCCTGACCGACAACGGGTCACAGTTCACGGGAAGACTGATGCAGGAAGTCTTCCATCTACTACGCATCCGGCACATCCGCACTCCACCCTACCACCCCGCTAGCAACGGACAGGTCGAGCGCCTGAATGGGACGCTCATCTCGATCATACGGAAGATCGCCGACGACCAACCTACCGCGTGGGACACCTACGTCACGTCAGCGCTCTTCGCGTACCGGGAGACTCCACACACCTCCACCGGATACACCCCTTCCACGTTGCTTTTTGGGAGACCCTCTCTGGACCCCTAGCTGCCTTGCGACGCAGCTGGACAGATGCCAAGCTAGACGAAGCACCAGTCGACGCTACGAAGTATGTCACCAAGCTCCAGGAGACCCTCAAGGCCACATGGAAAGCCGCCTCCGCCAACCTGAAGAAGGCGAGAGAGAGACAGGCCCGATATCACAACCGCCGCGCCCGCGACCGAGAGCTTCAAGTAGGAGACCAGGTCGTGCTACTACTCCCCAGCGGCACGAACAAGCTCGATATCGCCTGGCAAGGACCCTACCCGGTGCTGGAGAAACTCTCCGAACCACCTACCGCATCGAGGTAGACGGAAAACCCAGGACCCACCATATCAACTTACTCAAGCGGTACCTGGAACAGCCCGCAGTCGCCCCGGATACCCACTCGCTACTTACGGTCGCGCTGGCCGTCGAGGTGGATGGGACAGAGACCGGCGTCGCCGAATATCCGCTACAAGGGAAGGAATCCTTCCGGGACGTGTCTCTCGACCCATCACTCCCCGCCAGCCAGCAACGCCAACTACGCTCCATCGTAGCCGACTACAAGGAAGTACTTACCGAGGTACCCGGGAGAACGGATCTCGAAGAAGTTCGCCTAACCCTGACGGACTCCACACCCGTCCGCCAGAAACCATACCCCGTCCCGCTATCTCAGCAGCAGGTAGTGAGGAAAGAACTTGAGGCTCTAATAACAAGCCGGAGACATCGCTCCCTCTCGTTCCCCCTACAGCGCCGGCATAGTGCTATCACGCAAGCCCAGCGGAGAGCACCGCCTCTGCATCGATTTCCGACAGCTCAACCTCGTGACGCAGTCCGTGCCCGGACCTATGTCCGACCCAACGGACTTGTTTGCGAAACTGCAGTCCGCGAGATACTTCTCCAGAGTGGATCTGAGCAAAGGCTTCTATCAGATCCCGGTGCTCCCTTCTTCCCGACAGTACCTGGCCTTCAGTACCATCGACGGCCACTATGAGTTCAACGTTCTGCCGTTTGGCCTCCACAATGCGCCGAGCATTTTCAGCACGATGATGCGGAAACTACTGGACCCCCTCCACTGCTCGTCCCTGCATTCCTTCATGGACGACATCCTCGTTGCCACGGAAACTTGGGAGGAGCACCTGCGAGTGGTGCGCCAACTATTACGCCGCCTCAGAGAAGCTGGTCTCACCGCCGACCGACCAAATGCCAGTTCGGATACTAGGAACTCGAATTCCTAGGCCACACCATCAGCCATGGACAGCTCCGGCCACTGGAAAAGACCATCCAGCGCCTTCGAGACGCGCCCCGCCCCAAGATTAAGAAGGACGTTCAATCCTTCCTGGGATTGAGCGGGTTCTATCAGAAATTTGTACCAGGGTACAATGGGATCGCCGCACCACTATTGAGCCTAACCCGGAAATCAGCACCGGACCGAGTTCTTTGGACCCCGCAGTGCGAAGCTGCCTTCCAGGAACTAAAGGAGAAACTGACGTCGCAGCCAGTTTTGCGACTTCCAACCACGCGCAACCCTTCGTCCTGCGCACGGACGCCAGCGACGTAGGGCTCGGAGCCGTACTTCTCCAACGAGACTCCGCGGACACCCCTACACTCTTCCCCGTCTCATACGCCAGCCGGAAGCTGAAGCCGGCGGAACAGAACTATGCCACGTCGGAGAAGGAGTGCCTCGCCCTCGTCTGGGCCGTACAGAAGTTTCAGCTGTAGTTATACCGCACGCACTTCACCGTACAAGTCGACCATCAGCCGCTATCTTTCCTAGCGACTTCTAAATCTCTCAACGCCCGGCTGATGAGATGGGCCCTGTTGCTCCAGGCGTATTCGTTCCAGCTCGAGCACATCCCAGGGAGAGATAATCACGGAGCGGACTTCCTCAGCCGCCATCCCGCATCCGACTCCACCGAGTCCCCACTGAGGGCCGACGCCCCAGAATTCGTACCAGCCGCCACCCACTAACCGTCGCCGAAACCCGGCAGCTCCGCGGACCCCAGCATTGGGAATCCGCCACCTACCACCCGGAACCCTGTATCGCCCCGTGTCACCTGGACCACCTCCACCATCATCTCACCCCGCAGCAGACCCCAGAGCTAATCGGCAGCGTCTTAGTCGAGGCCGAGGACCTCGCCTTTTTCCTTGGGGGGGCCTCTGTCACGAGCGGACGATTACCCCTGGCGCTGCCTGCGTCCCGTCTCCACTTTCTCGCCCGCTGGCCAAGCCAACTAAGCCCCGCCCCTCAGGAATTGCCCCTTAAAGCCACAGACTAGTCAGACCCAAGTGTCAGTCTTCATCCGTCAGCCCGAGTAAGAACAACTGCCTGCCGAGGACACGTCAGCACCACGTTGCGACCCCTGAGCCTCAACATTATTCTTGTGTTCTACCCGTTCTTGGTCAAGGTAAGAGTGGATACTTACTCCTATCATTTAGCATCCCCATCACCCGTCGATTTCCCAACATGTTCGTATGTCTTGTAGATATGTACGTTCGTGTCTGTGGTTTGTCTCGTGTGGGTTGCTTGTGATATGCATTTTATTCCTTGTATCTATTATCTGCATTTTGATTGCTGTTCATGCCATGTTTGTATTTATACCTGTATGTTCCCTGCTAGACCCTTGTATAAATCTCCCATGCCATGTTGTCCTACCACCTAGATTAAAGTCCCCCAGTACAGCACCCTTGCCTATAAACCCCATTGTCCTGTAATTACCCCCTTTGCTTCTCCCATGTTCTTATTGTGTAGATATCTACCCCTGTTGTCCATCACCCCATCTTAGTCGCCGAAGTTATTATCTATTAGCGGCCGCCAGTAAACTCCACCAAAGCCCCCTAGCCATTGTTGCAATTGTTGGACTGTTGGAACGAACCGGTTAAGTCTTGGCCGGTGCGTCCAAATTTGAAAATCTGATCGGCATGCGCGCTAACCGGCGCAGCATCCAGAGTGTGTGTACACCTCTGATCCTGAGTCGATACTTCGTTACAGAACGGGCCCTTATACCGGCTGCTACGAGACTCAAGACCTGCTGCGTGCAACCCAGACACCCTGGTTGTCACCATGAAGCGTAGGAGCCGAAACACTGCTACCGGTCAGCACCGTAGACCGCCTGCACCAACACCCCTGTTACTCAAGAAGCCGACCCAGTGACCTGCATTGGCCAACTGACGCTAACCGCCTGGACCATTGCACAATCGCCATCCAGAACCCAGAGGCAACCTCCGCCCCTACACCATTGCATCTAAGTGCACACCAAGCGCACACCACAATTCTTGGACTATCTGGCTAGCCACGCGAAAGCATCCAGATACCCTCTGCCTTGTGATGACATCAGTCCACAATCGCCCTAGTATCCCCCAGACTGCTAACCCAGAATAGCTCCACGATACTCTGGACGCTTATAGACTATTACTAGTGACTCAGCCTTAAGCTTACCTCATACGCCTGACCTACTTCTATTTAATAAATTGCCTAGTATTATATCATAACATCTGACTTCCCCTTGTTTCAAATTCTCTACTAGTTTAGTTGTATTCTTCTCGTCTGGCCTTTTACCTTTCTATCATTCCTTAGTATTCCCAGCGTTATTCACTTGAAAGTCACTGCAAGTTGGCCTATTCAAGGGAGGCAACACAGCGCGAGTGAATAATTGCTAACCCTCATTCCCCAACCCCCTATATTCATGACAAAAAGGAAATGTTTATTTTTTCGACAGTGGATTAATGCAAACTTAAATTTTGTTAATGATGTTATTGTTAATGGCGAACTAATTTCTTACGAAGGCCTGAGCGAGATAGCGGGCCACGCGCCCCATCGCGTATTTGAATACAATACCCTGCGCTCAGCTCTTAGCGCACGCGAAGCAAGAGGCCTGAAAGAGAGAGTGACGGATACCGCGCGGCCACTCTTTCCTATCCTACGATCAGTGCCGACTGCGCGGTGTTTACGCCAACAACTGTCTGTAGACACTCAGCCTTGTGCGATCAAGTTTTGGCATCGCAAATACAATCTTGCTCTGACTGCGTCACACTGGTCAGTTATAATTAAAAGCACAAAAGAAGAAAGACTCAGGCTCCTTCACTGGATAATTCTACACAATATTTACCCACCTAACATTCTACTGAATAAAATGGGCATGAAACATTCAATGATGTGTTCGTTTTGTAATGATATAGACTACATAGAACATTTTTTTTGGCTCTGTCCTATAATAAAAAAGGTTTGGAAGCATTGCTCTGTATATATATATTTTTTTAAAAATGGTCAGTCTGTGACGCTGTCGGAGACAGATGCCCTTTTTGGCTACAAACCTGACAAGATTAACCGGAGAGATGTTATATTTATTAACCATGTCATTATTATGACAAAAATGGCCATAAGTTAATTTAGATACGGTACCCCTTATGACATTAACATTATGTTTGACCTCGAAACCGAATATCGAAAGAAATTTTTGATTAGAAAAAGAAATGGAGAGATTATTTCTATAGGAATAATAACAATATTGATAGTAATGGCAGTAATATAGGGTAATGATAGTGGTAAGAGATAGTGGTGATAGTAGTAGTGGTGGTGGTGTGATTGTGTTGAATAATTTTATTTAATTTGTTTTTTCTTTTTATTTATTTCTAGATCTATCTGAAAAGCCTGAAAAGCAAAATGTAATACTTTTAATACAGCATTATAATTATGTACTCTTTTTCCTTTATATATTTATAATAGATATATCTGAAAGGCCTGAAAAACAAAATGTAATACATTTAAAACAGCATTATAATTATGTACTCTTTTTCCTTTATATATTTATATTTTTCCCTTGATAAAATGCTCTTTGTTAATTTCTTATTGTTATAATTATTTAGATTTGAAAAAAAAAAAATGTCCATTGCGTGAACCAAAGCATGTATTATGCATATTTGTTATTATTAGTTTAAAAAAAACAAAAAACAAAAAAAAATCATAGATTTACTGTCACAAGGCAGCCTGTGTTGAAACCGAGTAGTAAGTGTGGGTGGAGAGTTAATGAGTTGGGGTGGTAACTGCGCGGTGTCGAATGTATGGTTATGTGCGTGGAAAGCGTGATTTTTGAACAGCATAGTTTGGCCAGCCAGTTTTGGGGAAGGTGTTCACTGTTAGTCAGAACAGGTTTTGGCAGAGACACGGAGAGACGTGCGGTCTTGTTTTCTCTGGGTGTTTGTTCTGGGAAGTAAGGTTGGAACGATTATTAACGTAAATAATAATTGGTTCTAGGAAAAGCCTAGTTGGAAATGTTACTGTGGTAGTAGCGAGCTCAAGGAAAAGTGTGAGCAAATAACTAAGTTTGTGAGTTTGTGGTAGGTTAGTGTCGAGGTATTGTCCACTAACGGAAACTACTATACACTGGATTACCTTACTTGGAGTACTGTGTAGGCAAGCAGTGGGAAAGTGGCTAGCTACCGGTACTGTTACAATCGAGCCGTTGGGTAAGTGTGATGGTGACCTTCCTTTACTGTGCTAATGACCGATGGCCGGCTGTTTGGGGTGTTGAACGATAGCTGTGCGTGAGGCTGGGGGGAAGTATGGTTGCACTGAGGAGAGGAAGGGTGCGACTGAAAGAGGGAGAATGAGGGAGGAGAATGGGGGTGAAGAGTGATGAAGGTAGGATGGAAGTGGTTGCTGTTGTTGAGGTTGCGGTTGCTCAAGATGGATAATGTGTTGATGATTTCATGTATTCATTTGCAGCATTGTTCATTTCATGCATTCATAATGTCATTTAGTTTTTGAATTATGTGTTTGATTACAAGAGACAGTAAAAGTAGTCAAGGGAAGTGAAATGAACAGCAGTGGCGCTTCCTCAAGATACAGGAATTAGTTAGTGTAGTAGGGGGGAGAGTGTGAGGAGGGAGGGGGACAGAATCGGGTGGACTTGACATTAACAATACGGCAAGCATGTTGCAGGTTCGAAAGTCTTTGTTCGTCGCTCGGAAGTTCGTCTAATTCTTCAGCGCGACGACAACGACGACATCCGGTCGTTGGACCCACATCATCATCACCACCCATTCGTCTACGTCCACGTTTGTGACATCCTCATGTTCCACCACCCCATCTTTCCCGCGTGATCGTGACGTCTGTTGCGGGACCTAGCCTCGACGTTGCAAGGTAGCCGACAGGAGGAGTCAGGCTGAGAGGCGTCGACGGCGGCAGGGCTGCCGCAACTACAGCGTCATCATCATCATCATCATCGTCGGCGGCGGAGGGAGTGGCGACACCACTACGCCTGGATTTAACAGCGACAGTCCGGTGACAACCACAAGGAGGGGCAGATACTTCACGGAGATATCAACGGGGACACCTTACTATCAGGTCGGCTTGTTTCTTGTTGTCCCCCTCTTGACACTTGCCCCCTCTGTGCCCGGACATTGGCGTTGCACAGTCGTTAGTTAGACGTGGTTGATCAGCAACCTCCGTTCATCTGACATTTCCATTTCATTGTTCATCGACCCATTGATTGTTCCATCACCATTTTTCGCGTTTCATGTGTAAATGTTGTATGTGTATGAGTGTGTGGTATGAATGAATAAATAGCTTGAAAGTTGTATATCTATTTGTCGTGTTTTCATCCACTTCCGTCTGCGGGTAATCGTCATCCTTTCTGGGTTGTCTGCGTGTGGAAGTTGTCTGTTTGTGGCGTCTGCCCGGAGAGGGTCGTGGCGGTGACATTTACCATCATTATAAATACAATTAATATTTAGGGGATTTTGGTTCTCTGAATTTTTGTTCACATATCCATATATATAGGTGTGTTCCATTTGACATTGATGATTTTTTCCTGAAGAAGCGTATTGCGAATATATATAGATATAGATATATAGATATATTTAACTTGTGTCCTTTTCTAAAGGTTTGGTAAAAAAAATTATTTAAAAAAAAGACTTCATGCTCACAGTCTGTATGTAAAATCATTTAGTTATTCCCATGGCACCACACAGGTACAAAATAGATTTGTTGAAATGTGCTGATTTAATTTTTGGCAGATTTGTACTATAAGAAAAAAAAATAATTTTAAGAGGAAGATATTAGTTTAAAAAAATACACACAACAAAAAGATAAAGTAATTCACAATTGCCAAATTTATTGTACATGAAATGTGCATTAATGCCTTCTGTCAAAATCTTTCCTTCCGCTGTTGATAATCCACTTTCTGCATCTGACACCAGCAAAAAAATAACAAAAAAAACCTGAAATGTAACACTTGAAATATAAAGCGTACATTAAGTCAATAAAACCACTACTATTATTAGCTTGCAATAATTGATGAAAAAACATTATTTAAATGGAAGACAACCAATGCAATGAATATTGCAATATGCATTATTTGCCATATTTCTATGCAACACAATTGACTATGATCATCCCTGAGTGATGTACCCTGGTAAAATAGGTAATAGATAATAACAAAACTACCAAAGTTCATATAGCCTTTTATAGGCCTATCCAGCTTACTTGAAAAAAATTGAAACAATAATAATAATGTAATATAATATATGATATATACATTATACATATATAATATAATAAGAATAATTATAAAATAATATTATATAATATTAATAGGCTGGACTAGCAGTATAGCATAAGGTATTTAATAACAACAGTTTGAAATAAACACACTATGAATTTTTTTTGGTACCACCACTATATCCCAGACTAAGATAATTTTATCAATCATATTATCTGTCAGTAAATAAAATGATTGATCATCATGATTCTAATTAAAATGAAAGTTGTATCACAAGCACATGCCTACGACATGAACTGATGAAGATGTTCTTTGTTGTTGTTGTTTTACGTAGTCTCGACGTATGAACACTACAATCATGAATAAATAAGACATAATTGTTAGATACTGAGCAATATCTTGCCTTTCCGGGTCTTTGGGAAAACGAAAAAAAGACTTTGACTTGCAGGAATCTTTGCTTCTGCAATTTGTGCAGTTAATAGCACTGCAAAACTCGCCCCCAAGCCTCTTTTTCTTTTGTTGCCGCCATGATCGGACCAGCGAGACAGGGACGCAACTCTGCTTATTCGGCCTCACTCTTTTTCACAAGATACACCTCTTATAGTATATTGGCTTTTTGGTTAGGTTACAATAAGCAGACCCTGCCGGCATTCCAGCCGTGAGTCAGGGAATAACACAGTGCGTGGGGTGGAACTTTACATAGTTGTGGGAAAGGATGCTAAAATATCCTAACATATGACCGATCTACTTGAGCACTGACAAAACTACTACTACTACTACTACTACTACTACTACTACTATACTACTACTACTACTACTACTACTACTACTACTACTACTACTACTACTACTGTCTATTTAATATGGCGCGTTTTCATACAAATGCTCAAGGCGCTTTACAATTACATCCAGTTACACAAACATGCAACAAATTAAAAGCACAAGAATAAAAACCAACATCAGCAAACAAGCAAAGCATACCCAAAGCAAGACATCAACAACATAGCTATACATACAAAGCGCGAAAGGACATTCAAGCACACAGTTAAACCACGGCAGTACAAAGAACAGGGTTATAATGACAAAAACACTAAAAACATACAAGCAAATCACAGTACAAGTAAACCAGCGAAGCAAACTCGAGGCTATTAAAAGCAAGACATCAGCAAACCAGCAAAAATGAACCCAAGTAAGACATTACAGTCTACAACAAAACCATATATACAGCATGATACGCAAACATAATATACAACTAAATAAGCAAAAAAGAGTGACCAAACATATAATATGTAATACATAACAAGACATCAGCGCTCAAGCAAAACATAATCAGAGAAAGACAATTAAACAACATTAAAATTAAAGCCATAGAAACAATTAGCATATCACACATAAATAATCAGCAACATACATGACAAAACACAAGCAGGGCATACTCGCGGGCAAAGTAAGTCACTGAAAATGCAGTCATGGGGGTGAGGGGTGGAAGGGTGCGGGGGGAAGGGGGAGGAATGTTTATGTGTATGCAAGTAGGAAAAGATTAGTTTTTAGGCCTGTGCGGAAAGAGTCAGGGGAGGGAGAGTGACTAAGACTGGCAGGGAGAGAGTTCCAGACGAGAGGAGCAGCAACGGCAGAAGAGCGTTCACCAAAGGATTTAGTGTTAACTCTAGGGGTGGAAAGAATGGAGGTGTCTGCTGAGGAGCGGAGTGTTCTGGATGGTTTGTATGTCTGAATCATACCTGTGAGGTATGCGGGTCCTTTCTGTGTAAATGCACCAAAAGTAAGGCATTGGATTTTGTATTTGATGCGTGTCTCTATAGGAAGCCAGTGAAGTGCTTGAAGGTGGGGGGAAATGTGCTCAGACTTGCGGATTCTCAGGATAAGGCAGCATTATTCTGCAGTTTCTGTAACCTGTTAAGGGGGTACTGGGGACAGCCTGCAGCATGGCATTACAATAGTCCAGACGAGACAATATGAACGCAGAGACAAGAGTCTTTGCAGCTTGCTCAGACAGATAGTGCCGAATCGAACCAATACGGCGGAGTTCAAAGTTGACAGCACGAATGATGCTCAGTACCTGTGCATGCATAGTAAGGTGGGAGTCTAGCGTGACGCCTAGGTTCTTTACTGTATCAAAAAAAAGGGACAAAAGCATTGCCTATGGTAATGTACTCTGGGAGTTGAATGGAGGAAGACATGCGCGGAGAAGAACCAACCATGACTTCCGTTTGTTAGTCAGTTAGTTTTAGCTTATTAAATGCCATCCAGGATTTAACGTCCAGGATACATTCTCGCATTGAGCGCACCAGAGTGTCAAAACTCTTAGGATCGGCAGACTTCTGTAGCTGCGTATCATCTGCATAGGAATGATGAAGAAATGAGTGGGCAGCCATGACATCAGCGAGAGGCGAGGTGTATAAAACAAACAATACAGGGCCCAATACGGACCCTTGGGGCACGCCATGGCGCAGCAGAACAGGTTCAGATGTGCTATTGTTTATGGAGACAGACTCAGTACGGTTGGACAAGTAGGAAGAAAACCAAAGAATGCAGAATCGCGGACTCCAAAAACATATTCCAGGTGACTAAGGAGAAAACCGTGATCAATGGTGTCAAATGCTGCTGATAGATCAAGCAGCATTAGAATAGAAACTTGTCCTTGATCTAAGGCAAGTAGGAGGTCATTTACAATTTTCACTAAAGCCGTTTCCGTACTGTGTCCAGACCTGTACGCTGACTGCAGGGGGTTGAACAGATGGTTTGATGTGAGGTGATTAGAGATACGGGACAGGACAACTTTTTTCTATTAGTTTAGAAAAAAATGACAAAGTACTGACGGGACGAAAGTTTTTCAACTCATTGTGATCACACGAAGGTTTCTTCAACAGTGGGGTGACAAGAGCAGTTTTGTGGACGTCCGGAACAATTCCCGAAGCAAGGGGGTCGTTTACGATCTTAGTCAGGGTGGGGAGCACTACAGTACGTCTAAACACTCAAAAAGGAGGGTAGGGGGGGGGGGGGGTCGGGATCGGGTCAAGATCGCAGGGGTTGAACTAGTCAAGATCTTCCTGACCTCTGATTCAGTGACAGGGGTGAACGATACTAGGGGATCGCCACTGAATGGTCTACCAAAGGGTTGTGGGACAGAGGGCTGAGAATCAATATCATCTCTTAGCTTTTCTACCTTGGTCACAAATTAGTTGGAGAGACGCCGGGGAGTGAGGACGAGGGGAAAACAGTGAGGAGATGGGTAGCACTAGTTCTGGCACACAGTAATGCGATACAACTCTTTGCTTGATTGTGCCTGGCTGATCTGATTAGTGTAAAAAACAGAATTTGCTTTGTGAACGAGGAAGGTCACAAAATTCTTGGCTTTTTTGTACAGTTGCTCATTTACAGTCAAGCCAGACACCCTCCACTCTTCTTCGGCACGACGACGATCTCTCTTGGCCTGAAGCAGGTCATCACCAAGAAGACCAAACCACGGAGTCACCTTTCTCGAGGACACCTTGCGTCTAGAAGCAGGGGCATGCTCATCTAGTGCGGCCTTAAGGGCAGTATTATACTGATCAGCAGAACAGTCTTCAAAGCGAGCCAACTCAGTTCTGAGATCGTCCTGGAATGCCACTCTATCAATGGCACTTAGGTTACGCACAACACGGTACACCACAACAGGAGACGTAGGACCATGTCAAACTGCGCTAACACACAGAAGTGGTCTGACTCCAGTATATTCAATGATCCAACTGGGAGAGTTTCCAAGTCTCAAACATATGTGATCAAAAGGGAGAAAACTATTGGCATCAACAACATCAATCACAGATACACAACCACTATTAATCCATTCTTCAAAATACAGAACATTTCCTGCATATTGGATGTTATTATTGTTCCATAGTATTGTTGAGACACTATCAGCAGCGTGCCTATTGTTATCTAACCACGTCTTTAACACACACCGCCAAAAAATAGATTTTATTTTTTCTAAGCCTCTAAATTTATTACTCTTGACATTTGAATAAAAGCATGGAGGAACTTCCGGTCAACATGGCCACCAGCAGATGTTCAGAACTCTCTGTAACTTGATCGGGAGATCTTTACGGAATCTCCGATGATTTTGCACTCTCGTTTCATATCTACGGATTACTAAGCGGTTTTACCTTTTATATTTGTGAAAGTTTGATCCGTGGAACTGTTTCATTTCATCAACTACTTATTTCAAAGCCTTTTTCAGTCAGTTGGCGCCCTTGACAACAACAAAATACGTGGTGGCCTCCAAGTAGGACCTGTTGACTCTGTGAGTCTTTTAAATGACATAACTACTGAAATCAGACATCTCACTGAAGTCGTTGTAAGCTTAAAGAAAAGTATCGTGGCATTGGAAGAGTCTCTTACGGAAATTCAGGAGTCTGTGAAGAATCAGGGAAAAGATCAGACAAGGTGTGAGAGGGGGACCGATCGAGGTACACAGACCAATGTCTCTAGTTTTCTCACCTATGCTGACGCGGTGAGATCCACTCCTACATCATCGATCTCTACTACATCGCAAAAAGTCAATAAAGGTAAAAATCGGCCCGAAATGCAAAAAGAATCACGATGTGACGATATCCGTTCCAGAATACATGACGTCAAACCAAAAACTGACACAGCAGGAAGCGATTTCCGGAAATACAATCACAAAAGCAGACAATCGGATTCCACCACAGACAGCGGGCCCTTAGTCGCTATAATCAGCGACTCCATTCTAAACGGGGTTCAAGGCAAGCGGTTGGGGCGAACCTTCGGTTTTCGTGCTGTGGAAAAGAAGGCACATACGATCGACAAGCTGGTTCCTGCGATGTCTGACTTGATGTCGGCACCCCTTGATGCGGCTGTATTTCACTGCGGAATCAATGACCTGAAGAAGAAGGAGCCAAAGTCTGCTGCCACCTCACTGGTGTCATCAATCAAGGTACTCCAACATAACAAACCAGGCATGAAGATCGTCGTAAGCTGCGCTTCTCCAACACGGCAGCCCGAACTGGAAAAGAAGAGAGCGGCCTTCAACGCATTCCTGACTGCTGATCTGTTTGAAATGGACAATGTATCAGTGGTGAATCACGGCAACCTTAGCTATAACAACTTGCGCGATGGTCTCCACCCTACTTCTACAGGAAGCAGTGTTCTGGCCCGCAACCTTGGCCGCAACCTGAGAGACTTGCTGTGGTCCAAACCATGTTCAAGAAAGCCTCGCAGAAACGTCAACATGAACAACTGGTGGGACAAGAACTGGATGTGGTACTAAACCAAGCTAGGCCACAGAAGAAGAACATAAATGAATAACAATTTGTGTATAGAATATCATTTGTAATGATAAAAATGTAAAAAAATCATTCTTTTTTAAACAAAACACAACAATGAAATTTACAAAACAAGCGAGATTATTTCAATGGAACTGCCGTTCTATTTCTACAAATTTGATATATTTTAAACATTTTATTGAACAGGAAAATTTTTGCGTGTTGGCTCTGCAGTCTTTGGATGTCCAGAAATTTAAAATACCTAAACTTGATAATTACTATTATCCACCTTTATGTAGCTGTAATAGAGAAAATAAGAAAATTCAGACTTTATTTAAGATGTGACTTATCATATTCATCTATTGAGCCGTTTCCTGTTCCAACTGATACCGACAATGTATATACAACTGGAGCATGCTTTAAGATAAATGATAGTTATATGATTAATGTTTTGTCTGTTTACTTCCCCAGTGGTCCTAAAACCGACAATTCTGATTGGATTAAGAATTTAGATTTTTCTAAAGGTAATTGGGCAATTTTAGGGGATTTTAATGCTCATTCACCGTTATGGGAAACAGACTGTAAGACCACTACTTGTAACCGTTTTGTTGAAAATATTGTAGATTCTAAATTTGTTTTATTAAATAACGGTAATATAACAAAATTACCTGACATAACATCACATAGACCAACAGCTATTGATTTGTCTCTATTATCAGGTAATATCGCATTAAATTGCAATTGGGTTATTGAAGACGATTGCTTAGGCAGCGATCATTTACCAGTATTTATTGATTTAAACGTGAACGTCATTGATAGTAAAGCGGACATTGATGATAAAATTCCTAAATTTTTATATAATCGTGCAAATTGGGAAACGTTTTACACCTACCTAAATACCAATCCTTGCTATGATATTAGGCAAGATGATGTAAACAACTTCTATGAGAAGTTTAGAAACATTGTTTTACAAGCAGCAGAACATTCCATTCCTAAAGTTCAGTCTAAGAAGCCTCTCAAACGACATGCAAATTCATGGTGGAATGAAGACTGTAAAAATGCGGTAAAAAAGAAAAAAGAAAAATTTAAAAACTGGATTAAAAATAAATCTGGAGATAACTTTACAGAAATAAACGAGCTAAAACTCATTGTAACAGAATAATTGCAAAAGCGAAGAAAGATCATTGGGTTGATTTTTGTGAAAAGGAGGTATCAGAGTCTAAAGATGTACATAAAGTTTGGAAAAAAAGTAAAAGATATTAAAAATATGTATAGATCACAAGCATATCCTGTTAAGCTCGAAAATAATGATTTTCCTTCTTTAATAGATAAAGCCGAAGCTTTTGTTGACGTCTTCTCGAAGAACAGTCTAACCAATAATTTAAACGAAACTAATATAAAACATAGAGTTAATAGTAAAAACAAGGAAAGATATAAAGATCCATTGCCTGATAAAAATTTATATCTAAATAGTCCCATTACAATTGACGAAGTATCAGAAACATTAGAATCATTTGTAAATAATTATTCTGCAGTTGGTATTGATGGCATTTCGTACCAAATGTTAAGTCATTTACCTGTAAGATGGAAACAATTATTGCATTCACTTTTCCAAAAATGTTGGGAAAGTGGAACTGTACCGAACATTTGGAAACAGTCCGTAATAATTCCCATAACTAAACAAGGCAAATCTTCTAAATCTGTAAATTAAGTATAGACCCATTGCATTGACTTCACATGTTGGTAAATTAATGGAAAAAATAATAAATAAACGATTATTATATTTTTGTGACAAAAATAATATAATACCTGTTAATCAAGCAGAGTTTCGTAAAGGCCGTACTACAACTGACCACTTAGTCAAACTTTCTACTACTATCAAAAAACAATTTTCCAAAAGAAAAAGTTTATTAGCAACGTTTTTTTGATGTTAAAAAAGCTTATGACAGCGTATGGCATGCTAGACTATTATATAAATTAAAAGCTATTGGTCTAAGCGGACAACTTTATTTTTATATAAAAAGTCTACTTACAGAAAGATATATTTGTACTAAATTTGGAAATACTTATTCTTCTAATCGATATATAAATATGGTCATTCTACAAGGTTCTATAATTGCACCTTTACTTTTTAATCTGTTAATTTATGACCTTCCCTCTGTATTATCAAAAAACACACATGTGGTTCAATATGCAGATGATATAGCAATCTGGATAAATACCACAATAAGAAAACATACAAATAAAAGAACTATCACCTATGTTCAGAAATTATACCAAAGCGAACTTAACAATTTAGTTTGTTATATGACAGAAAATGGATTAGAGCTTTCTGCAGAGAAAACAAGTTTAATGTTGTTTAATAATGGTGAAAATCCTAAGAAATTACCTGATTTAAAACTTAATGGCCAAATATTATTATACAAGCACAACATTAAATTCTTTGGTGTCTATTTCACACCTAAAATGAATTGGAAATACCATATTGAATATTTAATTAACAAAGCAAGAAATAGATTAAATTTATTAAAGATAATAATAACACAACCGTTCAGTCAAGACACTAAAACCCTTTTACTTCTGGCTACGTCTTTAATAAGATCTAAATTAATATATGGACAAGAAGTATATTTTTCTGCCTCTATGAACCTGCTGAATAAATTACAAAGTATAGATAGTAAATAAAAAAAAAAATTAGCATTGGGAGAACCAGTTCATACAAATACTCAAAATGCATACAAAGAAGCAGGCATTTTGTCTTTTTCTGAGCAGCGTAAATTAGCAACCTCAAAATATGTAATTAGAAGTTTATCAGTAGAAAACTCTGTTAAAGATGACATTTTAAATCTATCCAGTGTGGATTACCCAAAAAGAGCTCAAGCCATTCCTTATATAAAAACAATTAAAGACTACACAAAAGATATTATGGAATTATGCAATATTGATATTACAGTAGTTCCTATAGTACCAATTATTCCACGGTTTCCACCATGGGAACATTTAAATGCAAATTTTGACATGGAGTATACTGATTTAAAGAAAAATGAAGATACAACTATTCTCAAATGTGAAGTAACAACAGCTCTATGGGCAACAATGAAAGTGTACAATATCAGCCCTAAAATTATTGAAGTCATCAAAAGCCTGTATGACAAGGCTACCAGTGCAGTCCTCCACATCAGCGCCATCGGGAACTGGTTCAGAACAACAATCGGTGTGCGTCAAGGATGCCTACTCTCTCCAACACTCTTCAACATCTTCCTAGAGCGCATCATGTCAGATGCTCTTGCAGACCATGAAGGAACAGTCAGCATAGGGGGTAGAGCAATCTCCAATCTTCGTTTTGCAGATGACATTGATGGATTGGCTGGAGAGGAACAAGAACTTGAACAGCTGGTACAGAGGCTTGACACCATCTCCGCCCCCACGGGCTCGGCTCCGCGCGCCGGGGGTGGACCCCATGCCTCTCTCTGGCTGGGTGACAAAGTTGCCTACTCCTTTTTCTTCTCTTTTGTCTTGTTTCTGTCTTATTGGTCCTTTCACCTATATTCTCTTCACCCTTAAATTCTCCCAATATACTATGCAGTTTTGACTCCCTTTCTTCTGCCTTACCGGACTTTCCCTGTCTTCTTTTTCCCCATCACTCCTTTTTCTACTCTTCGTTTTCTCTGTGGCCTTCTCTTGGCCCCCTGCGTTTGCCGTGCAGGGCAACCCGTGTCGGGGGAGAATGGGATCCTGGAGGTTGAGGTCACTGAGGGACTGCGGTCCCTCACACTAACACACCTCTTTGGCCCGGACTTCTCCTAGACGGGAGGCTGGCGTGGCCCGCGTCAGTCAAGCGGCTGGTCGTGTATTGCCCTAGCTCTGCTAGAAGGCTGCGGCTCATGGGTCAAACTTGAACAAAACCGTAGTGGCAGTGCGGGATTGTCTGGGTGTATATCCCCCCTGTAGCCCTGGTGCGCTCCCTTGCTGGATTTTCCGCTTGGACGCATCCCCTTGTTGGACTCCGTGGTGGGTGGGGAGCAGGGGGGATGAATTCATAAATTAATAACATGGCTTCCACAAATAAAAGAAGACTGCGTGATGACGGACCGGATTCGGACACGGACAGTGACATTGATACGAGACAGAAAGCTTGTGCGTCGGGGGTGGAAGGGGCCTGGCCTCGTTTTTTGGTTGTAGAGGGGACGGATCCGGCTATGCCAATAGGCAAGCTGTCTCCGTTCGCAATACAGAAGGGTTTTCAATCCGTTTGCACAATCGGGTTCAAAGATGTGAAAAAACTGAGATCTGGGGCCTACCTGGTGGAGTGCTCAACAAAAAGGGCATCGGATAGTCTTCTAAAGAGGAATTCGACTGTCTTCGTTGATAGACCAATCAAAGTTTCTGTTCATGGACGGTTGAATTCCTCCAAGGGAGTCATCCGATGTCAGGATTTGATCGACATGTCGGAATTGGAAATCCGAGATGAGCTCTCCAGCCAGGGGGTCACAGCAGTCCAGCGGGTTTTCGTCACCAAAGGATCCCAACGTATCCCCACCAACACACTTTTTGTGACCTTCGCTATGGCCAAATTGCCGGAGTCACTCAAGGTGGGGTACCTTAGGGTGAAGGTGACGCCGTTTGTACCATCACCGTTGCGATGCTACCGGTGCCAAAGATTTGGTCACGGTAGCAAGACCTGTAAAAGCAAGGAAATATGTCGTGATTGTGGTAAAGAGAAACACGAAAACGAATGCAAAAATCCAATTTGCTGTGTGAATTGCGCCGGGAATCATTCTTCCAGCTCCAAAGACTGTCCTCAGTGGCAGTTGGAGCTGGAAATCCAAAAGGTGCGGGCCACTGAGAGTTGCTCCTTTGGCGACGCAAGGAAAAAAAGTTCTTGCAAGTAGGCCGGTGCTTAAAGAGAGGTCCTTTGCGTCTGTGGCGGGTTCCACATCTCATGTGGAACCTAGCGCACACCCGACAATGGACACTGCCATGAGTAAATTTACACAGATCTTGGAAACGTTGTGCAAACGGATGGATGCTTTAGAAAAGATGCTCGTGTTGTTTGCCCAGAAGGGGGTTTCTCCAGCCCCACAGAATCCACTGGAGAACGTGCCGACGGGCACGTCAAAAACCGTCACTCCAAGCGCGCAGACGGCCGCGCCAAAAGCCGTCACTCCTGCCACGAAGGAGGCTAGGCCTCATGCCACCGCACCAGCAACGACCGGTTTTAGCGACCGGGTAGTTGCTGGGGCGACTAAAATCCTAGTTACCCAGTAGAAGAGCGTCAGAGGAGAGGGAAAGATTGGCAGGGGTGAAGGGGAGAGGGAAGATATAAAATCTGGTGCTGGGGAGAGGGGGAGGAAGTCCGCTGGCAGCTCGGGTTCCGGGTCTTTGACAAAGAATCAAAGGCCCGGACCCCTTTCTTCCAAGCCCCAGCAGCCTCTCGAAACGGAGAACCGTTTCGGGGGGTTGATGGAACATGAAGAGATGGACGAGGGTCCAAAAGATACAGAGACATAATTGTGCTCTCGGAGATGAAAATTTTAGCATTCTTTTACTTAATTTTTATGTCCATTTTACAATGGAACATCCGAGGGATAAGGGCAAATTATGAGGAGCTATGCTGTCTGCTGACAGAGCATCGACCTGAAGTATTGGCCCTTCAGGAAACTCTCCTGTCAGAAAAACATCCTATAGATATTACTGGTTATTCCTCTCTAGATTGTTTATCCTCTAGAGGTGTTTCACTCTTTATTCATAGAAATGTCCCATTTAATCCAATTTTACTTAATACAAGTTTACCAGCAGTTGCAGCTAGAGTATCCCTTTTTAAATCCCTCACAGTTTGTTCTCTATATTTGACACCATCAATAAATGTAACTAAAAGTGAACTTGAGAATTTGGTCCAACAGTTACCTCCCCCTTTTTTGTTGTTGGGAGATTTTAATGGACGCTCTCCCCTGTGGGGGTAGTGATCGTACCGATTCTCAGGGTAAAATAATTGAAGACATTTTAGACTCGTTAAACCTAGTAACTTTGAACGAGGGTGCTCCAACTTTTTCCTGTTCTAGAACTGCTTCTTTGTCCCACATTGATATATCGATCTGTGATCCCTCCTTACTTTTGGATTTTAAATGGACAGTTTTAGAAGATCTCCATGGCAGCGACCATTTCCCGGTTTTATTAAAACATGATTCAGATAACCTTGAGCAAACTCATGGCAGGTGGAAACTGAAACAAGCTAACTGGAGTCTGTTTTCTAACCTGTCTGAGGCCCAGCTACGTGCTAAGAACCAGGAATTTTCAAATGCCTTAGATCCAATACAGCTTTATACTGACATAGTTATTAACAGTGCCAAGGAGTCCATTCCGCAAACTTCGTCAAACCCTCACACACTTAAAAAACCCTGGTTTGACGATGAATGTAGAAAACTTCAGCAAGCTCGTAAAAAAGCTTTAAGAACTATGTTTTTACACCCAAGCACTGAAAATAAACAAAACCACCAACGTTTGCGAGCGCAATGCCGACAGCTCTTCAAACGAAAGAGAAAGGAATCGTGGAGAGGTTTCTGCTCCACGCTTAATTCAAAAGCGAAACTGTCGAAGGTGTGGAAAGTAGTCCGCAAACTCAAAAATAGAAGTAACAAACAGGTGAGCCCATGCCTTACTGTGCAGGGTGACGTAATCGGAGATAAAAAATTAGTAGCTGATCTTTTGGCTTCTTCTTTTGCTGCAAATTCTTCCTCTGAAAATTATTCTGTCCCTTTTCAAACAGTTAAAACCCGTAAAGAAAAACAACAGTTACATTTTACCTCAGATAATTCTGAAGATTACAACATTCCGTTTTCATTAGTCGAACTTGATGATGCAATTAACAAAAGTGCAGATTCAGCAGTTGGACCGGATGATGTACATTATCAATTTCTCAGACATTTAACAAGGTACTCACGGTCTCAACTGCTGGACATCTTCAATCAGCTCTGGATCACTGGCACCTTTCCTCCCTCCTGGAGAAAGGCCATTATTGTACCCATCCCTAAACCTGGCAAAGACCATACTAACCCGACAAACTATAGACCAATAGCCTTAACGTCTTGCTTATGCAAGACGCTAGAAAGAATGGTTTATTCTCGCTTACTGTGGTATCTAGAAACAAATAATATTTTATCCAACACTCAGTGTGGCTTTCGAAGTGGTCGAAGTACTGTTGACCACCTGGTGCGACTGGAAACTTTTATTCGTAACGCGTTCGTCCAGGGTGAACATGTCGTTGCCATCATGTTTGATTTGGAAAAAGCTTATGACACCACATGGAAATATGGCATTCTTTCAGATTTACAAGAAATGGGTTTGAAGGGACATTTACCTCTGTTTATATCCAATTTTCTAACAGACAGAATTTTTCAGGTTAAGGTTGGGGGATCTTTGTCAGATACTAGAGAACAGGAGATGGGAGTACCTCAGGGTAGCATCTTGTCTCCCTTGCTGTTTAATATTAAAATAAATAACATTGTTCGTTCCGTTAAACGGGGAATTGACAATTCTTTATTTGTCGACGATTTTGCATTGGTAGCCAAAGGTAAAACTTTGGCATCTGCAGAACGTCAGCTACAGTTATGTGTCAAGGCCGTTGAAGACTGGGTTTTACAAAATGGTTTTAAATTTTCTGAAGCAAAAACTGAATGTATTCACTTTTCCCAGCACCGGGGAATTATTCAAGACCCTACTATTCTCCTCAATAAAACTCCAATAAAGGCGGTCCAACAAGTCAAATTTTTAGGTGTTATTTTTGATCAAAAGCTATCTTTCATTCCTCATCTGAAAATTTTGAAAACTAAATGTCAACAGGCCTGCAATTTGCTCAAGGTTATCAGTGGTACAGACTGGGGTGCTGACAAGAAAACTTTATTGCTGTTATATCGTTCTTTAATTAGATCCAAGTTAGACTATGGTTGCATTGTTTATGGTTCTGCTAGAAAATCTTATCTTAAGATGTTAGATCCAGTTGCCCATCAGGCACTACGCATTGCTTTGGATGCGTTTCGCACTTCCCCTTGTGAAAGCCTTTACGTGGAAGCTAACGAACCCCCGCTGGAGCTGAGACGTACAAAACTGTCAATGAATTACTATTTAAAATTAAAAACTGATCCTATGAACCCTGCTTATGACTGTGTTTTCAACCCAGATTTTGTTCAGAAATTTGAAGCCAAACCTAACACAATTCCTCCGTTTGGCATCAGAATGCAAGCTCATCTGGAAAAAGCAGGCATTGATGTTTCTTCCATCAACGACGATGAACTTAGGACTGAAGCTCCCCCATGGAAATTATGTATCCCAAACATTAATTGGCAGTTGTCCGCTTTCCTTAAAAACAATACATCCGAAACCGTATATAACCAACTTTATTTAGAACAGTGTGCTTTATACCCAGGATATGAACAACTTTTTACAGACGGGTCAAAGAAAGGAGATTCGGTTGCTGCTGCATCGGTCTCCGAGAGACACTTGGACCGGCCTTTGCAACAGCGTTTACCTGATTTTTGTTCTGTTTATACAGCTGAGCTCAAGGCAATTCATTTAGCTCTGAAACAAGTTTATCAATCCAAAAGAACCTCATTTTTAATCATGTCTGATTCCTTGTCAGCACTTCAGGCTCTTTCCACGAGAAAGATATCACACCCTTTTCTGGCAGAGATCCATGACCTCCATACACAACTTATTTCTGAGGGTAAAAAGATAGTTTTTATGTGGGTCCCTGGTCACATGGGCATCCGCGGCAATATTGCAGTAGACAGGGCGGCTAAAGATGCTCTGCATCTTGATTTCCCTCCAGAGATATTTCAGTTTGTGCCCTACTCTGACCTACGTTGTATGACTGGTTCTTATTGTAAACGACTGTGGCAGACTGACTGGTCTAACCATGTCAACAACAAATTATTTCAAATTCTTCCCGATTTGTCCACTTCTTTGCCTAACTTTGCATCCACTCGCAAAGAAGAAACAGTGTTATCTCGCCTTCATATTGGGCATACTTATGTCACCCACAGTTTCCTTTTAAAAGGAGAAGAACCACCATGGTGCTTTGCATGTGATCAATCCTTTTCCGTTCGACATTTCATGTCTGAGTGTGCTGATTTGATTGAGGAAAGGGAAACATATTTTGGTTCCATACCTTTCAAAGAGATTTTTAAAGTATGTAATGGTCAACATCTGTTTCAATTTTTACATGATGTTGGTTTGTTTTATCGCATATAAATCGTATCGACATGTTTTGTTTAGTTTGGATTTTATTGTTAGGACTGAATTTAGTGATTTGATTGAAGAAAGAGATTATATTTTTAATACATCAGTTTTAAAGAAGACTCTTAAAGAGATGTCATGTGAAAGTTTGTTTGGGTATTTAAGAGTAACAGGTTTGTTTTTTAAGATTTGAATCATTTTATAATATTTTAAGATAACGTCTCTCTGGTCCTGATTTGGCTCGGAAGAGTCCGCTGGACCTAAAGCAATAACCTTGTATTGTATTGTATTGTATTGACACCATCTCCAGAGCCTATGGAATGGAAATAAGTGCAGAGAAGACCAAAATGATGACCAACAACACCAATGGTATCAACACGGACATCAAAGTCCAAGGCCAAGCCCTCAACACAGTGCATAGCTTCAAATATTTAGGAGCCATTGTATCAGACAATGGGTCCCGACAGGAAGTCCTCTCCAGGATCGCACAAACAACTGCTGCCCTGACAAGGTTGAAGCCCATTTGGAAAGACAGGACCATCAGTCTACATTCCAAAGTAAGACTGCTTCGCTCCCTTGTCATCTCCATCTTCCTATATGCTTGCGAAGCCTGGACCCTCACAGCAGATCTCCAACTAAGAATACAAAGCATGGAGATGAGGTGCTACAGAAGACTTCTGGGCATTTCCTATACCCAACACATCACCAACGACGAAGTCCGACAGACCATCACACAAGCCATTGGACAACACGATGACCTGCTTACAGTGGTGAAGAAACGGAAACTCCGATGGTATGGCCACGTCACCAGATCATCAGGCCTTTCAAAGACTATTCTGCAAGGCACAGTGCAAGGAGGTAGAAGAAGAGGGAGACCGAAAAAGAGGTGGGAGGACAACATTCGAGAATGGACTGGTTTGACACTGAGCGAAGCCATCAGGGCTGCTGAGGACAGAGAAAGATGGAGTATGTTGGTTAAACGATCATCTGTGGTGCCCCTACGACCTTCGGGTTACGGGACAGGATAGGATAGGATAGAAAGTAACAGAACATATATATAACAATTACCCTAATCATTTAAAAGTATACACTGACGGAAGTGTTCTGGAATCATCAGAATGTGGGTCAGGATTTATTATACCGCATTTGAATATTCAAAAATCTTACTATCTTGGTCGCGGATTTTCAATATTTACATGTGAATAGTACGCAATACTTATGGTGTTATATTGTATAATTAACATTCCTCATGAAATATTTAATATTTTAATTTGTGTTGATTCCAAATCGGTGCTGTATGCTTTACGAAATTGGAAATGTAAAAAGAAAACCGACATAATATTTAACATTAGGTATTTAATTCAGTGTATACGTATTGGAATTACATTTTGTTGGGTTCCATCACATTTTGGTATATATGGTAATGAAATGTCAGACATATTAGCCAAAAAGGGAGCAATGAAAAGTGGCAATTCGATTTTGAATTGTGATTTCAAAATAGGTCAGTTTGAATACTATTCTTTAGTTGAACGGCTTTTTTACATGACAATTCCTAAAGTAAATATTATATGTTGTTCAAGAGCAATTTCAAGATTGATATACAAACTACGATTGAATTCGTGGAATACAAAGTATTTGAAAAATATTAATTGTATATGTAAAGGGATCGTCTCTTTAAATCATTTACTGTTTGAATGTACTGTTTTAACACCATTATACAAACAACAGGGAATTATATTATCAGCACAAGATGACACTAAAACCATTTTATATGGTACAGAAATATGTGACATTGCTGGTGTCATTATGAAAACAGACTTATATAAGATATTATAATTTTGAAGAACGTTGATATGTTATTGTTAATTTTGATTAAATTAAATTAAATTATTATTTATATTTTTTATTATTATTAATTTTAATTTTTATTTATTTTTATTTATTTTATTTATTTTTTTTTAAATTTTTATTTAGTCTTTTAATTTACATAATGTGGTTTTTTTTGTTGGTTTTGATTTGTTTTTTAAAATTATTTTTTTTATTTTCATATTTTGTTGTCTAAAATCACATTTTTGTGAACAGACATGAAATTAAAATATTGAAATATTGAATTGAATAAAAGCATGTATAGTTAGGTCCAAAATGAGAAACTAGCATGTTTGGTGTCAAAGACCACCTGTGATGTGGCTGAGATCTGCACAAACGCTTCACCCACTTGAAAAGGAACGTCAACTGCATTTGTCTAGCATCGGTCATATTCAAACCGCCGTGTTCAATAGTATCACATAAAACACTTCTCTTAACTTTTTCAAAAGCTTTACAGTTACAGTCCTTTTTTCGCCAAACAAACCGAAACAGGAGTGTGTTCAGCTCTATCAGAACATTATCGGGAGTTAAAAGCGCTTGCATTACATAAATAAACTGTGACAGAATAAATGTTATAATTATACAAATTTTTCCAAGAATGCTCAAATTCCTCTTTTCCCAAGAGGAAATCCATCTTTTAACATTGGCAATTCGTTCTGTCCAATTTTCTAGAACAACTGATGCACATTTATTATTACAAAAATATACACCAAGAATTTTTATTGTATTTTTCCAGATAAAATCAAAATATGTATCAGTACAATGTTTTCTACATCCTAACCACATAGCCTCAGATTTATTCTTATTTATATGCAATCCAGAAAATGAAGAAAACTGCTGGATGTTATCTAAAGCATATTTCATATCTTGCTGATCTGTCAGGAATAAAGTAATATCATCAGTGTACAGAATAATTTTAGCAATTTCCTCAAAGTATAAATCATTAGCTCTCCAATTTTTTATTCCTTTAATAGTTCTATCCGCTCTAATTTTAATGGCTAAAATTTTAATTGCAATTACGAAGGCCAAGGGTGAAAAAGGGCAACCTTGTCGAATCTCGGAATCAGTCTGGAGGTATTCTGATAACCATCCACAATACTGGATGCAACTTTGTGTGTTACACATTAATACCCTCACCCAACACATGAAGTCTGGACCAAAACCAAATTTCTCAACAACATTTACCATAAATTCGTTAGATATGCGATCAAACGCTTGACTATAATCAACCGTAACCAATAAACCAGGTTTATCCTGTTCATTAAGTTGTTCAGCAACGTCATCAATGAGTCTAAGAAGTGTAGCAACATTTCTCCCCTTAATGTACCCAACTTGATCCTTGCTAATAATATGATCAATTACAACGTTTAGGCGCAACGCAAGACATTTAGCCAATAATTTATAATCTGAGTTTGTCAAGGAAATTGGTCTCCAATTTTTAAGTTCATTTCTGGGTAGATCTTTACCTTTATGTATGAGTGTAATCACTGCACGACGTTGGGAAAATGAGAGCGAGCCGTTATCAAATGCTGCATTAAAAGATGCAATAACCAGGGGCTGAATACGTGTCCAAATTTTTTTTTAAGAATTCGATAGTTAGACCATCGTTGCCTGGAGCTGATCCATTTTTTCATTTGCTTGAGTGCACTTAGTATTTCATTTGCAGTAAGTTTTCCCTCACAGCTATCTTTTTGTTCTTGTGATAAATGTAGTAGAGCAGTAGTATTCAAGAAGTTATCTATTTTCTCACTTATGTTTTCACTGTCAACTGTCTGTGTATACATGTTGGCGAAATAGTTATGTTGCAATTTTATAATATCTTTTTGACTAGTTACTATTACATCATGTTCATTTTTTAGACAATCCATAATTTTCCCGTTTGCTCTGGATTTTTCAAGATTAAAAAAAATACTTAGTGTTTTTCTCCCCACTTTCAACCCATTTGGCTCTTGCTCTAATCTGTGCTGCTCGTCCTTTATTTTGCTCTACAAGTTCGATGGCTAGTTTTACCCTTTCTCTTTCATTTTGAATGTCAACAGAACCAGGATATTTAGCCAGCTCTTGGTCAAGGTTATTCAATGTGTTGTACTGTTGTATTAATGTATTTTTGTTTGTATAACTTATTAGCTTGCTTTAATTTATTGAGAAATTTTTAATTCGTAGTTTAAGCAATTCCCATGAAGTCGGAGTATCTTGTTCGTCAGTATGTTCTAATTTGTAAGTATCAATAAGTGCATTCATTTGATCAACAAATTCAATGTCCTAAAGCAAGGAGTTATTGAATTTCCAGAACCCCGGCCCCTTTGCAATATCTGAAAATTTAAGAACAAGCGAACATCCTCTGTGATCTGACATTGATACTGACACAATATTACACTGAATCGCTTTCTCATATGCAGAGGTATTAACCAGTACATAGTCTAACCTTCTAGCAATAAATGGACCTCTTTTAGACCAGGTATACTCTTTGTCAGTTGAATGAAACATCCTCTATACATCATGCAAATCATGCAAGTTTAATACATCGTTAAATTTATTAACTAGAAGTTCTGAATGTTTATCCCCACTAATAATGTCCTTATCATTCAAAACACAGTTGAAATCACTGCACAAAACAATATTTTCAAAGTGTGCATAGGTACTAAGAACATCAGCAATAGTTTCAAAGAATGAGCTTTTGTCTCTGTCTAAATTTGGAGCGTAAATATTGATTACAGCAAATTTCTTTTCTTCAATTTCAATGGACAATACAAGAATTCTATCTGATTCAAACTTAACGCTACAACCACTAAACCTTTTTCTTATCAAAATCACTTGTCCCCATTTATGTGCAGTCCATGAAGAAAACACAAGTTCACCACCCCATTCTCTTTTCCAGTCCTCACTTACATCTTTTGTTATGTATGTTTCTTGTAAACAAATTATGTCATATTTGTTATGCCTCAGAAAGTTGAAGACTGACTTTCTTTTGCTTCTTGACCTCATTCCCGAATATTCAGGGAGAAAATAAGTAAAGCCGAATCACAAGCCATATTCCAAAGTCGGTAATCAAAAGCGGAAGTCGCCTAGCCTGGGAAAACAAAACAAATAGGCCCACTAAGACGCGCCAACCACGCCCCCTGACTCGCCAAGTGTGTCGTTTGTAGGACATTTCTCATTCAGCATGGCCAGCTTGACTACATTACGAGAATCGCTACTGCCTGATCTGTTACGCTTGGGGGTGTAGAAACGGGCTCGAGTGCCAAATGAAAGTGAGCTTTGCTTCTTTCCATTCCCTGCCAGCTTCTTCATTTCTCTGCCTCTATCCACTTGTGCTTTATTCTTTTGATTCATGGCATCTTTCTCCACAATATCTCTCTCCTCACACCGTTCTGCGACAACCTCTTTCACTTTGTCACTGTATTGAGGGATGGTAGAGGGGAAGAAAGACCTTCCCAAACTGGATCCCCGCGTTTGTATCCCTCTAAATGACAATCTCGGCATTTTACATTGTTTTTACATCCAAATGATCTGTGACCACACTCAAGGCACTTGTTGCATGTCAGCTGCTGGGGTTCTACTCTCGGCTGTTCTTTATGATAGATTTTAGCAGTAAACCCTCCAAAGGTTACAGTTTTCTCCAGTGGTTTAGTTGGGATGTTTACAAAGATGAATCTCCTACCGGTAAGGAAGCGTGTCAATTTGCCATCCTTGTTCCTCACCTTTTCAAAATTCAAGGAAGATCTGAGAACACATCCAAGTCTCACCAACGCTGACTCAATATCTTTTCCATCAACAGAGATAGGAACATCAGAAATCCTTACCTTTGTGACAGGAATCTCGCCACCTTCATCGCATACTGTAAATGGATTCTTGTCATGCGCCTGTATCGAGCCTGAACGCAAGGTAACGCTGTTCAGCAAAAGTTTGTTCCTAGCATGTATTGTCAGTGGATAAATACGCCACAGATCTCGAATTTCTTGTGCGCCAAGTATTGTTTCCAAGCCCGACACTTTCTCGGCAGCCAGACATATTTCTAAAATGTCATAGCGAATGTTTTCCTCGGGAGGAAGCTCACGACGCAATAAAAATGTCGGCTCCACACTTGCAGCAGACGACATATTTCAAATGTCAACTTCAAACCCGGTGCTAGTGATCGCGGAGTTCGACGCAAAATTATCAGAATTACTAACCTTTCAGCAACAACAATCCTTTTAGTGCTTACCTCAGCATCCAAATTGAACACATTAATCCAAAATAAAATAAAAGACGAAAGCCCAACCACCACAGAAAACGAAAAACAAGGTGAGTAGACTCGTCTCAGAAAAAAACACCCGTCCGACATCGCAAGGGAAACAACTCTCATCAAGAATGAATGATGAGATTTCAGTACGTTTCTCTCCACAGTTGGGGCCTACACACTGTGCATTAAAAGATGCGACTTTTAGTCCGTCAGACTTCTGGTCAGGTAAGATAGAAATGACGGGAACAAGGATCAAATTATTGTGATTCACTGAGGGCTGACCATTGCGGTGTTGATCAAGAGTCAAAACAGACGATGGCGAGCGGTGGGGTCGAACAGTATCAAGACCACGATGACGGCAAGCGGCGACCACATGAATAGGCCTACCTTGTTGATATCGGTGACGACAAGCTTGAAACGGCCGCTGTTTTTTCTTCCCGGACGAACACGAAAGTTGACTGTGTAATCCCAAACAGCGCAGTGTGTCACACACTTGTAGGGCAAGTACAGAAGCACGAGGTTGGAGTGACAACAGTTGCTGTCTGTTGTAACGGAGGGATTTTGTTGTATTTAAATTAAATATCTATGTATAATTATGTGCATACGTTTACTCTAGTTAATGAGTGTGTGAGTGTGGCTGTTTGACGTTCAGTATAAAGGTGTGTGTTCTATCTCTGTTTACTATACTCTTTCGTCCACCACCATATACATGCTTACAGACAAGGACAAAGTCTACACAGTTATTTCTCTCTGCCCTCTGTTTCACTAGTTCTCATTCAGTCATGAACATACATATTAATTCATTCACGTATACAATAAATCATTCACAGATACATTAAATCATACAATTCTTCCCAGCATATAAATAAATTCACACAGATAATAATTAGGTGCACACAGTTAACTTAATAAGTTCACGCAGTCAATTTGATAAGTGAACACAGTTAACTTAGTAAGTTCACGCAGTCAATTTGTTGAGTGCACACAGTTAACTTAATAAGTTCAGGCAGTCAATTTGATGAGTGGCATATACTAGATAAGTTGCTTCCAGAATTCAACACTAGCAGAAGTCGTTGTCCCTTCTTGAGACGTCACTCGACTCTACTCTTTGCACTAGCATTGATACAGATAAAGATCTCACTTCAATGACTTGAGAAGCTTCTAGAATTCCCAGTTTCTATTTACTAACCGTATTCGCGGACCGTTTCCAAGTACTCCCGGCGCGGAATTATCAGCCGACGCTGGGGTCACAGCCACACACCGAAGACGCTGCAGGTGTCTTCGTGGCATAGATCCGGAGGTTCACTTCGGCACCGTTGTTGCACGTCTGCACCAGTGATGATACTCGAAGGAGAGATAAGGCAATGATGGTGTCCACATCCGGTCAAGTAGATGATGTTATATGGACAGATCCATCAGCCACACATCAGGGGTTCTCCGCTCCATACCAGTCCCGCTGTATACAACATGTACACAATCGTAAATTTTCACTCGTATACTTAAAGAGTCTGTATGTTTTTGACACATCTTTCTAATTCATAATGCTTGAAAACCATTTCCTTTGCAGAATGTCTTCTATATGCCACCACACCACTACAAACACTATTGTCACCATTCCTGTGACAATACCTATAGCCACTTTACACTGTACACACATTCCGTAGCCTACCACAATGGATTATGAGCCAAATATTACAATCACAGCCCACCTTCATTTTATAACATATTCATACCCATCCATTCATCAATAGATATACAAATTATAAAACTGAATTACATTCCTATTTCAGCCCCAAATATGAATGAATATAAAATTGGCATCATAGTTACAAACTGAGTCACACATGATAATTACATGATCAAATAAGTATTGACACAAGTACTTCTTTCAAACATGGGTTCCTCTGCACTCTAATCCAATAATTCATAAAAAGCAATACTTTTCCTTTTCGTATGGATAGCTTTACAGCTCATTATAAATACCAATAATAATAATAATAATAATAATAATAATAATAATAATAATAATAATAATAATAATAATAATAATAAATACCTGTATTCTTAGATACAGCTATCTTAATCCTTAGCAAAATCAGGCTCTCCTAGAGCACCCACGAATACGTCCGCTTAACTCAGCTGATATGTCATCTCTGGGCTAACAACAGCTCACAAAACTAAATTATCATTTCAATCGTAAATAACGCAGTGACGTCATAACGTCTTCCTACACAAACGTGTACGAAACGCGTTCGTTACATCTGTCATATATAACCCAGGCGGGCGGCATGGTCACTGAATCGAAAGACAAGGCTAGACTAGCACGTGCGGGCTGGTTATGGTCGACTGGTCGATCATCAAGATGCTGGCTGAGTAGTGCGATTTGGTAGAAGAAAAAGAAAACTGTCAGGTACATAAATCTTGTCCTCAGACACCTGTCCATGGACAAGATATGCCAAAAAACACATCAAAATGGCCGCTGCTCCATTATAAAGACGACGGTACCGGCTACGATCCCAGACTTTCTCTCAGTCTTTCACAAACAAGCAAAAACATAGAGCAGACCCTCTCAAGCGCACATAGGCGACGACAGTTTACTCACTCACTCCTCTGATGAAGAGATTAACTAATTGCACATACATAAAGTCAACACTGTCACGCAACACTAAAATCCATGGTTGCTGGCACAAATCACTTCACAGAACAGCGAAAACGAAACATGTTTATTGCCTCAAGGCACAGACAATCGCTGCATTCTTTTAAGCTAAGTGAAGCTAAAACTGGTTTCATCCGTGACCAGGTTACGATCACAATGATTGAGTCTGGCGTTTATGGTGGAATAAGCGTGGTGGGTCACATTTACTGTAAAGCCAACAACTATTACAACTTCAACCCTACACAGAAATCTATTTATATAGTTTACTTAGATAAAGGTAAAGGTAAAGGTTGTCCTATAGCCTTGTGGCCGTAGGGGAGCGTGATGTTGGAGATCACACTTATCTTGGGCCAGCGTAATGAGGGTGATGCCCATCTCTCTCCCTCGCTGCTTTACCTTCCCCACCCTTAAGAGAGTAGGTACTGAGTCACAGTTGAGTCAACTGGGGGCGTTGTTATTTGTCGCTGGACCTAAAGCAATTGCAGCGGAAAGGGAGGCGACTGGTTGAGTCTTGGGAGAGAAATTGTCTACCTTGACTTTCTTGGTTAAACTAGTCTTGGGTGGCTCCTGCTTTGCAGACTCCTTTGGGTAGGCCATTGGGTTACGCAGGACAAGGTGACACATTTGTTCTCCCCGGCTGACCATTTGCCTGCTGCGTCTGGTGGCGAGCGGGACCACATTGTCGGCAGGCATTTTATGCAGGTTGGTAGCAGCGACCTTGCAGTAGAGTGTGTGGCACTAGTAGCCGGCAACCCGGTACTCCCAACCACGCATCACCGCCTTGCAGGGCAAATATTCTTGTGTCCCTCTTTTGAGGGATAAAATGAAGATAACAGCTTGGGTGGAGTAATGTTCTCAAGGTCGTGGCCGAGAGACGGGAGTCAACTACTCCGCTCGGCTACACAATAATCATGTAATGTAGTGTATTGTGGAAGTAGATATCGTCCTTACACCATCTTCATACTCATTACCCTTTGGTTTAAGCAGAATTTTATTATTCACGAGACAAGCAAACAAAGCATGGAGAACATAAAGGGCACACCAAGGCAAGGCTTAAATAAGTGCTACCCTTTGACAAATGATAACAATGAAATACCTGGCGAACAAGAACACGCAAAAAGTAATTAA
>CM072520.1:52088198-52138198 GCA_036898135.1 Oncomelania hupensis
AAAGGGTTGGTTTGAGCAAGAAAAGGTCACGTGATCATTGTGTAGTGTACTAACATGGCGTGTTTTGCGGTAAACCCGTTTTCGTCAAAAGCAAACAAAACCTTGGAAATGGGACATTTCAAGGTCTTTGTTTCCTCTAGGTTTAAGTCTTTTGTCCCAAGGTCTATGTGTTCCCCACAATATAACATGTTTGTGACAGGCCCAATTACTTTAATTGATTGGGGATTTGTGTTTGTGTTTCAGGTTACACGAGCGGCGAGGTCAATCACAACTGGAGGCTTGCATGTAGAGGCAACACGTTTGTGTCCGGCATGTTTGCTAAAAAAATCTACCGGACAGTTGCTGTAAACAAAACAGTAGAACACGTAGGACTCTTGACGTACAGCTTCTTCTGTTGCAAGATCCGAAGTAAATTATTCTATGTATTTATTTATGTATTTGTTTCTAGACTTTTTTTGGGAGTTTATGGGGTGGTAAGTTATTTATTTATTAATTTGGTGAGTTGTTTTTTTACAAGTAATTAATTGGATATTCGTAATTCTCTGGTGGACTGTGCCAGGTCCATTGTCTGGATGTTTTGTGGAGGCCAAGCGAGTTTGCCAGTATTAACTTGTTGTATCTGGCAAATACCAGGAGTCGAAGACCTCTGTCATTTGTCTCGTTTCAATGGGGTGCACATGTGTCTTCCCAGTTGTGGTATGCATCTTTGCCAACCTTGGTATTCCAGTCGCCTTGCACTATGACTATGTCCTTCGTCGGCACTTGGTGAAGGACAGCCTGCAGATGTTCATAGAAACCCTCGAAAAATCACAACCAGATTGACTACATCATGGTCATGAGATGCTCCAGATCAAGCGTCAACATTGGCAGGGCGCACACTTTTCTAGGAGCAGACATCGGAAGTGACCAGGATCTCGTGATAATGTATTTCCGTCTCCACTTGAAGAGAGTAAACATAGCAAAGAGCACCAGACTGAAGTTCGACATGTACAAACGGCAAGACCCGGAGGTTTCAGAAACATCCCAAGCTACAATTGGCTGGAAATGTGTACCACAGTTCAATTTGGGAGCTGGTGAAGTAGATGTCAACACCATGACCACCACCTTCAACTCAGCTGTGACAAAGTAGATTGATAGAACAGAGTAGGAACAGTGATCGTCCTAGGGATTTGCAAAACCGGTACGACGTTACAGTAAGCAAACCCACTCGAACGCAAACCGGTAGACCAGTCACGGAAACCGGTATGACCCATAGCAAAGCTTAATAATGCGTCACTATTTTTGCAACCGAAAATCTGCCGACGAATGCAGTGATTAATTTATTGCTCACCGTAAAGCCTACTAACTATAACTGAAACGATGTTTGCCAAAAATAAAAGTAAATAACAGGCCTTTCTTACCTATTTCCGTCGCGGAATCATAATCAGCGTGCCTGGCTGGCAGGCTGGCTCTCTCTCTCTCTCTCTCTCTCTCTCTCTCTCTCTCTCTCTCTCTCTCTCTCTCTCTCTCTCTCTCTCTCTCTCTCTCTCTCTCTCTTTCTCTTTCTCTCTCTTCATTTCTCTTGTTTTTCTTTCTCTTTTCCTTTATTTTTGAAACCAGTCAAACAAAATAAGAACCGGTAGGCTCTACAGGCTACTGATTTTTCATCCGGTATTTTTATTCTCAAACCGGTAAAATATCGGTAATTTCCGGTTAAATCCATCCCTGGTAGGAATGAGAAAGAAGAAAGGAGAAAGACAGCGACAGGGGTAATTTAAAGCACCAAATTTCCAGAAAGTGGGGATACTATTTATACAGAGACCCCAGGCAACCCCACGAGAGGCAGGGAGCTCATGCCTACCGAAAAGTCAGCAATGGCATCTGAAAAGGCACTTATCGGAAAGCTTTCATCGCCATAATGTGGATTGGTAATACAACCCTTCTATAGTTATACCTGTAGTGTAACATCTGATGTAATAAATGACCTGAGACTCACTTTATACAGCCACAGTCTAAATGATGTTTAGTTTTGTGTGTGGCATTGACAAGGAAATGTCCTTGTTGTCACTAGGTGTTACACCAACACTGGGCGTTTCAGCCCCGATGCTTGAATCCTGTGTAAGTCGAATTCATTATATATGTAACCAGCTCAAACAGCAACATTTTTTTATATTCATAAGGCATATGTTAGATTTTAATACAAATTAAAACAAGTTCGTATTTCCTACAAAATATAAACATTACTTACAGATATATTTTTTTAAACTTAAAGGCATATAATAGTTCAGGTTAATAACTCTTATTCGTCATCATTTCAAACAAATATAGGTTATCCACAGGGATCGATAATATCACCTAATCTTTTCAATATCTCTATATTTGATTTACCGAAAAATATAAATAAACATTTTAATCTTTTAAAATATGCAGATTATTTTGCTGTTTGAGTAAACGTTTCATTAAAAAAGAAAACCTCTCTACATTAAATTAAACATATACAAATAGTATATCAAATTGAATTAGATACAGTAACATGTCAATTTAAAATTAATGGTCTTTGTCATGAACTGGCTAGTTTTAACTCTGCTCATTGACTATTCCGCCTTGTGTAGTTTTTGTAACAGTAGAGAGTCAGTATATAACACAGCAGCAATAAAAGTACACACTGCGAGCCAGACCCTCACAGCCCAGTGAATCAGCACTGTGTGCGAGAGTCGTAAATATTTTACCCACTGAGAGCTTAGGCAAAGCGGTTCGAGCCAGTTTGACTGGGTCCGAGCCTAACACAGCTTTGGTCAGTTGGGAGGAATACACCTAAGTGTTAACAGCTAGAAAGCTGGCAGAGAAATCTCTCCACACTTAGACCAGGAAGCAGGACTTAGAATCTTAGAATTCTATCAAGTCACTACGGGCCTGAACTTGTCAAACAGGTAAATGAACACCCTCCTGTTTCATAGTGATATATTTATATTATTGTTGAAATTATGTTTGTGGAATTTGCTATGCATAAATGTGAATTATTAATCCGAATTTGCGTGACCTTGTGGAAGAGCCTACCACGAGGCGAAACACGACCGGTTGCGCCGCCATGTTGTATCCTGTACGGAACCACTGTTGTTTAACTTATATGTATGTTTGCAGGCCAGTGGCTGTACCACTGAATGTTTATAATATTATTAATTCTGTATGTGTATAGTTAGCCACGATTGATATTTATGTATGTATAGGAATTTAGAGTTGAGATTCCAGTGGAACCCGGAAGTAGCAGAATGTTCGTCGCTTATGTATAGAGATGTGGAGCTATCACTGAGGGCTACTTGGCTTTCAGTGAGACGCTCTGCACAAACCGATTATTCAGGGTTGTGCAGAATTTCGTCTCTTATATTACAGACGAGCAGGCGAGCTATCCCGAGCTATCCCGAGCTATCCTGTGAACCCCACTCCACAGAAACAAGTTGGCGGAGTATCCTCTACCGCACAAGACGGAAAGAGCTACCCGAAGAAACACCCTGTCAGACCCCACAGCGTGGCAAGGGAACCCAACTACACAACGACAAAGGTGTACCAGAAGCTACCTCACAGAAGGACTTCGACCGCACCATCAGAAAGTTAAGTGTATTCTCCGAAAGTGCACTTAACCTGATCAAAACAGGACCACAGTAGTCCAACTCTTCAGAAACTGTAAAACGGACCACAGTAGTCCAAATCTACATGAAATATAATAGCAAGTGCCCGAGGAAGAAAAACAGCTGCCTAGACTATCAGCGATCGAACTCTTAGCATTGAAAGAGACTTTTTAAGTTAGCTTAGTACTTAGAGAATCTTGTATAGAGTAGAAGAAATAAATGTGTGATTTTAACTGTTATCAAGTGGCTGGACTACATATGATTCATAGCCGTGTGAAAGCTAGTGTGACAGTATTCTTTTACCATTTTTCTATCTATTTCTGTACCCCAACCTTAAAACAGAACGAGCTAAACAAATAAATTTATTAAAGTAATTCATAGGGTGACTTACTAGCAGTTCCCACCGAATAAACGTGAGGGTCCATAATTCCATTGTGCAGAGCCCATAAACCCCACGTGACACTTTAATTCAGGGTTTGTGCAGAGCGTCTCTTATATTACAGACGAGCAGGCGAGCTATCCCGAGCTATCCCGAGCTATCCTGTAAACCCCACGTGACAGTCTTGAACTTTCGAGTGAAATAACAAACATTATCCTATTTAATAAATGTTAGAGTTACAAATCATACCCACAATTTTATATTCAAACTAATGATATTATTAGCAAGGGTTGTGGCCAACTGGGCTAAGGCGGGACTAACTTGCCTTGTCCGCAAGCCAAAAACCAATGGCGCCTAAAAGGTGTGGGTTCGAGCCAGCATCTGGGCGTTATGTTTCTCCGAATATTATTTATTTTGGACTCGAGCAACTTCTCGGGGGTTTTCTCCGGGTACTCCGGTTTGCTCCCCCAGCAAAAAATTTAAAAAATTCACAAATAATGTTAGGTAGGTTGGGTGTGGGCGTGCCACTGGCTACAACTACACTTTCAATGGGGAAGGCGGCCCAGAAATTCCCGATAGAAAGGGATAATAAACATAAACTGCAGGTATTTAATTGAAATAAAATTGTTATGTGTTTATTTGACTACTGAATTAAATTGGAGAAAAACCATCTACACTTCCTTTTGCATTAGGCATTTAAAAAGCATTTACCTTTTGCATTTAATTAGTAAAAAAGAAATTGGGGCCAAGATACAAAAACATGAATTCATTTAGCTTGTTCTCTTGTGCGATCAAAATTGTCTTATGATCAAGAAGTTTACTTTTCATCACCAATTACATACTTAAACCAGCTTTAAAGTCTAGATAGTAGAGCAATCAAAACAACGCTCGGAGTACCAGTACATGCAAAATCATCTGAATCAGACAAAGTTGCAGGACTATTATCTCTAGATGACACCAACAAATTCGCATGTACGAAATATATAATAAGAAGCAGTAATGTAGAAAATTATAATATTAATGAAATAGCAATAAGATCTTATATAGATTTTTGTACAGGATCTTAAAAAAATACCCACTTTACAAACAATGGCAGCATATATCAATGAATTATGTGGTGATGTAAAGATGTTTGTGCTTGTGTGTGTGTGTACGAGTGTGAGTGAGAGAGATAGAGAGAGATATATATCTATATTTATTTAAGAAAGTAATTATTAGACTTTACTGTCATTGATATTGCAATAGAACTGTGAAAAAAGATAGTGAAGGTCACATGTGATAATAAGATGATTATAAATTATTTATATGTTTTTAACACTGCCGATTTATGATGGGTATTGACCAATGACAGTGACGATGACAAAAGACAATTAACTGAGCAATCAAATGTATGTCTCATCCGGGATTTGCATTGTGGTGTTTGCTGGGATGCCTGAGTAGTTGAGATTCCCGTAGAGTTTGTGGTTGGCTGGTGATGTCCATGTTCTGCTTGTTTGTGTGTGTCTATAAAAAGACAAGTAATAGCGCTATATAAATGTCCATTATTATTATTAATGTTTGTTTTTAAACTTTTATATTTGCGGGGATTTTTGTTGCGATACAGATTTAGCGGATCCGAGGGAGGTTGAAAGAGGATGGTGTCAAGAGGAGGGGTGGAGGGTTGGCGGTTCAGCTGAGAGAACCCATTCGGAGTTTATTTTTTTCCCGACTTTCGTATAGTTGCATGAGATGGCTGGATTGTTGGGCGAAAGGTGTAAGTGTGCAGGATCGGTGACTGGTTGTGAGTTTGGTGGCTGTGAGGTTGATTGATAGGCTCGCACTGCGTGACTTCAGTGTGTATACGTTGTGCATGTTGAAGTATGTAAGAAAGTGAATAAATGCTATAAATTATGTAAACTACAATAAAGTGGTTTTTTTTTCTCATTCAGATTGTTATCTTGTTAATAATTATTTAAATTTGTTGTTGTTTTTAAATTTCCTATTGTCTTAATTAATATTTGTGTTGGTCTAAGGGCACCACAGATGATCGTTTAACCAACGTACTCCATCTTTCCCTGTCCTCAGCAACCCTGATTGTTTCGCTCAGTGTCAAACCAGTCCGGTCTCAAATGTTGTCATCCCACCTCTTTTTCGGTCTCCCTCTTCTTCTACCTCCTTGCACTGCGCCTTGCAGGATGGTCTTTGCAAGACCTGATGATCTGGTGACGTGGCCATACCCTCGGAGTTTCCGTTTTTTCACCACTAAGCAGGTCATCGTGTTGTCCAAGGGCTTGTGTGATGGTCTGTCAAACTTCGTCGTTGGTGATGTTCTGGGTATAGGACATGCCCAGAAGTCTTCTGTAGCACCTCATCTCCATGCTTTGTATTCTTTGTTGGAGATCTGCTGTGAGGGTCCATGTTTCCCAAGCATATAGGAAGATGGAGATGACAAGGGATCGCAGCAGCCTTACCTTGGAATGTAGACTGATGGTCCTGTCTTTCCAAATTGGCTTCAACCTCACCAGGGCAGCAGTTGTTTGTGCGATCCTGGAGAGGACTTCCTGTCGGGACCCATTGTCTGATACAATGGCTCCTAAATATTTGAAGCTATGCACTGTGTTGAGGGATTGGCCTTGGACTTTGATGTCCGTGTTGATGCCATGGGTGTTGTTGGTCATCATTTTGGGCTTCTCTGCACTTATTTCTATTCAATAGGCTCTGGAGGTGGTGTCAAGCCTCTGTACCAGCCGTTCAAGTTCTTCTTCCTCTCCAGCCAATCCATCAATGTCATCCGCAAGACGAAGGTTGGAGATTGCTCTTCTTCCTATGCTGACTGTGCCTTCGTGGTCTACAAGGGCATCTGACATGATGCGCTCTAGGAAGATGTTGAAGAGTGTTGGAGAGAGTAGGCATCCCTGACGCACACAGATTGTTGTTCTGAACCAGTTTCCGATGGCGCTGTTGTGGAGGACTGCACTGGTAGCCTTGTCATACAGGCTTTTGATGACTTCAACAATTCTGCCGTGAACTGACAAAACCGAGCAAGTCCACAAAACCTACTTTCGAGAAAATCGACGTTTTGTGTTGCGGTATATTACGCGATCGTTTCTAGAAGTTTAAGGGCATATTATAATGCAATTCCACGATTTAAGAGTGCATACCTTGAATGTTAAAGAAATGTTTGATAGATTTGATGTTTTAAGACTATTTGTGGACTTGCTTTGTTTTGTCAGATTATTCTTGAGATAGATCTTTGTTGAGAACATGACAAAACCAAGCAAGTCACCCGCTTGGTTTTGTCAGTTTATTATTGAATTAAATCCTTGTTAAAAAAATTCACAAAACCAAGTAAGTCAAATCCGCTTGGTTTTGTCAGTTTATTATTAAGTAAATCCTTGTTTTCAAAATTCACCAAACCAAGTAAGTCCCATAGGCCGTTTCGTTTCTTTGTTAAAAAGTCTGACGAGATGAGTCACATAAGTTGGGTTTTGTAAGATGTGGGTGCGGCAGTTACAGTGAGTGTATATGTGTGCCTGTTTATTGTTTTTAGCCATTCTTCACTTAATATTCCTGGGTTGGTATGCAGGAGTCATGGTTTTTTTTGCTCTCCCTTCAAAATAATATTAGATGCAGCCAATTTAATTTTAAAAATACAAAACTATTTTCCTTTCAGTTTCCTATTGTAGCGATCTTCCTGCCTTTACACCACGTGTATGTCTTGTATTTTGTTGCCCTTGTTGTGTGTCTGTAATATATTTGTTGCTGTTTGTTTGTGGGTTCGGGCACTGAATAGAATAGGCCCAACGTTTCCCGGCGTGTCGTAAGAGGCGACTAACAGGGGTAATGTTAGCACGGCATCACTGGGCGAAAGTCTTCTACACAGAAGTCACCGGCCAGGGCGAGGAACCTCACGTTGCTACATGTTCAACGACCACGTGCTCAGGGCCAAGGCGAGCCACACTGTATTCGTGGATTTCGGCTGTGCCCAACAGCCTGGAGAGGATTGGGCACCGCCAGGTCCTTTTTTGCCCAAAACACACTACATGCATAATGACACTGTTACACTCGGTTTGATGTTGGTGTTTTCTATCAGTATCTGATTCAGCCCCAATGCTGAATTCCTGATAGGGTGTAACTCAGATTCGTTTATCCACGCAGCCCGCTCAAGCAGCATACAAGTCACAAAGTCGACGTATGAAGTTTTCCACTTTTATTCAGCACGCATCAACAACTGCATACAATCGCTCAATCGTCTTTCCACTCTCACATTTACTTTCCAACTAACAACAACTTCCACTATCTTCCAACAACAGTGCGGCACACAATTTTATAATCTCTCTCTCTTCCCGAACAATTTCGAACAAAGTAGAAATGACGCACTATCACCAATCGAATAAAAGATCGTCATCACTGACTTACGTCATACATTATTATTTCTCCTTCTGGAACGTCCTCTTGCTTCGACATGTATCGGGAAATTTCTATCGAGAGTAAACACGCAGCTCCAGTAATATCGACTAACGCAAATCATCAACGTTATACAAAGCCTCTCCTAACAACAATGCAAACTCGAATCAAAGGTAAATAAACTCCATTATTGAATACTTTGCAAAACGAAACGATTAGATCTATCGTGCGCGCTTCCGACGTACTACCATTCGCGTTTCAACGTAACATAACCCCCCCACTCAAGAAGAAATTTACATAATTTCTTTCAACAACGTTGAAACGTAATGCACAAACAAAGTACAGAATTAAGACTTATTTCAGCCTGTCTGATCACTATCAACGTTCTCAGTTCATTCACACAGAGTCAATGTTTCTCATCTGCAAGTCTTTCTGGATACTGTCAATGTTCTTTCATCCGCAAGGAAACGACGCCCTCGTCAGTTGCGGTCGTCATCGGCCCAGGGTCAAAGACGGTGATCTCGTGGGCCTTCCTGGAGTCAGTGCATCCTCCGTTGTCTCCCTCTTCCATCGAACATCCGATGAAGTCGACGTTGTCAGCTCCCAGAATGCATTTGCTGGGTCTCACGGTAAGGTTGCCTTCTGCGGGACGGTAGAACAGCTCCCACAAGGTCTGCAGATGCTCCTTCCAGGTCTGGGTGTGGACTTCATTTTCGACCAAAGTCGTAGAGCCTGGGACATCATTGAAGTTATGGGGAAACTCGCCCATAAGGTCCTTGAGCTCCATCTTTTGACCTTCCGTCAAGCTTGGTCCTAGCTTAACATCATCGATGCCTTCTTTGCTGTGGAAGTCTCCCAGTTCCAACAGTTCCTCGCTGTCAAAGCTGTTGTCGATCTCAGCTGCTGTTGCTGCGTTCACAGTCTCTGATGGCCTTTCCACGTACAGCTTAAGGAGGTTGGCGTGGTATATCTTGGAATGCTGGCCGACCTTCACCTTGTAGTCGTTGATTCCCACCACGGTCTCCACTTCGTACGGGCCTTTCCACTGCATCAGCAACTTATTATGATCGGTAGGTAGCAGCACCAGCATTTTGTTGCCAGGTTTGAACTTCCTGTTCACAGCCCTACGATCGTAGTAGTGCTTTCCACAGTCTTGGGACTTCTTCAGGTTTTCTCTGGCTATCTCGAGAGTCTGCTCCAGCTTCTCCCGTAGCTCAAACACGTACTGGTAGCTGTTCTTCACCTCTGGGGTGTCTACTTCTTTCGTCCACAGTTCTTTTAGGATGTGCATCGGCCCTCGGATGGTTCTTCCGTACAGCAGCTCGAACGGAGAAAAGCCGGTGGACTCCTGCGGCACTTCTCTGTAGGCGAACAGTAAGGCGTTGATGTAACGATGCCATTGTCTGGGCTGCTCGCTGCACAGTTTCTTCAGGGTGGACTTCAGCATAGCATTGAACTTTTCGACGAGCCCGTTGCACATTGGATGGTAGGGTGTCGTAGTTAAATGCCGGATGCTCAGCAGTCTGTTGACCTCCTTCATGCAGTCAGAGACGAACTGCGTCCCGAGGTCTGTCAGGATCTCTTCAGGCACTCCAAGTCTGCTGAACATGTCCACTAGTGCCTCTGCTACAGTTTCAGTGTCAATCTTCTTCAGTGGCACTGCTTCTGAGTACCGAGTCGCATAGTCCACTAAAGTCAGTACCCACCGATGACCTTCTTCACTCGGAGGTCTTATTTCGCCGATTAAGTCTAAGGCCACCCTCTTTAAAGGTCGGTTGATCAGAGGCATTCTCTGCATAGGCACTTTCGGGACCCTTCCTCGAGGTATGGTCTTCTGGCAAATATCACATGTTCGGCAGAAACGGCTGACGTCCGCATGAAGCCCTGGCCAGTAGAACACCGCCTGGATTCTGTCTGACGTCTTCCTGATGCCTAGGTGACCTCCCATGATAGAGTCATGAGCTACTTCCATCACTTGGCGCCTTAGAGGTAACGGTACCAAGACTTGACGTAGTGGTTTCCCTCCGTTGACCCTCGGGTGATGGAAGATTCGGTACAGGATCTTGGCCTTCACCTCAAAATAGACCGTGCCACTGCGTTTGGTCACGTGATCTTGGCGGTTTCTGTACTTGTTTAAAGTGCTATCAGCTTCCTGGAGCTGAATCAGCTTATCTCTGTCCACGATGGCAGCTTTAGAGTTGTCGGCGACCTTCAGTGGCGTAGACGTCTTGTCTCTCTTGGCCTGGGCCCTGGTAGTAACAGCACCGACGATCTCTGGTCGGCAGGGCTGAGCCGGAGTAACCACATTGTCCCGTAGCAGCTCTGTAAGGTCTCCATCGGGAAACGGCAATGGATCCTCCTCCGCAACTTCGACACGTTGGGTTGAGGCAGGACTCCATTCTGAATCGGGGTCGTCGGGTCGCCTCGCGCCGTCGATATTCCCGATCATCAAATCGTATAGCGGCTTCTTCAGGCAAACCGCTTCGACTTCGCCTACGTAGAAAGGGGTGTTGACATGAATCTTCGCAACTGGCGCTCTCACACATTTGCTGTCGGCCATAAGTGTCCATTTTGAATCGCCAGTGAACTGTTCTTTAGCGATTAGATCTTCTCTGACAATGACCCCACTGCAACCAGAGTCTCTTAGAACAGTCACTTCATGATTTCCGACGCGTCCCTTGGAAACAGGCATGTTCTGGACGGTCATCGCTGCGCTGGCGACGACGGGGATGGATTTCCCGTTGGCAAAGAGGAGTTGGCCATCGGTTATGCACTCTTGCACGTCCGCGGGAGTAGCTGCGCGCTCGGTCTCACTCGTAAGAATGACGCTCCCGCCGAACACTTGATGGTCAGATCTACTGGTTTGCCGTTGATTGGAGAACCGCCTCTGCCGGTTGCCCGCCGCTGCATTGTCCGTACTGCTCCGCTGTCCGCTACTTTTGTTTTGAGGACAGTTAGCCGCTCTGTGGTCTGTAGCGTTGCAGGTGAAACAGCCTCTTGAATGCCCTTCCCTGGGAGGAGGCGTGGAGTCCGTCTGTCTCTGGCTCGTCTGACTTCCCTGGATCTGGTTCCCATGGTTTCCAGTCTTCTGAAAATGTTTCGTTGCGCTGGGTGGCCCCAGGGTCTTCCCATGAGCGATGAGATATCTTTCAGCAGCCTCAGTCACATCTTTAAGCGTCTGCAGCTTTTGTTCTTCTAAGTGGGTCGCTAGGTCCTTGTGACAGGCATTGAGAAATTGTTCCTTCACGATCAGGTCATGGAGACTGTCGTAAGACTTGCTTTCGCCTGATAACTCCACCCACTTGTGTAGATATGACGACAGGCGCTCCACAAACTGCTTTGGCGTCTCGCCTGACTTAGGCCGGCATTCACGGAAGCGTTTACGGTAGCCCTTCTCTGTAAAGTTGTAGCACTGCAATAGGGCCTCTTTCAAGACATCGTAGTCTTTAGCGTCATCGTCCGACAATCTGGTGTAGACGTCGAGTGCTTGCCCCGTCAGAAGTGCACTTAGTCGAATCGCCCAGTCTTGAGGTTGCCAGTTAGAGCTTTTGGCAAACCTTTCAAATCTCGCCAAATAACTGTCGATCTGGTCCTTCCCGTCGACGAACGCTGGCAATTTTGGAGCTTTGTTGTCACTGATAACTTGTGGCGCATGCTGATTTTTTTGGATACGCGCCAACTCTAGCTGGTACTGACGCTCACCTTCAAGACGCTTCAGTTCGAACTCTCTTTCTTTTTCTTGCCGCTGCTGTTAAATTTCTAGACGCTTCTGTTCTAGTTCTAGTTCTTTTTCTAGACGCTTCTCTTCCAATTCAACTTATGTTAATCTGATGATTAAAATTTGATACAACAACAACAACAACTTCCAATTCTCTTTCTTCGCGGCGACGCTGCTCTTCTAATTCTCGTTCTTGTATTCTCTCCTGGGATTTGACGTACTCCGTCAGCTGCTTGCCTTTTAGATTCAATTCAATCCCTCTCTGCCAGAGGTCAGCCATCTTGATGCTTCTGGAAAGTTCTTTTCTAGAAAGTTCTTTTCTGGAAAGTTCTTTTTCTGGAAAGTTCTTGACTGTGCTGTACCTTTCTAGACTGTTCTAGAACAGCACGCTCTCTGCAGTAGCGCTGATGCTTGTCACTAGTCGCCTTCGCTGACGCAGGCCCCGCTGTCCTCGTCGTATGCGACGCTGCACCACGCTGGTGTTGATGTACACGCTCCTGTGCTGAAGTCAGAGCTGCCAACCCCTAAAAAAATTTCAGTAGCAAACAAAGAAAAATATAAGTAGTTTCAGCTCAATTTCAGTAGCAAATGTACGAACAAGAATTTTCACATGATAAAATGAGCATTATTTAAAATGTTGATATTAGCTTAAATAAAAACCAAACACCAACACAAAAAGCATTAACTTTCAAATATTTATTTTTAAAATGATAGAAATGTTCCTGAAAAAAAAAACAACAGTTTTAACATTTTGTTCGGAAAAGCTAACCCAATGGCTCACTACATGTACTAATGGCATGGATACTGCATTGGTTTAAAACCAAATTGTTAAAGCTGCTATTTATATTTTAAAAAAAAACATTGTCAGTTATAGGTTCACAGGCATAGACATGTTAGGGTTTTCTTCTGCTAGGGCAGAAACAGTTGCCCTCTTGCATCTTTGTAGCAGCTCTACTGGTTTTGAACTTCTTAGAATAAGTAGATGAAAAACATTAACTGGTATGATGTACTTTTTGTTATGTAAACACGGGGATCACAGGACATGACTGTGGTCTCTCTCTCTCTCTCTCTCTCTCTCTCTCTCTCTCTCTCTCTCTCTCTCTCTCTCTCAGTCTACCGCGCAGTGGCTGCTGAGCTAAAAATAGCGCACACGCAAAGCGCTATACGAAAGTCTATGATATTGACGAAAGCCTAGTAGGCTTACGTCTCTCGCGGCTTTGTTTCGATACTTGTAAAAAATAGGTATGCTTTGAAATTTTTCTTCCGTAAAATTTCTTGAAATGGCGTAGTTGCGGAATTAAAGAACATTTTCCGGAGAAACTACGGACGTTCCGTAGGGGTTGGCAGCTCTGTGAAGTAGACGCGACGTCCGCTCGCCGCTCTCTGTAACACTGGCGATGTAGCTCCGAGACTGTCCCTCGACGTAGTCTTACGGCAGCCACGTAGTCCCGATCTGTTGTTCGCTCACGAAGCAACTCTTCAGCGACTACACGCCCTTGCAGTCAACCCGAATCTATCGGTGATGTAGTCCCAGTATGTTGGCCCCTCTCGACGCAACGTTGGCGGCTACCCTCGATGACTGCCTCTCGTAACGTTGACTCGCTTGTTATAGCAGTTGAACCCTTGGCTATGGCGTGAATCGCGGCTTGACCCCCAAAATGTTACACTCGGTTTGATGTTGGTGTTTTCTATCAGTATCTGATTCAGCCCCAATGCTGAAATCCTGATAGGGTGTAACTCAGATTCGTTGATCCACGCAGCCCGCTCAAGCAGCATACAAGTCACAAAGTCGACGTATGAAGTTTTCCACTTTTATTCAGCACACATCAACAACTGCATACAATCGCTCAATCGTCTTTCCACTCTCAAATTTACTTTCCAACTAACAACAACTTCAACTATCTCCCAACAACAGTGCGGCACACAATTTTATAATCTCTCTCTCTTCCGAACAATTTCGAACAAAGTAGAAATGACGCACTATCACCAATCGAATAAAAGATCGTCATCACTGACTTACGTCATACATTATTATTTCTCCTTCTGGAACGTCCTCTTGCTTCGACATGTATCGGGAAATTTCTATCGAGAGTAAACACGCAGCTCCAGTAATATCGACTAACGCAAATCATCAACGTTATACAAAGCCTCTCCTAACAACAATGCAAACTCGAATCAAAGGTAAATAAACTCCATTATTGAATACTTTGCAAAACGAAACGATTAGATCTATCGTGCGCGCTTCCGACGTACTACCATTCGCGTTTGAACGTAACAGACACTATCCACTAATTCCATACCGGATAGGTCGTCGCCCGGCTCAAGGACCGCGCCTTCCGTTGGCCACTAGGACGGAGGTGTTAAGTATGCTACTGATGGACAATTTAGCAAGATCCGCACGAGAAACAACATCGTCATAGGAACCTGGAATGTCAGGACCCTAACTGCGGAAGGAAAATTAGAAGAACTGGCCCACGAGTTGGACCACTATCGATGGAACGTTCTAGGCATTAGCGAACTGCGCTGGAAAGGCCTAGGTGAAACAACGACAGACAAAGGCCACAAGCTCTATTTCAGCGGTAGAGATGACAGGCACGAACACGGCGTTGGATTCTTGGTCTACAAGAATATTCTAGCCACTGTCATGGGTTGCCGCCCAGTAGACTCATTACCATCCGCCTGAGAGCAGCCCCTTTCAACATCACCATCATCCAGACCTATGCCCCAACATCAGACTATGACGACAGCGAAGTGAAGGATTTTTATGAAAATCTACAGTCGGTCCTTGACCAAGTGCCGAAGAAGGACATAGTCATAGTGCAAGGCGACTGGAATGCCAAGGTTGGCCAAGATGCGCACCACAACTGGGGAGACACATGTGGACTCCACTGCAACAACGAGACAAATGACAGGGGTCTGAGATTCTTGGAGTTTGCCAGATACAACAATCTGGTACTGGCAAACACGCTTGGTCTCAACAAAAACTCCAGACGATGGACATGGCACAGTCCCAGGGGGGGAGCTTCACAACCAAATAGACTACATCATGGTCAAGAAACGCTTCAGATCAAGCATCAACATTGGCAGGACACGCACTTTTCCAGGAGCAGACATCGGAAGTGACCACGATCTCTTGATGATGTCTTTCCGGCTCCATTTGAAGAGAGTAAATACTGCACTAGACTGAAGTTCGACCTGGACAAACTGCAAGACCCGGAGGTGGCAGAACTATTTCAGGCCACAATTGAAGGGAAATTTGCACCACTGCTCATTTTGGGGGCTGGTGAAGTAGATGTCAACACCATGACCACCACCTTCAACTCAGCTGTGACAGATGCCGCCACTGAGATCCTTGGCAGGCACCGACCAAAGAAGAAGCCGTGGATCACACCTGAACTTTTGGATCTGTGTGATAAACGAAGAGAGATTAAAAAAAGAAAGAAAAAGAACACCTCACAGGGAACTGATGTCTACCGAAAAATCAACAATGACATCCAAAAAGGCATGCGCACAGCAAAGGAGAACTGGATAGAAGATCAATGCCAGGAAATAGAGAACAGTCTGAACAAAAACAACAGCACGAAGGCCTACCAGACTGTAAAGCGGCTGACAAGTTTCAAACAGCCCAAAGTCTCCACGATCCAAAGCAAGTCTGGCATATGCCTTACAGAAGAACAAGAAGTCTTGGACAGATGAACAGAGCACTGCTCTGACCTTTACAACCATACACCAAATGGAGACCCATCAGTTCTAGCATGTCCCGAGAACAGAGAAGAAGAAATCCTCCCAATTCTCCGGGAAGAAGTTGAGGCAGCAGTGCAATCACTAAAGAAAGGGAAGTCAGCGGGAGTGGACAACATACCCGCGGAACTGCTACAAGCAGGAGGAGAAGCGATGATTGATGCCTTCACCATTATCTGTAACAAGATCTGGAAGAGTGGAGAGTGGCCTATACCATGGGCCCAGTCGCTTGTCATCACTCTTCCCAAAAAAGGTAACCTTCAGGAGTGTGAAAATTACCGCACAATCGGCCTCATCATCCATCCCAGCAAGGTCCTCCTGAAAATATTACTCAACAGGTTGAAACCCCAAGCTGAACAAATCATAGCTGAAGAACAAGCAGGATTCAGGGCAGGGCGAAGTACCACTGAACAGATTTTCAACCTCAGAATAATCTGTGAGAAATACCTACAGCACCAACATCATGTGTTCATAGACTTCAAGAAAACGTTTGACCGAGTCTGGCATGCAGCTCTATGGGCAACAATGAAAGCGTACAACATCAGACCTAAAATTATTGAAGTCATCAAAAACCTGTATGACAAGGCTACCAGTGCAGTCCTCCACAACAGTGCCATCGGGAACTGGTTCAGAACAACAATGGGTGTGCGTCAAGGATGCCTACTCTCTCCAACACCCTTTAACATCTTCCTAGAGTGCATCATGTCAGATGCTCTTGCAGATCACGAAGGCACAGTAAGCATAGGGGGTAGAGCAATCTCCAATCTTCGTTTTGCGGATGACATTGATGGATTGGCGGGAGAGGAACAAGTACTTGAACAGCTGGTACAGAGGCTTGACACCACCTCCAAAGCTTGTGGAATTGAAATAAGTGCAGAGAAGACCGAAATGATGACCAACAACACCAATGGCATCAACACGGACATCAAAGTCCAAGGCCAATCCCTCAATAGCTTCAAATATTTAGGAGCCATTGTATCAGACAATGGGTCTCGACAGGAAGTCCTCTCCAGGATCGCACAAACAACTGCTGCCCTGACAAGGTTGAAGCCATTTGGAAAGACAGGACCATCATTCTACATTCCAAAGTAAGACTGCTGCGCTCCCTTGTCATCTCCATCTTCGTATATGCTTGCGAAGCCTGGATCCTCACAGCAGATGTACAACGAAGAATACAAAGCATGGAGATGAGGTGCTACAGAAGACTTCTGGGCATTTCCTATACCCAACACATCACCAACGACGAAGTCCGACAGACCATCACACAAGCCATTTGACAACACGATGACCTGCTCACAGTGGTGAAGAAACGGAAACTCCGATGGTATGGCCACGTCACCAGATCATCAGGCCTTGCAAAGACTATTCTGCAAGGCACAGTGCAAGGAGGTAGAAGAAGAGGGAGACCTAAAAAGAGGTGGGAGGACAACATTCGAGAATGGACTGGTTTGACACTGAGCGAAGCCATCAGGGCTGCTGAGGACAGAGAGAGATGGAGTATGCTGGTTAAACGATCATCTGTGGTGCCCCTACGACCTCAGGGTTACGGGACAGGATAGGATAGGATAGGATAGTTTGTTTGTTTGTTTATTTCCACACCTCGTGGAAGTTGCCGCGTAGGCGGAAGATCTACAGGATCCTTCATGGTGGGCAGGAAAGTACATGAAGAAAACTCTTTTTCAAAAAGCCGAACACGTCCTTTGCTGACCGAAATTTCGTCATCATTTTCACAGGAAAATAATATTGCACAGCAGCAATAACATGGATTCTCACTGGTCCACTTCATCTTAAGGCGCTTTCTTATTGGTCGGGAGGACTTACTTTTCTTTGTCAGGTTATTGTAGAAAATGACGTCATCATGCCAACTCGAGCATCAGCCAGAGAATCGCCGAAACAAAATCGCAAGGGACTTGCTTGGTTTTATCAGTTTATTCCCCCACTTAAAATTTTTTTAACAAGGACTTACTCTATGATATCTCCAAATCTAAACATAGTTCGGATTTGATTTTTACAGGTAAGATGCGTCATTCTCTTGCAAGTTTGATGGCGCAAAAAACTCATTTTCGACTTTAGGTGGACTTACTCGGTTTTGTCAAATCACGGCAGAATTTTAGGGCTGATGTTGTACACTCTCATGGTTGCCCACAGAGCTGCATGCCAGACTCGGTCAAACGCCTTGTTGATGTCTACGAACACATGATATAGATGTTGTTGGAGCTATAGGCAGTCCTCACAGATTATTCTGAGGTTGAAAATCTGTTCAGTGGTACTTCGCCCTGCCCCAAAATCCGGCATGCTCTTCGGCTATGATTTGTTCAGCTTGGGGTTTCAACCTGTTGAGTATTATTTTCAGGTTCCTGAAGTTTACCTTTATTGAGAAGAGTGATGACAAGCGACTGGGTCCATGGTATAGGCCACTCCCCACTCTGCCACATCTTGTTACACATAATGGTGAGTGCGTCGATCATCGCTTCTCCTCCTGCTTGAAGCAGTTCCGCAGGTATGTTGTCCACTCCCGCTCACTTCCCCTTCTTCAGCGATTGCACTGCTGCCTCAACTTCTTCTCGGAGAATTGGGAGGATTTCTTCTTCTTTTCTGTTCTCTGGACATGCTAGAACTGATGGGTCTCCGTTTGGTTTGTGGTTGTAAAGGTCAGGGCAGTACGCTGTCCATCTGTCCATGACTTCTTGTTCTTCTGTAAGGCAAGCCACTTGCTTTGGATCGTGGAGACCTTGGGCTGTTTAACACTTGTCAGCGGCTTCACAGCTGCTGTTCTTGTTCAGACTGTTCTCTATTTTCTGGCTATGGGAGGCGAGATATAGCAAACGCGCGCGCATTTGCGCTCGCAAATGCGCAAATGCGAGCGCAAGTGCGCTCGCATTTACGCGCGAAAATGCGCTCGCAGTGCGCTCGCATTTGCGCGCGCGGTTGCTACGCCCGTTGCTATGAGGGTTTTGTTGAAAACTGTCAACGGAAAGGAACTGAACATGAACAAAGCGCAGACACCAAAGATTAAAGAAGGAAAAAAAAAAAGATCTAGCGTACATTTTGTAGTGGCTGGGCGCGGCTTTGTCACTGAGTAGACTATAATAATATCATCTGTGAGTTTAGAGATTGATGTTAATAATAAATGCAAGAAATATTTAATTTGTGCACGTCTCAAATTTTTTCACAGACACATTCTTTTCCGGGTATAATTTTTACGTGTATGGAGCGGAATATAGCAAATGCGAGCGCACTTGCGAGCGCATTTGCGCGCGTAAATGCGAGCGCACTTGCGAGCGCAAATGCGCTCGCATTTGCTATATTCCGCTCCATACACGTAAAAATTATACCCGGAAAAGAATGTGTCTGTGAAAAAATTTGAGACGTGCACAAATTAAATATTTCTTGCATTTATTATTAACATCAATCTCTAAACTCACATTATGATATTATTATAGGCTACTCAGTGACAAAGCCGCGCCCAACCACTACAAAATGTACGCTAGATCTATTTTTTTCTTTCTTTAATCTTTGGCGTCTGCGCTTTGTTCATTTTCAGTTCCTTTCCGTTGACAGTTTTCAGCAAAACCCTCATAGCAACGGGCGCGTTTGCTATATCTCGCCTCCCATACCTGGCATTGAGCTTCTATCCAGTTCTCCTTTGCTGTGCGCATGCCTTTTCGGATGTCATTGTTGAATTTTTCGGTAGGCATCAGTTCTCTGTCAGGTGTTCCTTTTCTTTTTCATCTCTCTTTGTTTATCACACAGGTCCAAAAGTTCAGGTGTGATCCACAGCTTCATCTTTGACCGGTGCTTTCCAAGGATTTCCGTGGCGGCATCTGTCACAGCTAAGTTGAAGGTGGTGGTCATGGTATTGACATCTACTTCACCAGCTCCCAAAATGAGCAGTGGTGCAAATTTCCCTCCAATTGTGGCCTGAAATATTTCTATCACCTCCGGGTCTTGCAGTTTGTCCAGGTCGAACTTCAGTCTAGTGCACTTTGCTGTGTTTACTCTCGTCAAGTGAAGCCGGAACGACATCATCACAAGATTGTGGTCACTTCCGATGTCTGCTCCTGGAAATGTACGTGTCCTGCCAATGTTGATGCTTGATCTGAAGCGTTTCTTAACCATCATTAACATTTACCGAGTAAGTCCCTTTAATAGAATTTTGGAAACCCTCCCCCAAAAACTAACTGATCCGCCCCTGAATATTGTATTTAAAACTCATAAACAGACTATTTCTAGCGTACTGTAAGTGTATTGTCCTCTTAGCGTATTATCCTCTTAGCCTCTTAGACTCTTTCGGTCCTCTTAGCCTTTTAGCCTCTTTCGGTATTTCCCCACACCCATTTTCTTAGCCAATCTTTCGATAGCCAACCTGTATCTCTTTGAATTTTTTAGTTCAAATTTAAATTGTTATATTACATGTTTGTGTACATGCGTGAGAATGACTGTATGGTCTAAAATTCTATACGTGAAAAGACGTTAAAATAAATTACTGAATTCAATTGAATTATTGATTGAATTTTTCACTCGGTTCTGTTCACTGAACCCGAAGTAATGTTTATTCCCTTGCGGAAACGTGATGATCGGTCGTCTGCTACGGAAGCGCATAGGCACTTGAACGTTGCAATTCCTGTTAGTGATCGTCGAATCTCTGAACAGACAACTTCAAAAAAAGCGGAACCTACGTAAGTACGTTGCGCAAGTTGCGATAGCCTCCATGACAGTACCTCCGTTAATAAATTTCGTTACGTTTTCATACCTCTTCCAATAAAAACAATTGCGTGATCAGACCCCCTCTCTGGCACTCTGTTACGTGATTTTGGACGCCAAGAGGCATAATACCTCCAAAGGTACGTGATCTAACACACTGGTAATCATCTTTTTTAGTTACACTATAATTAATGTTAAAATTTGCAGTTCTGTGCTCCCATGGTGGAATAGGTGATATTAATGGCATAACGGGGATTGTTGTGATATGACTGTCACACTTTTTAAAAAGAACTTTTGTATAGTTCTTAATTGGCTGCAAATCATTAAGTGTTTAGTGTTTTTTTGATAGTCTTTTGCATCTATAAAAATTTCTCCTTGAACTGAATTAGGGACAGATAAACATCTTAGCACATATTTTGAAGTAGCTAAGTGACATTGTTGGTTTAATGGTAATAGTCCAACTTCTTGGTATGTTTTAATTGTATTAGCATGAACTGGAACACCTAATGCTACTTTATTAGCTCTACTGTCGATGCAGTTTAACATTTATGTAATAATGTATTTTGTTTGCTGAAAAGTACACCTCCTGACCATAAACAAGCTTTGAATGGACGAGTAATATTGATCAATGTAAGAGGGATTTGGTATCCTGACCCCACCCCAATTTTGTACACTAATATTTTGTTAAAAATAAATTTCGGGCTTTTCTTGCTTTTGTTATTAAATGTTCAATATGTAATTTCCAGTTTAATTTAGAAGTTAGATGAACACCAAGAAATGTAACCTGTGTCTTGTATATAAGAATCTCATCAATTAATTTCCAAACAGGTAAACATTTAGGATTACTACCAATAATAAAAATTATTAAAAGATTTTTTTTTCAGATGACAATTCCAGAACATTATTTTTTTTATAAATAAATATGGGTTTTTCTGTTCTTCTTGAAACAGTTTATGTACATGTGTTATTGCTATCTGTTTAGTATGTTTTTTTGATCGATGTATTAATCCACATGGCAATATCATCAGCGTACTGAACACAATTTAATGAATTAGAAATAACAGTGGGAAGGTCATGCATAAATATTGAAAACTATAACGGTGCAATTATAGAGCCCTGAGGACATCCCATGTCAATGTTATGATAAGATGAATCAGTTTTTCCTATTCGTGTACATATAGATCTGCCATTTAAATAATTTTTTTAAAATATAATTATACCTATGAGCATTTATTGCAATATTTGTTAATTTCTATAACAATCTTTGGCCCTGTGGGTTCGGACACTGAATAGAATAGAACCAACGCTTCCCGGAGTGTCGTAAGAGGCGACTAACAGGGGTGATGTCAGCACGGCATCACTGGGCGAAAGTCTTCTACACAGAAGTCACCGGCCAGGACGGAGGAACCTCATGTTACTACAGGTTCAACGACCACGTGCTCGGGGCCAAGGCGAGCCACACTGTTTTCGTGGATATCGGCTGTGGCCAACAGCCTGGAAAGGATTGAGCCCTGCCAGGTCTTTTTTGCCCAAGACACACTGCATGATGAAAACAACCATTCATTCTATACCGGATCGGTCGTCGCCCGGGTCACCAAGGACCGCGCCTTCCGTTGGCCACCGGGACGGAGGTGGTAAGTGTGCTACTGATGGACAACTTAGCAAGATCCGCACGAGAAACAACATCGTCACAGGAACCTGGAATGTCAGGACCCTAACTGCTGATGGAAAATTAGAAGAACTGCGCAGGAAAGGCTTAGGTGAAACAACGACGGACAAAGGTCACAAGCTTTATTTTAGCGGGAGAGATGACAGGCACGAACACGGCGTTGGATTCTTGGTCCACAAGGACATTATAGCTACTGTCATGGGTTGCCGCCCAGTCTCCAATAGACTCATTACCATCCGTCTGAGAGCGGCCCCTTTCAACATCGCCATCATCCAGGCCTGTGCCCCAACATCAGACTTCGACGACAAGTGGAGGATTTCTATGGAATTCTAAAGGCTGTCCTTGACCAAGTGCCAAAGAAGGACATAATCATAGTGCAAAGCGACTGGAATGCCAGGGTTGGCCAAAGATACACACCACAGCTGTGGAGACACATGTGGACCCAACTGTAACAACAAGACAAATGAGAGAGCTCTGACACTCTTGGAGTTTGCCTTATACAACAATTTGATCCTGGCAAACACGCTTGGTCCCCACAGAAAAATCCAAACGATGTACATGGCACAGTCCCGTCGGGAAGCATCACAACCAGATCGACTACATCATTGGCAAGAAACGCTTTGGATCAAGCATCAACATGGGCAGGACACGCACTTTTCCAGGAGCAGACCTCGGAAGTGAACGCTATCTCGTGATGATGTCTTTCCGGTTCCACTTGAATAGAGCAAGCATAGAGCCTCACGAGAATAACAACATCAATACGATCCTCAATGGTAGCTGAAACGTATTCTGCAGTGAACATCTTCTTGTATACAGGATTCTTGTCAGCCGATATCTCTTCAAGAATTTTCAATAGATCTTCTGTGGTAAATGCCTTCTTGTGAAACGCATTGAATCCGTACGATCTTCCCAGCCGTTTTCCATCAACATTTTTGATCACAGAATCTCCTATTACGGCTACTTTCGGAATCTCCGCGCTTTTATTAAAGTGCACGTTATCTTGTTTTTCTTTAGTTCTTTAGTTGTCATAATTGCCTTTCATAGCGTCAATTTCTTTTTTTTTTTTTTGGGGGGGGGGGGGGGTTGGGGGTGAGCGGGAAGGCATCCATGACGTAACTTCTTTTTTTTTTCTTCTGATTCCTTTCTTCTTGCCACCTGTTTCGTTGAAACGCGAAGGATAGTATCTCTGAAACGCGCACGATAGATCTAATCGTTTCCATTTGCAAAGTATTCAATAATAGAGTTTATTTACCTTTGATTTGAGTTTGCGTTGTGGTTAGAGGAAGCTTTGTATAACGTTGATAATTTTAGTTGGTCGATATTATTGGAGAATTCTCTAGATTTGCCTGTTTACTGTCAATAGAAGCTTCGCGAGAAGGCGTAGAAATTTTGAGAACATGCTTGGACAGAAAGGAAATTTTGTTGTTGCATCAATTTTTATTCATCAGATTAACATAAGTTGTACTGTACACACAGCAGCTCAATGCCTATGTGAGCAGCACTCTTAGGTTCTCCCACATTTTGCTGCCTGCGGGCTATTTATAGCTTGCCTACACCCTCCCTTTCAGTGAAAGGAAAGGATAGAAGAGCACTGGCAAAGCTATTTATAGCTAGCCTGGCTGAACTAGCTTCAAAACCTAAAAGCTTTGGTTGAGTCAGTGTGTACAGAAAGGAAAGATGTATGACGTAAGACAGTGATGACGAAGTTAGAAGCGATTGGTTAAATTGCGTCACACTCGATTGATCCAGGGTGTTCGGGAGAAGAGAGAGGCTATATATGTGCCGCACTGTGTTGAAAGTTGTGTTGTGTTGTTGTAAAAATGAAAAGGCGATTGTATGCAGATGTTGATGTGTGCTGAATAAAAGTGGGAAACTTCATACTCAGTGACTTGTATGCTGATTGAACGGGTTGCGTGGATAATCGAATCCGAACTTACACTCATCAGGAGAATTCACGCATTGGGGCTGAATCTACTACTGATAGAAAACACCACCTTTGATGACAGCGGCCTTTTCATGGTCTGAACGTTGTTGCCACTGACTACCGTAGGTTTGGATAGCTTTCCCTGCTCCCTCACCATCCCCTCTATCGCCACGATTCGCTCTTTTAAATCGGCCATCATTCAAAAACGTTTATCACAACTGACCTGATCATCTCTGGTGTTACTTAAAAAAGATTGTTCTTCGGTTTGAACAATCACCTCTCTGATATCTTTTTCTACCCCAAAGCCTAACTTGACACAACGATAAATATTTTTTTGCAGAAAAAGGCCTACTTAGCCATGATACGGCACATACAAATAATATACTTCATTTTTATACACAAGAGCGCATCAATATTCCTCAAGCTACTCATTAATATTTCCGAGAAACATCGGGAAAAAATGGACGTGGTTTCCTAGCCCAGCTCATGATTTGGGACAGGAAGTGGCCTCCCCAATGCGTGTGTGTGTGTGTGTGTGTTGTGTGTGTGAGTGTGCTTTGTATGTGTGTTGTGTGTGTACGTGTTTAATACCACTTAACAAAAGTTAAAATGTTTATATCTTGATGTTAAAACAGTCATCAACATTCACCTCGTACTTATCTACACTTTTTTCTACCACCTAAATAGAAGAGCATCTTCCGGGTGGGTGTTTCCCCATAGCATAAACCGAAAGTAAATAATGCTAACTCATTGCAGTAATTTTCTAACTGATTTTAAGGTTTAAGAAGGTGCTATGAAAGGGAAGTGTACATTATTATAAATAATAAATTTAACAGTTACATTTCACCATTCCGTTGTTCTCTTTTCATTGTTAAGAGTGTGCTTAATTAGGCACGTTTAATCATATTATATTATATTATATTATATTATATTATATTATATTATATTATATTATATTATATTACCAGTCCATTCTCGAATGTTGTCCTCCCACCTCTTTTTCGGTCTCCCCCTTCTTCTACCACAGTGCAAGGAGGTAGAAGAAGGGGGAGACCGAAAAAGAGGTGGGAGGACAACATTCGAGAATGGACTGGTTTGACACTGAGCGAAGCCATGAGGGCTGCTGAGGACAGAGAAAGATGGAGTATGCTGGTTAAGCGATCATCTGTGGTGCCCCTACGACCTTCGGGTTATGGGACAGGATAGGATAGGATAGATTATATTATATTACATTATATTATATTATATTATATTATATTATATTATATTATATTATATTATATTATAGTATGTGCCCATTTGCGCTGCACAGACAAATACTCTATCTATATGTAAGTAACTGTTTATTTCTAACAGCTGACATCTTCACTCGGCTTCAAGGTAGTGTTTGGACATATTTATTTGTTTATCTTGGAATTATTTTTACAAATGACTTAAAAGACTGTGTTAAATTAAATTTTGAAGCAAAATTTCTAGAAATTAAGATACTATACAAGATATGGTTAAAACGTCAGCTAACGCCAGTTGGTCGGGTTGCTGTGCTAAAATCGTTGATCTTGTCGAAGCTTGTGTATCTTTGGCTGCTATTGCCTAATCCACCAGACGATATTGTCAATTCTATTCAAAAAAGTATTTTTACATTTGTTTGGAATAATACAAATGCTAAGATTTCTAAAAAGTCCTCAATGAAAAGTATTTCTGAAGGCTGTATTGGCATTCCAGATGTACGCCATTATATGAACGCATTAAAAATAACTTGGATCAGAAAGTTGATGAAGACTAAACATAAATGGAAAATTATAATTGAAATTGTAAATGAAAAGGTATTATTAATTAATAAGCTTGGTAACAAATTGTGTATGGAAGAAATTTGTAATCCATTCTGGTATGATGTCCTTAAGGCGTATGAAATTCTGGGAGATAAAATTAGACTTGACTGTGCTGAGGAAATTTTGTCGGAGCCATTATTTTGTAATAATAATATTTTAGTTGAAGATAAAACAATTTACTTTCCAGACTGGATTGAAAAAGGTGCATATATAATTGGAAGTTTGTTAAATAACAATGGCATTTTTTTTAAGTTTTCAAGTGTTTATTAACAAATATAATATTACTACTAACTTTTTAGTGTATTATGGCTGTGTAGAGGCAGTTAAGAGATATGTTCGACGGTGTGGACTGCAACTAGCTAACGCCGATGTTGCTGATTATAAACATAGTAAATTGTTGAGACTTATTGGTACATCTCCGAGAGGTGCGAGGATATTATATGATACATTAGTCAAAGATGATGTAAAACCTAACTGTTGTAAAAACTGGGACGGGAGAATAGTGCGTACAGTTGAATGGAAAATAATATTTAAGAAAGCACAGGAAATTAGGGAAATCAAATTGAAGTGGCTGCAAATTAGAATAATTCATAGATTAATAGGAACCAATATAGTATTATCTAACATTGGAGTTGAACAGAGTATTAATTGTACTTTTTGTGAACATGAAAGGGAAAATATACAACACCTTTTCTTTAGGTGTCCTTTCGTTCAAACGTTTTGGACTGACTTTGAGAGAGCCCTAAATTCTAAGTGTTAATTATAATGCTATTGCTTTCCACTTCAGCGAACATCTCGTAATATTTGGCTGCGAAATAAATATAAGAACGGACACAATATTAGATGTGTTAATTTTATTATCAAAATCATTCATTTATAACTGCAAAATAGCACAAAAACACCACTTTACAGGTCCTTTACAGCTGTGCTAAAAAGCCGATACGAAGTAGAAAAATATATGGCCCTTTTACAAATGAGGTATCAAAAACGTGTACAAGAATGGCACCCGTACTTACCACTGTTTGACGATATATAAGCGCTTATATATATTACTTATTAGTTTAAATGTATATGTATTTTTCACTGCGTGCTAATCTTGGTTTTGTACATTTTGTGAAATGATAATGACCCATGGTGTTCTCTCTTTCTAACTCAATCTCTTTCTCTCTCTTTTTCTCTCTCACTTCTCTCTTCCTTCTCCCCACCTTACTTTCTTTTTTAATTTCTCTAAAAAACCAAATATGTAAGTAGATATTATTGTGAGAGAAATAGAAATCCAAAGAGTATGGCTTTATACATGTGACATAAAGAACTCATAATTCTTCTTTTTATGTTATAAAATTTTCTTCTTATATGTCCATCCTCATTTAGCATTTGAAAATGGAAAATATATTATCTGCATGCATTTTTTGGAGAATAAAAAAGTGTTAAAAAATATTTATTTGTTTATTCTATTCGTACATTGTTTGTTTATTTGTGTAAAAGTTATTTATTGTCGCTTGTTACAGCCATGCCGCCACAAGTTTGTGAGTGTAAATACTTCTACGCCAATGTGAGCAGCAACGTAACCCTGGTCGAGACCAGCAAGGGGTGTCCGTGTAATGGAAGCTACTGTAAGTAGCCTACTGACCTCTGTGTTGGACGTTCTCTGTGTTATTTACCGTCTTAGTCATGATATATACATATACAATATACATATACAATAATAATTAGCCACACATATGCCCCCCCCCCCCTGTTGTCCCAGTTCAATCTTTTATATATAAGCGGTGTACGCACTTCACGCTATGTACACTCTCGCAGATGGCAAAGTCTGACTGCACACTCCTTTCTTGAATCTCCTTAGCTAAAATGTTTTCTTACACAGTTCATAAACGTATGTATATATAAAGGTCGTTTATGAAGAACTAAAAACAGATGTTATATAGAGTCATTGGATCTAGAAATCCTCACTGTTCCAGATGTCCATAAACATACAAGTATAATATATAAATAAAGTGTTCTTTCTTACATATAAATATAACAGAAATCCGTGGCTCTTTCTGCACAAAAAAAATCCAATTGCCAAAAGGCCCGCTATTTCTGTTGACTTCTCTCCCTCTTTCTTCCTGCCCCTCTCCGTAGCCCTAGATGATCCCAAGCGCTATGAAACAATCCTCGGTGGTCAGCGGTAAGCTCTGGGTCAGTGACGCAATGGTCAATATCCAACAAAGACAACCAGCAACTACCTCCACTATCAAACCTCTACTGCAGGCACTGCCCTCTCACAGCAGCAACAGCAACAACAACCTCCCAGGACAAACCAAGGACAACGACAACAAGTCCAACCTGAAAACAATAATAATACCAACTACTGTTCTGGCATAACTTTTATATATATTTATTACTTTTACCATCAATTTTTCTGCTCTCCTCCTGAAGACAAATTAAACGGTTTTATATTCACAATTGTTTCCGTTTTGTTACATTCATACACTTTATACAAAATACAACCATCATACAAATTCCACAATATTTAACACACATTTGTTTCGTTTATATCATGTATATACAATGTACACTTCACCTCCCTCTGTTCTCCCTATCAGACTGCTTCCATTCATCATCATATTTTTTACAACAAAAATGCATTTTAACATAAAACGTTGCTAAATACAATATCATAATATTTAACACTTTTCAATAAAAGTTTAAAGACATACAATTTCACGTTCTACATTCTCTTTCATACATTTTACCTACATGCCCTCCCTAAATAGTTTTTTTTCCCCATTCTCTCATTGACGATCGCTAGAGACAGGATTCCCATGGTCGAATCTCACTTACCGACTTGTGATAAAAGATTTCCTCTGTAGACATCACATAGACAACGCCCGATGACGCTCTATAGACGGGTGACAGCTACCTAGCTCTCGATAACCCCTCAGCCTCCGTGTGTCCCACTCTGACAACAATCCAGATTCTGGCTTAATGTCTCACCGCCTGAGTTTTTTCCTTACACCTCCTAACGATCCGCCTGCTTTCCCAGTCCAAGCATCGAATGAGCGTTCCGGCTAGATTTCCGCAATATGCATTTCAAACTGAGCTCAACGATTACCTCCTTAAAACTGCACAAACAAGTCCCATTCTGACCGCACGTGCTAACATATATAACCCATTATCCAATTTCTTGACCTACTAGACTCGAGCATAACAACTTGTTATTGTCGATTTGCTGAAAAACACGGTGCCCGCACCCCTCTTCCACAGCTTTGCCATGACACCTTAACCCGGAGGTCGTAGGGGCACCACAGATGATTGGTTGGTTGGTTGGTTGGTTGTTTTATTAACGTCTTCTTCACCAAAATGATAAGACGCACATTCATATTCACACACGCATTCACACATGCATGCATACATGCGCACTCACACACCACATTAACTTAAATAATCAAATGAACCGAGCCACTGGAGAATCAATTAAAGCTTTGGCCAACCTAACGCTCACATCAAAACTGATATTATCAATAGAACTCATAGTTTGTAAATCCGTGGGCAGAAAAAGACGAATATAACTGCATTCAAGTAATACATGCTTCAAAGATACACTTTCATTACATATGCAGTTAACATTTTTACAATATTTTGTTTTAATTGAGTTTAGTATTATTCTATGTGCCATGCTTAAAACTGACCTGGTAATTCCACAAGGTTTATCATAACTCAGAGTGATTTTAAGCGCTTTCATAAATTTATTCTCTATCGAATTTTGAATTTCTTTAGAGGATAATGGTATGGTTATTGCCTGTGAGTTCATATTTGAAGCACCGCGTTTTGCAGCATTATCAGCCCAATCGTTATAAAGAAATCCACAATGTGATGGAATCCAGCAAAAGTTCACCTGAGTACCGTTAGTTATCAAACTATTAATAATATTTATAATTTCTAAAATAATTTCTTTTCTTTCACCATGACAATTTGAATTCAGTGCCTGCAAAGCAGACATAGAATCTACACAAATAACTATACTAGATATACTCAAAGCTAGATTTGAAATTTTATTAAGAGCCATTAATATCGCAATTAATTCAGCAGTGAAAATGGAATATCCTTTACCCAAATAATAGGATTCTGATATATTAAAATCCGGTATTACAAACGCTGATCCGGCTTCACCTGTTTCAAAAACAGATCCATCGGTATATATTTTCAAATGTCCAGAATACTTTTCATATATATGATGTCGTGCTTCAACAGCCGTGAATTGAGCGTTATGATTTATAAGGTGCACTCTTTTCAAACAATAGGTACATTTACGAAAGATCTTATTCAAGCAGAATTAATGCATATTGAAAATTTACAAAAAAATATAATTTCACCAGTACCTACTTGGGAAATTGAAAAGGCAAATTATGATATTCATTATTGTAATGTAAACAGATGATTGTTTAACCAGCATCTCCACCTTTCCCTGTCCTCAACAGCCCTGATGGTTTCGCTCAGTTTCAAACCAGTCCACTCTCGAATATTGTCCTCCCACCTCTTTTTCGGTCTCCCTCTTCTTCTACCTCCTGTAATAATGTGCACACGCATTACAACACCTCCTTGCACTGTGCCTTGCAGAATGGTCTTTGCAAGACCTGATGATCTGGTGACGTGGCCATACCATCCGAGTTTCCGTTTCTTCACCACTGTGAGCAGGTCATCGTGTTGTCCAATGGCTTGTGTGATGGTATGTCGGACTTCGTCGTTGGTATTGTGTTGGGCCTAAAAAATGCCCAGAAGTCTGCTGTAGCACCTCATCTCCATGCTTTGTATTCTTCGTTGGAGATCTGCTGTGAGGGTTCTTGCTTCGCAACATATAGGAAGATGGAGATGACAAGGAGCTCAGCAGTCTTACTTTGGAATGTAGACTGAGGGTCCTGTCTTTCCAAATGGGCTTCATCCTTGTCAGGGCAGCAGTTGTTTGTGCGCTCCTGGAGAGGACTTCCTGTGGGGACCCATTGTCTAATACAATGGCTCCTAAATATTTAAAGCAATGCACTGTGTTGAGGGATTGGCCTTGGACTGTGATGTCCGTGTTGATGCCATTGGTGTTGTTGGTCATCGTTTTCGTCTTCTCTGTACTTATTTCCATTCCATAAGCTCTGGAGGTGGTGTAAAGCCTCTGTACCAGCTGTTCAAGTTCTTGTTCCTCTCCAGCCAATCCATCAATGTCATCCACAAAACGAAGATTGGAGATAGCTCTACCCCCTATGCTGACTGTGCCTTCGTGATCTGCAAGAGCATCTGACATGATGCGCTCTAGGAAGATGTTGAAGAGTGTTGGAGAGAGTAGGCATCCTTGACGCACACCGATTGTTGTTCTGAACCAGTTCCCGATGATGCTGTTATGGAGGACTGCAATGGTAGCCTTGTCATGCAGGCTTTTGATGACTTCAATAATTCTATAGCTGATGTACACTTTCATTGTTGCCCATAGAGCTGCATGCCAGACTCGGTCAAACGCCTTCTTGAAGTCTACAAGTAGAAGAACAAGATGTCTTGGACAGATGGACAGAGTACTGCTCTGACCTTTACAACCATACACCAAATGGAGACCCCTCAGTTCTAGCATGTCCCGACAACAGAGAAGAAGAAGAAATCCTCCCAATTCTCCGGGAAGAAGTTGAGGCAGCAGTGCAATCGCTGAAGAAAGGGAAGTCAGCGGGAGTGGACAACATACCCGCAGAACTGCTATAATCAGGAGGAGAAGCGATGATTTTATGCCCTCATTATTATCTGTAATAAGATCTGGCAGAGTGGGGAGTGGCTTACACCATGGACCCAGTCGCTTGTCATCACTCTTACAAAAAAAGGTAACCTTCAGCAGTTTGAAAATTACCGCACCATCATCCTCATCAGCCATCCCTTTAAGGTCCTCCTGAAAATAATACTCAACAGGTGAACAAATCATACCTGAAGAACAAGCAGGATTCAGGGCAGGGCGAAGTACCACTGAACAGATTTTCAACCTCAGAATAATCTGTGAGAAATACCTACAGCACCAACAACATCTATATCATGGTCTCATCATAGAAAGCATTATTTGGTTTTGAAAATGTTAGATTGACTGCATGTAAAATAATTATTGAAGCCATTAATAGGCACTTCAAGAAATGAATTTTGTCGAGTTATTAATATACCAACACCGTAGTTTTGAGAGAGGTTGTGGGAGTTTGGTTGTTGTTGTTTTTTTTCGGAGGGGCAACACTGACTGTGATTTTGTGTTACGTTGAAACGCGAACGAAAGTATGTCGGAAGCGTGTACGATAGATCTAATCGTTTCGTTTTGCAAAGTATTCAATAATGGAGTTTATTTACCTTTGATTTGAGTTTGCATTGTTGTTAGGAGAGGCTTTGTATAACGTTGATGATTTGCGTTAGTCGATATTGTTGGAGAATTTTCGGGATCTGCATGTTTATTACTGTGGATAGAAATTTCCCGATGGATATCGAAGGTCGTGAATGTTCCCGGAAGTAGAGGAAATGTGTATGACGTAAGCCAGTGATGACGATCTTTAGTTCGATTGGTGGCAGTGCGTCATTTCTACCGTGTACCAAATTGTTCGAGAAGAGAGAGAGGTTATTTAATCGTGTGCCGAGTTGCTGTTGGGAGATAGTAAAGTTGTTGATAGAGAGTTGCTGTGAAAGTTGTTGAGTTGAGTTGAGAATTGTATGCAGTTGTTGGTGTGTGCTGAATAAAAGTGGAAAACTTCATACGTCGACTTTGTGACTTGTATGCTGTTTGGACGGGTTGCGTGGATAAACGAATCTGAGTTACACCTTATCAGGAATTCAGCATTGGGGCTGAATCGGATACTGATAAAGGAAAACACCAACATCGAACAGAGTGTAACATTTTGGGGGTCAAGCCGCGATTCACGCCATAGCCAAGGGTTCAACTGCTACAACAAGCGAGTCAACATTACGAGAGGCAGTCATCAAGGGTAGCCGCCAACGAGTTGCGTCGAGAGGGGCCAACATACTGGGACTACATCACCGATAGGTTCGGGTTGACTGCAAGGGCGTGTAGTCGCCGAAGAGTTGCTTCGTGAGCGAACAAAAGAGCGGGACTACGTGGCTGCCGCAGGACTACGTCGAGGGACAGTCTCGGAGCTACATCGCCAGTGTTACAGAGAGCGGCGAGCGGACGTCGCGTCTACTTCAGCACAGGAGCGTGCACATCAACACCAGCGTGGTGCAGCGTCGCATACGACGAGGACAGCGGGGCCTGCGTCAGCGAAGGCGACTAGTGGAAAGCATCAGCGCTACTGCAGAAAGCGTGCTGTTCTAGAACAGTCTAGAAAGGTACAGCACAGTCAAGAACTTTCCAGAAAAAAAAGAACTTTCCAGAAAAGAACTTTCTAGAAAAGAACTTTCCAGATGCATCAAGATGGCTGACCTCTGGCAGAAAGGGGTTGAACTAAATCTAAAAGGCAAACAGCTGACGGAGTACGTCAAATTCCAGGAGAGAATATTGCGTGAAGAAAGAGAAGAACAGCGACGGCGCAAAGAAAGAGAATTGGAAGAGAAGCGTCTAGAAATTGAAGAGCAACGACGCCGAGAAGAAAGAGAGTTCGAGCTGAAGCGTCTTGAAGGTGAGCGTCAGTACCAGCTAGAGTTGGCGCGTATTCAGAACAATCAGCATGCGCCACAAGTCACCAACGACCATACGGCTCCAAAATTGCCAGCTTTCGTCGACGGGAAGGACCAGATCGACAGCTATCTGGCGAGATTCGAAAGGATCGCCGAGAGCTCCAATTGGCAACCTCGAGACTGGGCGATTCGACTGAGTGCACTTCTGACGGGGCAAGCTCTCGAAGTTTACACCAGACTGTCGAACGATGACGCCAAAAACTACGACGTCTTGAAAGAGGCCCTGTTGCAGTGCTACAACTTTACAGAGAAGGGCTACCGTAAACGCTTCCGTGAATGCCGGCCTAAGTCAGACGAGACGCCAAAGCAGTTTGTGGAGCGCCTGTCGTCATATCTACACAAGTGGGTGGAGTTATCAGGCGAAATGAAGTCTTACGACAGTCTCCATGACCTGATTGTGAAAGAACAATTTCTCAATGCCTGTCACAAGGACCTAGCGACCCACTTAGAAGAACAAAAGCTGCAGACGCTTAAAGATGTGACTGAGGCTGCTGAAAGATATCTCATCGCTCATGGGAAAACCCTGGGGCCACCCAGCGTGACGAAACATTTTCAGAAGACTGGAAACCATGTGAACCAGATCCAGGGAAGCCAGACGAGCCAGAGACAGACAGACTCCACGCCTCCTTCCAGGGAAGGGCATTCAAGGGGCTGTTTCACCTGCAACGCTACAGACCACAGAGCGGCTAACTGTCCTCAAAACAAAAGTAGCGGACAGCGGAGCAGTACGGACAATTCAGCGGCGGGCAACCGGCAGAGGCGGTTCTCCAATCAACGGCAAACCAGTAGATCTGACCATCAAGTGTGCGGCGGGAGCGTCATTCTTCCGAGTGAGACCGAGCGCACAGCTACCCCTGCGGACGTGCAAGAGTGCATGACTGATGGCCAACTCCTCCTTGCCAACGGGAAATCCATCCCCGTCGTCGCCAGCGCAGCTGTGACCGTACAGAACATGCCTGTTTTCAAGGGACGCGTCGGAAATCATGAAGTGACTGTTTTAAGAGACTCTGGCTGCAGTGGGGTCATCGTCAGAGAAGACCTAATCGCTAAAGAACAGTTCACTGGCGATTCAAAATGGACACTTATGGCCGACAGCAAATGTGAGAGAGCGCCAGTTGCGAAGATTCACGTCAACACCCCTTTCTACATAGGCGAAGTCGAAGCGGTTTGCCTGAAGAAGCCGCTGTATGATTTGATGATCGGAAATATCGACGGTGCGAGACGACCCGACGACCCCGATCCAGAGTGGAGTCCTGCCTCAACTCAACACGTCGAAGTTGTGGAGGAGGATCCATTGCCGTTTCCCGATGGAGACCTTACAGAGCTGCTACGGGACAATGTGGTTACTCCGGCTCAGCCCTGCCGACCAGAGATCGTCGGTGCCGTTACTACCAGGGCCCAGGCCAAGAGAGACAAGACGTCTACGCCACTGAAGGTCACCGACAACTCCAAAGCTGCCATCGTGGACAGAGATAAGCTGATCCAGCTCCAGGAAGCTGATAGCACTTTAAACAAGTACAGGAACCGCCAAGACCACGTGACCAAGGGCAGTGGCACGGTCTATTTTGAGGTGAAGGCCAAGATCCTGTATCGAATCTTCCAGCACCCGAGGGTCAACGGAGGTAAACCACTACGTCAAGTCTTGGTACCGTTACCCCTAAGGCGCCAGGTGATGGAAGTAGCGCATGACTCAATCATGGGAGGTCACCTGGGTATCAAGAAGACGTCGGATAGAATCCAGGCGGTATTCTACTGGCCAGGACTTCATGCGGACGTCAGCCGTTTCTGCCGATCATGTGACATTTGCCAGAAGACCATACCTCGAGGAAGGGTCCCGAAAGTGCCTATGCAGAGGATGCCTCTGATCGACCGACCTTTCAAGAGGGTGGCCTTAGACTTAATCGGCGAAATAAGACCTCCGAGTGAAGAAGGTCATCGATGGGTACTGACTTTAGTGGACTATGCGACTCGGTACCCAGAAGCAGTGCCTCTGAAAAAGATTGACAATGAAACTGTTGCAGAGGCGCTAGTGGACATGTTCAGTAGACTTGGAGTGCCTGAAGAGATCCTGACAGACCTCTGGACGCAGTTCGTCTCTGACTGCATGAAGGAGGTCAACAGACTGCTGAGCATCCGGCATTTGACTACGACACCCTACCATCCGATGTGCAACGGGCTTGTTTCGAGAAGTTCAATGCTACGCTGAAGTCCACCCTGAAGAAACTGTGCAGCGAGCAGCCCAGACAATGGCATCGCTATATCAACGCCTTACTTTTCGCCTACAGAGAAGTACCGCAGGAGTCCACCGGCTTTTCTCCGTTCGAGCTGCTGTACGGAAGAACCATCCGAGGGCCGATGCACATCCTAAAAGAACTGTGGACGAAAGAAGTAGACACCCCAGAGGTGAAGAACAGCTACCAGTACGTGTTTGAGCTACGGGAGAAGCTGGAGCAGACTCTCGAGATAGCCAGAGAAAACCTGAAGAAGTCCCAAGACTGTGGAAAGCACTACTACGATCGTAGGGCTGTGAACAGGAAGTTCAAACCTGGCAACAAAGTCCTGGTGCTGCTACCTACCGATCATAATAAGTTGCTGATGCAGTGGAAAGGCCCGTACGAAGTGGAGACCGTGGTGGGGATCAACGACTACAAGGTGAAGGTCGGTCAGCATTCCAATATATACCACGCCAACCTTCTTAAGCTGTACGTGGAAAGGCCATCAGAGACTGTGCATGCAGCAACAGCAGCTGAGATCGATAACAGCTTTGACAGCGAGGAACTGTTGGAACTTGGAGACTTCCACAGCAAAGAAGGCATCAACGATGTTAAGCTAGGACCAAGCTTGACGGAAGGTCAAAAGATGGAGCTCAAGGACCTTATGGGCGAGTTTCCCCACAACTTCAGCGATGTCCCTGGCTCTACAACTTTGGTCGAACACGAAGTCCACCTCACTTCAAATATACCCGTTCGATCCAAGCCCTTCCCGATCCCTTTCAAGGCCCGTGAATCCTTGAAGAAAGACATCGATGAGATGCTGAAGATGGGCATCATTAGGGAGTCCAGTTCCCCATACGCGTCCCCTGTCGTGGTCGTGAAGAAGAAGGACGGGAGCAACCGAGTATGCATCGACTACAGGAAGGTTAATAGGATCACCGTCTTCGACCCTGAGCCGATGCCTACGGCAGCAGACCTCTTCCGCCAATTATCGGGGAGTAGAATCTTCTCAAAGATTGACCTCAGGAAAGGTTATTGGCAAGTCCCCGTGCGTCAACAGGACATACCAAAGACTGCTTTTATAACCCCTGATGGGACGTACGAGTGCCTAAGGATGCCCTTTGGCATGGTCAACAGCGGAGCTACCCTGAAGAGAGGGATGAAGAAGATGCTCAAAGGGATGGACAATGTCGTGTGTTACTGGGACGACCTGCTAGTCCACACTCGCACCTGGGAAGAGCATCTGCAGACCTTGAGGGAGCTGTTTCACCGTCTCACAGAAGCCAACCTGACCGTGAGACCCAGTAAGTGCATTCTGGGGACTGACAACGTAGACTTTATCGGCCATTCGCTGAAAGAAGGACAGAAGGGGCTTCTACTAGAAAACGTCACCAAGATTCTGAACGCTCCACGTCCCCAAACCAAGAAGCAGGTGCGATCTTTCCTGGGGTTGGCTGGATACTACAGGGAGTTTGTACCAAACTACTCCGCCATCACAGCACCCTTGTCGGACCTGGTGCGGAAAGGCTGTCCAAACCAAGTGCAGTGGGGACCGTCTCAGGAGAGGGCATACCAGACTGTGCGCGACCTCCTTTCGAAGGATCCGGTGCTACGACTGCCCGATACTTCCAAGGAATTCGTCTTAAGGACAGACGCAGCGGACGAAGGCATCGGCGCCATACTGATGCAAGAACACGAAAGGAAACTATTTCCGGTCAGTTACGCCAGCAAGAAGCTGTCCAGGGCTGAGAAAAATTACTCGACCATGGAGAAAGAGTGCCTGGCCATCATATGGGGAATCCGGAAGTTCGAACTGTACCTTCAAGGAGTGAAGTTCGTGCTGCAGACTGATCATAAGCCGTTAACTTACTTGAACTCTGCCAAGTTTGTGAACAGTCGCATCATGAGATGGGCTATGTACTTGCAGAACTTTAACATGCGAGTAGAATCTATCAAAGGATCAGACAATGTTGGTGCGGACTTCCTCAGCAGAGTGTGTGAGTAAAATACATTGACCGTGTAGATAAACTGTGAACATTGACAATATCCAGACAGATTTGAAGATGAAAACCATTGACTCTGTGTGAATGAGCTGAGAACATTGACAGTGTTCAGACAGTCTGAAATAAGTTTTAATTCTGAACTTTGTTTGTGCATTACGTTTCAACGTTGTTGAAAGAAATTAGGTAAATTTCTTCTTGAGTGGGGGGTTATGTTACGTTGAAACGCGAACGAAAGTATGTCGGAAGCGTGTACGATAGATCTAATCGTTTCGTTTTGCAAAGTATTCAATAATGGAGTTTATTTACCTTTGATTTGAGTTTGCATTGTTGTTAGGATAGGCTTTGTATAACGTTGATGATTTGCGTTAGTCGATATTGTTGGAGAATTTTCGGGATCTGCATGTTTATTACTGTGGATAGAAATTTCCCGATGGATATCGAAGGTCGTGAATGTTCCCGGAAGTAGAGGAAATGTGTATGACGTAAGCCAGTCATGACGATCTTTAGTTCGATTGGTGGCAGTGCGTCATTTCTACCGTGTACCAAATTGTTCGAGAAGAGAGAGAGGTTATTTAATCGTGTGCCGAGTTGCTGTTGGGAGATAGTAAAGTTGTTGATAGAGAGTTGCTGTGAAAGTTGTTGAGTTGAGTTGAGAATTGTATGCAGTTGTTGGTGTGTGCTGAATAAAAGTGGAAAACTTCATACGTCGACTTTGTGACTTGTATGCTGTTTGGACGGGTTGCGTGGATAAACGAATCTGAGTTACACCTTATCAGGAATTCAGCATTGGGGCTGAATCGGATACTGATAAAGGAAAACACCAACATCGAACAGAGTGTAACATTTTGAATAGGGTCTGTGACGCTGACCAGTGTGATTTTTGGGCCCATTGCTTTTGCGCTGCCAGTGCTGTGTTCGTACGATCTTGACTTTTTAAAACTTCTTCAGGGTCACGAGTTCGCGACTGCAGTTACACACCCTGGATGAAGCGTGGGACCGGATCTGTCTACTACAGGCCAGCAGCTGACGAGGTCATACAGGCCATGATGAGTTATCCCGACCGAAACTTAGGGTAAGTGAAGTTTTATTTGCCATCCGGCTACTTGACTTTCTCTAGCTCCATCTCTCTCTCTCTCTCTCTCTCTCTCTCTCTCTCTCTGTCTGTCTATCTCTCCTCTTTCTCTCTCTCTGTATGTCTCTATTTCCCTCTCTCTATAAATAAAGTAATAAATACAGTATATGAAGTAATAAAAGTAAATACATTCAGTAATAAAAGTAAACAAAGTAAAAAGTAAGACATAAAGTAAATTCAATGACACTATTAAAACAGAGAACGCGTTTCCAGGACCTTGCTTCATGAAAGCAAAATCTCAAGAACATATGGAAAGCAATGAATGAACTCTCAAATAATAAAATATACAAATAACTTCAGGCTGTACTGACATATCCGCTAATGATTGAAACCAACATTTTTTTTAATAAAATTGCTGGAAAATGTTATTTTAAATGATACATCAAAATTAAACAATTTGAACTTTTAAAAGACTTCTGCAGGTGGGGTGTGGGATAGCGCAGTGGTTGGAGCATTCGCTACTGTGTCGCAAGTTAAGCACCGTCCAGTGCGGTTAGCACTTGGATGGGTGACCGCAAAACGTGAAGCGACAAATAACAACGCCCCCAGTTGACTCAACTGTGACTGAGTACCTACTCTCTTAAGGGTGTGGAAGGTAAAGCAGCGAGGGAGAGAGATGGGCATCACCCTCATTACGCTGGCCCAAAATAAGTGTGATCTCCAACATCACGCTCCCCTACGGCCACAAGGCTAAGGGACTACCTTTACCTACCTTTTTTCTGTTGGTCAAAACACATTTCATCTCAATCAAGTATTCTTCCACTTCCGGCACCTGGAGTCTTTGATGCACTCACACATTTAAAGCAAACAAGAACCCTAGGCATATATGGGCTGGACGGCAGAATTCTTAAGTTTTCTGCCCTGGTAATGTGTAATACCATCACTTTAATTTCCAACCTCTGCTTACAGAACATCTATTTTCCATAAATTCATAAATTCTATAAATAATTATAGACCAATTGCATTAACATCACACGTTTACAAATTAATGGAAAAAATAATAAATCAGAGATTGTTATATTTCTGTAACAAAAATACTATTATTCCTGTTCATCAAGCAGGATTTCGAAAAGGTCGTATCACAACTGATCGTTTAGTCAAACTTTCTTTAAATAGTAAAAAAAACAATTCTCAAAAAGAAAGAGTTTATTAGCAACATTTTTTGATGTAAAAGAAGCGTATGATAGTGTTTGGCATGCCAGATTATTATACAAATTAAATTCAATAGGTCTTAATGGGCACATTTATTATTATATAAAAAGCTTACTTTCAGAAAGATGTATTTGTACGAAAGTTGGAAAAACATGTTCATCTAACAGACGTATAAACATGGGCATTCCACAAGGTTCTATTATTGCACCATTACTTTTTAATATTCTAACTTACGACCTTCCTTCTGCATTATCAAAAAACACACATGTTGTGCAATATGCAGATGATATTGCAATTTAATAAACTACAAAAATTAGAAAACGTACAACTAAAACAAATATTAGATATATTGAGAAAATATATCAAAATGAAATTAACAGTTTAGTTGATTATATGTCAGAAAATGGTTTAGAGCTTTCTGGAGGAAAGACAAGTCTAATGTTGTTCAATAACGGGAAAAATCCTAAAATATTGCCTGAAATAAAACTTAATGGTCAAAATTTATCATACAAACAAAATATAAAATTTTTAGGTGTTTATTTTACACCTAACTAAAATTGGAAATATCATATTGAATATTTAATTAATAAAGCACGGCAAAGATTAAATTTATTAAAAATCATATGTACACAGCCGTTTAGCCATGCACAAAACCTTTACTGCATTTGGCTACATCATTAGTGAGATCCAAAAAAATTTACGGAAAAGAGGTATATTTTTCTGCGCCTTTATATCTTCTCAACAAATTACAAAGCATTGACAGCAAATCGATCAAATTGGCTTTGGGTGTACCAATTCATACTAATACTCAAAATACATATAAAGAATCAGGTATATTATCTGTAGCTGAGCAGCGTAAATTAGCCACTTCAAAATATGTAATTAGATGTTTGTCTGTAAAAAAATTAATGAACGGACGAAATTTTGAATGTGAGCAGTGTGGATTATCCTAAAAGAGCTCAAACTATTCCCTATATTCAAACAATTAAAGATTATACACAAGATATTATGGCAGCCTGCAATATTGATATTACTTCAATTTCAGTATTACCAGATATTCCAAAATTTCCACCGTGGGAACATTTAAATGCACATTTGACATAGATTATACTGATTTCACGAAAAATGAGTTTTGTCAAATTTTAAAATGTGAAGTTACAGAACATTTAAATAATAATTATTCTAATCATTTAAAAGCATTCACTGATGGTAGTGTTTTCGATTCATCAAACTGTGGCGCAGGATTTTTCATACCTTATCTAAATATTCAAAAGTCTTACTATCTTGGTCAAGGGTTTTCAATATTTACGTGTGAATTATATGCAATAATGATGGTACTAGAATACATCCTCAGCATTCCTTCTAAGGGTAATTAATATTTAATATATTAATTTGTGTTGACTCTAAATCAGTGCTTTAAGCTTTACAAAATTGGAAATATAGAAAGAGAACAGATATAATGTTTGAAGTAAGATATCTTAAATATTGCAGTAAGATATTCTTCATTGTATTAGAATTAGAGGTATTGGAAGTACCTAGTGTTGGGTCCCATCACATTTAGAGATTTAGGGTAATGAAATTTCAGATAAATTGGCCAAAAAAGGTGCAATGAAAAGTGAGCATACCGTCTTTATTTCTAAAGTAAAATTAGCTCAATTTGAATATTATTCGTTATTAGAACAACACGTTACTAGTATACTACCCAAAGTAAATATTGTTAGTTGTTCCAAAACTATTGCTTGATTAGTATATAAGCTACGCTTGAATTCATGGTGTACAAAATATTTGAAAAATGTTACTTGCTGTGTGCTGGAACAATTTCCTTACACCACATATTATTTGATTGTCCTGTTTTAACAGCACTGTACAAAGAAAATGGAATTATTTTATGTGCACAAGACGATATTAGAGTCATCTTATATAGTTCGATGTTACAGGGACGTCGCGCGTATCATTGTTGGAACAGATTTATTTAAGTTACTATAATTAACAATTTCTATTTGTTTGTTTGTTTCTTTGTTTGTTATGGTTGTCTAAAATCACATTGTTGTGAAAAGACGTTAAATTAAAATATTGAATTGAATTGAAAATCTATTTTCCAATTGCCTTAAAGCAGGCTACAGTTATTTTTTTGTTCAAATCGGGTGATAGAAGATTCAAGATTCAAGATTCAAGATAATTTATTGCCAAGTGAATAATACACAAGGAATGCATTCGGTAAAAGCTGCAGCACCACACAAAAGCACATATAAAACATAGAGAACATGTGAACATGCTAACAGCAAATCACAATAAAAGGATAAGAAGATAAAGTCATGAAACGAATGAACTGTACAAAAGGGCAAATATATATTTGCTAGTCAACACACACACACACACGCGCACACACACACATACACACACCAACACAAGCGCACATTGCTGACTCCCAGTCATCCAGTTTTCACTCTCCATCCATTTGGTCTCGTGTTACTGTAACATTAGCGCGCCTATGTGCAGCAAGTAGGCCTACTTGTACGAAACGAGCGACAAAGTTACTGGCTCTCGCCAACACGTTATGGCGACGACATGTGGTTAGGCAATGGGCAGGGGACTGGATATATACAATAAATTTAATAAACTGTGTTTATGAAGGAGAAGGACTACACTGTTATATTCTGACGAAAAGATCCCTCAACTTACAGACCAATCTCTATATTGTCTTTTATATCAAAACCTCTTGAGAAACATATAACCCACCACCTCTTAGAGGATTTCAACCATAATCAGTTACTTCACCCTCGCCAAACGGGATTCAGGCTCTTCAGTCATGTCACAATGCATTAATCAGTCTTGTTGACCAGTGGTTGCACAAGATTAATGATAATGAATTTTTGAGGGGCTCTTTTTGTAGATTTTGACGTCATTGACCGCATGCTGCTTCTAAAACACTTACTCTATTGTCACCGCCACGACTCTGTCCAAGCAGACACCACAAACAAACAACTTATTCACGCAGACAACCCAGACAGAATGACGATTTCCCACAGACGGAAGTGATGATAACACAACAATTATATATACAACTTTCAAACTATTTATTCATTCAAGCCACACACTCATACACCTACAACATTTACACATGAAACGAAGAAAAAGGTGATGAAACAATCAATGGTTCGATGAACAATGGAATGGTATGTCAGATGATCGAGGGTTGCTATTCAACCACGTCTATGTATCGAACTGTGCACAGCAAATGTCCGTTGCACATAAACAGACGAAAAGGGGGGGTTCGAGCGTTAGGAGAGGGACACCAAAGAACGGGCCCACCTGGCGGAATGAAGTCCCTGTCGAAGTCCCCGTACATATCCACTCCCTCCTCGTAGCTGTTATCGGACCGGTGCTGACGATGTCCAAACGTGGTGGCGTCACTGCCCCCACTCGCCTCTGACGACGATGATGATGATGATGATGGTGACGCCGTAGTCGCGGCAGCCCTGCCACCGTCGACGTCTCACAGCTGGACCCATTCAGTCAGCTACACTGCGACGTCGAGGCCAGGTCCCGTCCACGCACGTCACAACCACCACGGAAAGGGTGGGGTTGTGGAATGATGATGATGTAGACAAAGATGCGGACGTAGACGTACGGATGGTGATGATAATGTTCAGTTCACACGACCAAGTGCCGTCGTCGTCGTCGCACGGCGTTGGTCAACGTCGATCCACGTTAACCAATTGACGAACTGACGAATTATCGAACGGTCGAACGACGAACTGTCGAACGGTCGAACGACGAATGGTCGAACTGTCGAACGACGAACTGTCGAACTGTCGAACGACAAACTGTCGAACCTGCAACATGCTTGTCGCATCGTTAATATCATGTCCACCTCAATCTGTCCCCCTCCCTCCTCACACTCTCCCCCCTCTTACACTCACTAACTTCTGCATCTTGAGGAGGCACAACTGCTGTCCGCTTCCCCTTCCTTGACTCTCTCTCACTTATCCTCTTTAGCTACTGTTATTGTCACTGGTGATCAAACACATAATTCATGAAACTCAATGAAATTATGAATGCATGAAATGAGCAATGCTGCAAATGAATACATGTAAACATCAACACATTATTCATATCAAGCATCCCCAACAACAACAACAGCAACCACTTCCATCCTACCTTCATCACACTCCACCCCCATTCTCCTCCCTCATTCTCCCTCCATCAGTCGCACTCTTCCTTCCTTCTGCCTCTCCTCAGTGCAACCATCCTCATCCTCCCCCAGCCTCACACACAGCTATCGTACAACACCCCAAACAGCCGGCACTAGGGTTTCTGAGCACAGTAAGGAAAAAACACCATCACACTAACCCACACGGTTCGAATGTAATCGCACCCGTTGACCTTACTCCAACTGTCCCCCAACGAATACTTCCAAATAAGGTAATCCTGTAGGGCGTAGTTCCTGTAGTGGACAATGCCTCACACTACCTACCACCACTAACACCAATCTTTGCTATCTTTACCACAACTCTGCACTGAGTGTATCACTTTAGAAAGCAATAATTTCTATAACAAGTATTCCTCTGGACCAGTTAACACAATCCTTCGTTAACCATCCTACCCTATTTCCAGAACACACAAATCAGAGCACCCGACAAAAACCGTCCACACTATGCCTCTGTCAAACTAGTTCTGTCAAAAAACGTGAGTAACATTTCCTTACTGGCTACCCGATCTACGCTGTTGAAACACGATTTGCACGCATAACCACGCATACGACAACACGCAGTTGCTACCCCTAACTCATTAACTCTCCACCCACACAGTCTAGCCGGTTTCATCACAGACTGCCCTGTGACATCTATGGACTTGGGATTCAGTTCAACTTAAAAGTTCTTTTCTCAGAGACATTACACTGTGCACTCAAACACTTTAACATTCAGCACTCTTTTGCAGGTGACACTACCATACATTCTAGCAACACCAATTTAAGTCATATATCAGAATCACTGCAGGAAAGTTTAAACCATTTGACTGAATGGACTGAGCTAAATCATATGTCAATTACTGCACTCCCTCCTCCCCCCCCCCCCCCCCGTAAAAAAATAATAAAGTAAGTAAATAAAAACAAATGCATGATAATAACACCTACACAAAAACCGTCAGAATATAACTTAATTTCGGGATGTAACGGTTAGTAATGAAATCATTGACACAATCAGCCATCATAAAGTTTTGGCAGTCGACATTTGTCCCCAAAAGTGTAATTTCTAACTACTGTAGAAGAAAGCACTTCCTACATTTTGATGCCAGGAATGTATTCTTCGATGCACATATTCAGTCAGCCATTGCTTACGCATCTGCCTTATGGGATTCAGCCAGTGATAATACAATGAAAACACTTACTAGAGTAGACAAATGTGCTCTTAAAGTAGTCCTATTAAAGTAGGCAACCCATTGTGAGTTAGACTACATAAACTAAGGGATTCAGCCAGTGATAATACTATGAAAACACTTACTAGAGTAGACAAATGTGCTCTTAAAGTAGTCCTATTAAAGTAGGCAACCCATTGTGATTTGGACTACATAAACTAATGGATTCAGCCAGTGATAATACAATGAAAACACTTACTAGAGTAGACAAATGTGCTCTTAAAGTAGTCCTATTAAAGTAAGCAACCCATTGTGAGTTAGACTACATAAACTAAGGGATTCTTCCTCTAAAAGCAAGGTTGGCCTATAAGGGTTCATTTGTGCACACAATTAGTACTGGATATGTATCAGAAACCATACGCTCAAAATAACCTGACGTTAATTTACCAGTTCTCTAGAGGAAAGTTCGCAGATGTTAAATCCCGATACCATTAAGCTGAACCCACAATGCAGAATGCACATTTAATTTTGATCTAGGAGTCAGTTATATTTTGCATTCAGTTAGCTATTCTAAACAGGCACCCATCCAAATATCCTTCCATTACATCTGGTGACCCTGTTTTTTTTTCTATGTTAATTTTGTAGTACATAGGTTTGTTGGTTTTTAAGTCAATTCTTTCAAAACGATGGGTAGTGCTTATTTCTTTCCCTTGTTTGATCGTTGAGATGCGTTTGTGTGTACCGTTGTGATTATTGGATGTTTGTTGTTATTAATTAGTGGGTTTATACTGTCTCGTTTCAATATAAGGCGCTCCTGTATAGTTTCAGAGATGCTCAAGGGCTTAGTATCTTTTCCTTCCTGTTGGGTCTATATTATTTTTCATTACTCTTTCTTAGTATTAGTTTGTTTACATTGGTTCTAGTTATTGTTACGTTGAAACGAACGAAAGTGTGTCTAAAGCGCGCACGATAGATCTAATCGTTTCGTTTTGCAAAGTATTCAATAATAGAGTTTATTTACCTTTGATTTGAGTTTGCATTGTTGTTAGGAAAGGCTTTGTATAACGTTGATAATTTTCGTTAGTCGATATTGTTGTAGAATCTTCTGGATCGGCTTGTTTACTATCGATCGAAGATTCGGGATAATTGTAGAAATTTGAAGGAACGATCCGGAAGGAGAAGAAATGTGTAATGACGTAAGTCAGTGATGACGATCTTTTATTCGATTGGTGGCAGTGCGTCATTTCTACATTGTTCGAAATTCTTCCGGAAGAGAGAGAGGTTATTTAATCGTGTGCCGAGATTGTTGTTGATAGTAAAGTTGTTGATAGTGACTTGGAGAGTTGCTGTGAAAGTTGTTGAGTTGAGTTGAGAATTGTATGCAGTTGTTGGTGTGTGCTGAATAAAAGTGGAAAACTTCATACGTCGACTTTGTGACTTGTATGCTGTTTGGACGGGCTGTGTGAATAAACGAATCTGAGTTACACAACTATCAGGAATTCAAGCATCGGGGCTGAATCAGATACTGATAACGACAAACACCATCATCGAACTGAGTGTAACATTTTGGGGGTCAAGCCGCGATTCACGCCATAGCCAAGGGTTCAACTGCTACAACAAGCGAGTCAACGTTACGAGAGGCAGTCATCGAGGGTAGCCGCCAACGAGTTGCGTCGAGAGGGGCCAACATACTGGGACTACATCACCGATAGGTTCGGGTTGACTGCAAGGGCGTGTAGTCGCTGAAGAGTTGCTTCGTGAGCGAACAACAGATCGGGACTACGTAGCTGCCGTAAGACTACGTCGAGGGACAGTCTCGGAGCTACATCGCCAGTATTAGAGAGAGCGACAAGCGGACGTCGCGTCTACTTCAGCACAGGAGCGTATACATCAACACCAGCGTGGTGCAGCGTCGCATACGACGAGGACAGCGGGGCCTGCGTCAGCGAAGGCGACTAGTGACAAGCATCAGCGCTACTGCAGAAAGCGTGCTGTTCTAGAACAGTCTAGAAAGGTACAGCACAGTCAAGAACTTTCCAGAAAAAGAACTCTACAGTCAAGAACTTTCTAGAAAAAGAACTTTCCAGAAAAGAACCTTCTAGAAAAGAACTTTCCAGAAGCATCAAGATGGCTGACTTCTGGCAGAGAGGGGTTGAACTAAATCTAAAAGGCAAACAGCTGACGGAGTACGTCAAGTCTCAAGAGAGAATATGGCGCGAAGAAAAAGAAATAGAATTAGAACAGAAGCGTCTAGAAATTGAACAGCAGCGGCAAGAAAAAGACAGAGAATTCGAGCTGAAGCGTCTTGAGTTCCAGCTAGAAATGGCGCGTATCCAGCAACAGCAGAATGCGCCACAAGTTATCAGTGACAACACGGCTCCAAAATTGCCAGCTTTCGTCGACGGGAAGGACCAGATCGACAGCTATCTGGCGAGATTCGAAAGGTTCGCCGAAAGCTCCAATTGGCAACCTCGAGACTGGGCGATTCGACTGAGTGCACTTCTGACGGGGCAAGCCCTCGAAGTTTACACCAGACTGTCGAACGATGACGCCAAAAACTACGACGTCTTGAAAGAGGCCCTGTTGCAGTGCTACAACTTTACAGAGAAGGGCTACCGTAAACGCTTCCGTGAATGCCGGCCTAAGTCAGACGAGACGCCAAAGCAGTTTGTGGAGCGCCTGTCGTCATATCTACACAAGTGGGTGGAGTTATCAGGCGAAATGAAGTCTTACGACAGTCTCCATGACCTGATTGTGAAAGAACAATTTCTCAATGCCTGTCACAAGGACCTAGCGACCTACTTAGAAGAACAAAAGCTGCAGACGCTTAAAGATGTGACGGAGGCTGCTGAAAGATATCTCATCGCTCATGGGAAAACCCTGGGGCTACCCAGCGCGACGAAACATTTTCAGAAGACTGCAAACCATGGGAACCAGGTCCAAGGGAGCCAGACGAGCCAGAGACAGACGGACTCCACGCCTCCTCCCAGAGAAGGGCACTCAAGAGGCTGTTTTATCTGCAACGCTACAGACCACAGAGCTGCCAGCTGCCCTCAAAGCAGAAATAGCGGACAGCGGAGCAGTACGGACAATGCAGCGGCGGGCAACCGGCAGAGGCGGTTCTCCAATCAACGGCAAAACAGTAGATCTGACCATCAAGTGTGCGGCGGGAGCGTCATTCTTCCGAGTGAGACCAAGCGCACAGCTACCCCTGCGGACGTGCAAGAGTGCATGACTGATGGCCAACTTCTCCTTGCCAACGGAAAATCCATCCCCGTCGTCGCCAGCGCAGCTGTGACCGTCCAGAACATGCCTGTTTCCAAGGGACGCGTCGGAAATCATGAAGTGACTGTTCTAAGAGACTCTGGCTGCAGTGGGGTCATCGTCAGAGAAGACCTAATCGCTAAAGAACAGTTCACTGGCGATTCTAAATGGACACTCATGGCCGACAGCAAATGTGTGAAAGCGCCAGTTGCAAAAATTCATGTCAACACCCCTTTCTACATAGGCGAAGTCGAAGCGGTTTGCCTGAAGAAGCCGCTGTATGATTTGATGATCGGGAATATCGACGGCGCGAGACGACCCGACGACCCCGATCCAGAGTGGAGTCCTGCCTCAACCCAACGCGTCGAAGTTGTGGAGGAGGATCCATTGCCGTTTCCCGATGGAGACCTTACAGAGCTGCTACGGGACAATGTGGTTACTCCGGCTCAGCCCTGCCGACCAGAGATCGTCAGTGCTGTTACTACCAGGGCCCAGGCCAAGAGAGACAAGGTGTCTACACCACTGAAGGTCGCCGACAAATCCAAAGCTGCCATCGTGGACAGAGATAAGCTGATCCAGCTCCAGGAAGCTGATAGCACTTTAAACAAGTACAGGAACCGCCAAGACCACGTGACCAAAGGCAGTGGTACGGTCTATTTTGAGGTGAAGGCCAAGATCCTGTACCGAATCTTCCAGCACCCGAGGGTCAACGGAGGGAAACCACTACGTCAAGTCTTGGTACCGTTACCCCTAAGGCGCCAGGTGATGGAAGTAGCGCATGACTCAATCATGGGAGGTCACCTAGGTATCAAGAAGACGTCAGACCGAATCCAGGCGGTATTCTACTGGCCAGGACTTCATGCGGACGTCAGCCGTTTCTGCCGATCATGTGACATTTGCCAGAAGACCATACCTCGAGGAAGGGTCCCGAAAGTGCCTATGCAGAGGATGCCTCTGATCGACCGACCTTTCAAGAGGGTGGCCTTAGACTTAATCGGCGAAATAAGACCTCCGAGTGAAGAAGGTCATCGATGGGTACTGACTTTAGTGGACTATGCGACTCGGTACCCAGAAGCAGTGCCACTGAAGAAGATTGACACTGAAACTGTAGCAGAGGCACTGGTGGACATGTTCAGTAGGCTTGGAGTGCCTGAAGAAATTCTGACAGACCTCGGGACGCAGTTCGTCTCTGACTGCATGAAGGAGGTCAACCGACTGCTGAGCATCCGGCATTTGACTACGACAC
>CM072520.1:52143198-52278198 GCA_036898135.1 Oncomelania hupensis
ACCTGTAGTTCTAAAACCAAAACAACACATCTTTATCTTTCTGTTTCACCTACGGCACAGTTCATGGCTCACATTTATATTTATAAAACAGACAGGAAAACTTCCAGAAACAGAATAAATATTATAGAAGATACCCCAATACTCTGAAACATTAACAGAAAACATACCTCGTTGGCCTTTGCATAAATCTTGGAAAACAGTAAAGTTCAGGAGAGAAACCAAACATGTCGCCCGACTTTGAAGGTGTTCATGAGCACACTGATTTGGGAGCGCGGAAGAATAAACTCAATAATAAGATTAATCTAATTTACAATAAGTCTAGAATTTATTGAGATGCAAAAGTCAACTACGATAATGACCCGAAAGAAGATGAGTTCATATTATTAAAATTAAGCATTAATTAAACTTGATACAAAAAGGGACTAAGTCATGCTAGCGGAAGAATGTCGCACTCTGCCCTTGAGCAAATTGTCTCCCTTGGACCACTACAAAAATCAAACTGTACATAATATACACAAAGCATGCGGCAGCAACAGACAATCTGTTTGGCTTTCCTTGTGATTTGCTGATTGCAGAATGCAGACAGGTTCCTCTGCTCCTCACCGGTACTATGATAGCTTCCGGTAAGATGGCGCCGATACAGGGCGACAAGATGTTGGTTGTGTGTTTTGGACTGATAGTGTTGTGTATCTGCTTCGATGTATGTGTGCCAAAATATTCAAGAGAACATCTACTTTTCATCCGTGATTTTGCGGACTGTGAGTACAGACCAGAACTTTTTACTTTTCCATTCGACATTCTTCATACACACGCCGGCGCGTATCAAAACCACGTGGCAGCTTCGCCCGGTCGCCGCACACGCAAGAGAGGTAAACGAGCTGGAGTGCTCGTTCGTTTTCGCCAACGCGCCTCACGCCCTCACCTCCCTGCCATCTGTTTGTCAAATGTAAGATCCCTAGACAACAAGAAAGATGAGTTGCGCTACCTAATAAGCATTCAAAGAGACTTTACTGATTGTTCGGTGTTTTGCTTCACGGAAACGTGGTTGTCTCCCTCTACTCCCGACGCTGCAGTACAACCCGACGGCTTTTCGCTTCATCGCGCAGATCGCACGCCTGACGATTCACAGAAAAAGTCAGGTGGCGGCATTTGTTTTATGATCAACGACCGATGGTGTACAGATGTGTCTATCTTATCCAAACACTGTGCACCCAACCTTGAAACTCTCTCTGTAAAGTGTCGACCCTTCTACCTTCCACGAGAGTTTTCCTCCATTGTTTTGGTTGGCGTCTACGTCCCTGACAAAGCGCACGCTACTTCTGCCATCAAAGAACTTTCCAAACAGATCACAAACATTGAAAATTCACACCCTGACTGTCACATTATCGTTCTCGGTGATTTCAACCATGCTGACTTGAGAAAACAACAGCCCAAGTTTAAACAACACGTCAAATGTGCAACGAGAGAGAAAGCGACCCTTGACCTATGCTACAGCACAATTAGCGGAGCTTACCGCTCCATACCCCGCCCCCCACTCGGCCGATCTGATCACGTGATGGTGTTCCTTCTCCCCTCCTACCGCCAGAAACTAAAGTCAGGCAAACCACAGGTCCGTACCGCCAAGCGCTGGGATCAAGACTCTATCCAGGAACTACAGGCGTGTTTTGACTGTACGGACTGGCAGGCACTGACCACCTCCTGTGCTGACATCCATGAGCAAGCTGATGTGGTAACTTCCTACATTAGTTTCTGTGAACAAGGCTGCATTCCAACAAAAGAAGTCAGATCTTGGCCAAATGACAAGCCATGGTTCAACAACAGCCTCAAGTCAAGCCTGAGAGCAAAGGAAGAAGCTCATAGAAGCGGCGACAAGATCAGCTACAAAAGGGCCAAATATGAGTTAGAAGAGGCCATCAGACGTGCAAAGTGGGATTATAAGAAAACGCTAGAGGCCCACTTTCAGTCCAACAACATCAGGGCAGTTTGGCAAGGTCTGCAAACCATCACTGACTACAAGAAGAAAGGACGCCAAGCTGATTAAAAAGAGATCCGTTGGATCTCATTTTTGATATGATGATGATGGTCATTGTTGTCAGGGTGGCGACGTGGTGATCGTCCTTAACGCTCATGCAATAGGACGTTAAGCATCGTTTTTCGTTCGTTCGTTGATGCTGACGACAAGCAGCTCCCAGATAAGCTGAACGAGTTCTATGCCAGATTCGACAGACAGAACACCATCCCTGTCACAGTCTCCGCTCCTGATTCTGCTTTCCACCAGCCTCCACCTTTCACCATCACAGAGTCGGAGGTGGAGTCTCTCTTCAAGAGGCAGAACAGCAGAAAGGCAGGTGGTCCTGACGGAGTATCAGCCCCCACTCTCAAACACTGCTCCTCCCAACTGGCTCCAGTTTTTACCCAGATTTTCAACTCCTCCCTTCTCTTGTCCACTGTCCCCCGCTGTTTCAAGACCTCCACCATCGTACCTGTTCCCAAGAAACCCTAAATTAGCTCCCTCAATGACTACCGCTCTGTGGCCCTGACCTCGTTGGTGATGAAAGTGCTGGAGCGCCTGGTACTCAAGCACCTCCAGTCCGCTACCAAGGGCAAACTGGACCCGTGCCAGTTTGCTTACCAAGCTAACCGGTCTGTCGACGATGCCGTCGCCCTGGCCCTTCACTTCATCCTCCAGCAGCTAGAAGCCCCTAATCGCTACGCCCGCCTCCTCTTCGTAGACTACTCGTCTGCTTTCAACACCATCGTCCCCCAGACCCTGTTCAACAAGCTTCAGCTCTTCAACCTCTCCCCCTCCATCTCTTTCTGGATTATGAGCTTCCTCCTCAACCGCCCCCAGTCAGTGAAAATAGGCAGCAACATCTCGCAGTTCCTGACCCTGAGCACAGGCGCACCCCAGGGGTGTGTCCTGTCTCCTTTTCTATACTGCCTGTACACTAAACAACTGCACCTCCCATCACGAGTCATTTCAACTCGTAAAGTTTGCCGATGACACCACCGTTGAGGGCATCATATCCAATGGAGATGAGTCAGCCTACAGGCAGGAAGTCGACCTGCTGGTGTCATGGTGCAATTACAACAGTCTCGAGTTGAACGCCTCCAAGACCAAAGAGATGGTGATCGACTTTCGTCGGAACGCCACTCCCATTGACCCCCTCTTCATCAACGGCCAGCCCATCGAGACAGTTGAGTCATTCAAGTTTCTGGGCTCACTCATTTCCTGCAACCTCACCTGGGATCTCAATACCGACTCCATCATCAAGCGAGCACAGCAGAGGATGTACTTTCTCAGGCAGCTGGAAAAATTTGGCCTGAGGAAGGAAATCCTCACCCAGTTCTACCGCTCCGTGGTAGAAAGTGTTCTAACATTTTCCATCTGTGTGTGGTATGGGGGTGCATCCCAACAACAGAAAGAAAAACTAGACTATATTGTCTCCACTGCCAGCAAGATCATTGACACCGACCTCCCCTCTCTGGCCTCCATCTATACCAAACGCCTGATGAGCAGAGCCAGAAAGATAGTGGATGATGCCTCCCACCCCGGATACCACCTCTTCGAGCTGCTTCCTTCTGGCAAAAGGCTCAGAGCTATGAATACCCGTACCTGCCGCTTCAAGAACAGTTTTTTTTCCACAAGCAGTGACAAACCTCAACTCCTTGTCTGGCACCCGATGATCCCGGACTATCTCAGTGACTTATGCATAAGAGAGAGAGAGAGAGAGAGAGAGAGAGAGAGAGAGAGAGAGAGAGAGGGAGGGAGGGAGGGAGGGCGGGAGAAGTGTGTGAAAGAAAGACAGAAAGAAAGAGAGGAAGAGAGAGACAGAGAGAGGAGAGTGAGTAGAGGAAGTGATAGAGAGAGAATTTATAGATGTATGTAGAGTGTGTAAGATAAGAGAAGAGAATTGAGAGAGCGAGAGATAACGGAGAAAAGCGCGGACGTGTGTGTGTGGATGTGTGTGTATTATTCTATATTTGATTTGATCATTCTGTTTTTACTATATTCCAGTCAGTATTATTTCTAGTCTTGTATGAGTGTGTCAGCAAGAGGATGGTTGCGCGTAGGTGTGGTTGGCTTTGTTATTGTGTTTTGTATAATATGTGTGCCAACATCAAAGTGTATTCCTCGTGCTTGTCACCTGGCGAAATAAAGTTCTGTTATCTGTTATCTGTTATCTGTAATTTTGGAAAACGTTTTCACAATGCTATCCCTAACCGACGGACTAGGAAACCAGCATATGAATGAAAAAGTCAAAAGACTCTCAATGAAAGACTGGTAAAACAGACTAAGTATTTTTTTCTCTCTACTGGAAAAGAGTTGAGTTTTCTGAGTAGGTATACTCTCTGCTGCCCCCGCTTGACAATCGCTTCAGTATTGGCATCCCATTTTAGCTTATTATCGAAAATTGTACCAAGGTATTTGTAGGTCTCTACCATTTCAATATTTTCACCATGAATTGTGCTTGCAGCAACATCATCTCTGTCTCGTCTAAAATCAACAATAAGTTATTTGGTCTTAAAAACATTCATTTCCAACTCATTGTCATCACACCAGTCTACAAAAGTAGGCAATAAATCACCGTAGCCATTCTCTGAACCACTCAACAAGAACAACAAAGCCGAATCATCTGAGTATTTTACAATGTAATTACCATCAGAGCCACTTCTACAACTGTCAGTGTACATGATGAAAAGAATGGGAGACAACACACAACCTTGAGGGGAGCCAGTACATGTAACCTTTTTATCAGAGTACAATTCATTAACAAAAACTCTTTGTTCTCTATAAGTAGGTACTCCAAGCCCTTCATTGGCTCTTGTCCGGTCGGCAGTTTTGACTCAGTTTTCACTTCACTTTCAACACTTATTATTAATGTAAAACTGCATCAAAACGAACAGTGGCTGTATTCAAATAAAAATTGAAAGCTTTATCTTTACATCTGTGTTGTTTTTAATGCATGTTTATGCGAAAGATTCCGAGAAAACAGCTTTTGAATACGCCCCTATCCGAACGCTGAATGCCGCTGCGAAAAAGTTGTCATCGTCGTCTGCTGCAAGGTGGCTCGTTTCAAAGTCTAAGCGCTTTGCGATACTTCATTGGATGGCCTAAAAATAAGAACCAATGAGAAGTTCGGATACTTAGCTTCATTTACATATAAGTATTGTGGGGCTCTCGTGTGTAAAAGTTTTGTTACGAGCCGAACAAAGTGGATAAAGCGGTTTTGATGTAAGTTTGATTTTAACTAGAAGTTTAAAACTTAGCAAGAAATAAAGAGCAGACTTTCCTTTATAAAACTAGGGTATTTATTAATTTGTGCATTACTGTATCGCGGAGCGCTTTGCCGTAGAAAAGTGTACCCAAACGGTGTCCGGGTTTTTTTCCGGCCAAGGCCGACTCGTAGGCCTATTCTGCGACACGAGTGCTGAGCGTAGTAGCACACCAGTAGGCCTATACTTTGCCGGCACGCACTGCGAATTTGATGATTTCCCAACTTTGAAGCACCAAAACGGCTGAACATTACATGGGATAGGCCTGAAGAAAATTGGGCTTGGAGTATAACATATGAAGGGGTTACCTGTCAAAAATCAGCTTTCTGGTATCAATATTGGCTTCACTTTGAGACTCCAAAGTTGTCAATTTCTTCAATTCCAAAACGTTGCCAAAAAAACACCAACATTCGGCATTTTCAAACATTAATAACTTTTTACCTATTTGTCCTATGGGGGAAAAAAATATACCACTGTGTTCAGAATGAAAAGCTCTTTAAATCTATGTCAGTTTTGTGATGAGGAAATCATTTTTTAAAAATGGCTTTTGACTACCTACTATAAGTCAATAATTCCAAAATCCACAGTACAAGCTGGTGAGGTAATTCAAAATCATCAATCAATCTTTGAATCAGAGGTTGCATGGTATTGAATGCAGAAGAAAAGTCTGCAAAAAGTAGTCTAGCATGTGCCTTTGGTTTTTCCAGGTGTTTAGTATTCGAAATGAACAGCTTGGCATCCTCCACACCCCTACCTGCTCTATAGGCAAACTGAAGAGGATCAAGGTTGGGTTCAATGGCTGACAGAATAAAACTTTTAATATTTTTTTCCAGAGTTTTCATAACTAAGGAGGTCAAAGCAACTGGCCTGAAATCATTAGGCTGTTTGGGATTGAGGTTCTTAGGCAGTGGGATAACAGTAGAAAATTTACACACTGTAGGAATTTGCCCTAAATTGACTGAGATCTGAAAAAGATGATGAAAGACAATGCCAAGCTGATCAGCACAGTAAGGCAGAGTCTTGCCACAGATCCCATCAGGGCCAGGGGCTTTTTAAACATTAATAGACTTAAACAGATGAGTGACCTTTTCCTGAGAAATTTCAATACTTCCTACAGAGGTAAGAGATTGTTTCAATTCAGAAAACTTAGCTGAAAAATCATGCTTCTCGAACCGTGTATAGAAATAATTCAAAACATTGGGTAAATCAAAGTCGTCGACACCTTCAAGTTTGACATGTTTTTTGTGCAATCTGGTTTCTGATTGACAGAGGCCATGGTTTTGTTCCCCTGCCAAGCGGCACGTAGATCCCCACCACTGTACTTCGGCTCTACCTTATCCCTATACTGCCTCTTAGCAAGGCGAATGGCATTGCGCACCTTCCTATTGATATCTTTCTTGTCATGTGCAGTACCCTGAAAGAATACACGTTTCTTTTCCTTCAAAACAGACTTCAATTCCTTTGTAATTCATGGTTTGTTGTTAAAAAATAATAATCTGTTTGGTTGGGATGACTGTATCGACGCAGAAGGAAATATATGAGTTAACATCAGCAAGTTCATTGAAATCGTCACCACTTGCCTTTCATCACCACTTGCCTTTCAAATGACATTTGTAATGATGGAAAGATGTTACTGTACTTTGTTTTGATGATAAAAAGATGTTACTGTCGTGGACTGTGCCCATGAAATTTTAAAAAAATCAGGACATGACAGTAACAGCTTTTTATCGCAAAAGTTCGTTAAGTCAAATTACTTATTATACCCCGACCTCAGACGGTAGGTTATTCCAAATTATAATAATGAAGACAGTATGGAGGTTGATGGTGTTTTGTACAGGCACTTAAAGATGTTTTCATCAAGATAAGAGAAGGACCATCGCATGACTCCGAGTATTTTGTTTGCCTTCACATTTGCTGCATGTATCCTATCCTATCCTATCCTATCCTGTCCCATTACTCGGAGGTCGTAGGGGCACCACAGGTGATCGTTTAACCAGCGTACTCCATCTTTCCCTGTCCTCAGCAACCCTGATTGTTTCGCTCCGTGTCAAACCAGTTCATTCTCGAATGTTGTCCTCCCACCTCTTTTTCGGTCTCCTTCTTCGTCTACCTCCTTGCACTGTGCCTTGCAGGATAGTCTTTGTAAAACGTGATGATCTGGTGACGTGGCCATACCATCGGAGTTTGTTTTACCACTGTGAGCAGGTCATCGTGTTGTCCAATAGCTTGTGTGATGGTCTGTTGGACTTCGTCGTTGGTGATGTGCTGGGTATATGAAATGCCCAGAAGTCTTCTGTAGCACCTCATCTCCATGCTTTGTATTCTTCGTTGGAGAACTCCTGTGAGGGTCCATATTTCGCAAGCATATAGGAAGATGGAGATGACAAGGAAGCGCAGCAGCCTTACCTTGGAATGTAGACTGATGGTCCTGTCTTTACAAATTGGCTTCAACCTCGCTGTCACATGGGGTTTAGTTGTTACTGGGCTCTGCACAATGGAATGCTGTAACCCTCACGCTTTATTCGATGGGAACTGCTAGTTAGTCACCCTGTGAATTACTTTAATAAATTTTTTTGTTTAGCTCGGTCTGTGTTAAGGCTGGGGTACAGAGATAGATAGAAAAATGGTAAAGGATCACTGTCACACTAGCTTTCACACGGCTATGAATCATTAGTCCAGCCACTTGATAACAGTTAAAATCACACATTTAGTTCTTCTACTCTATACAAGATCTTCTATGTACTAATCTACCTTAAAAAGTCTTAGTCACTGCAAATAATTCGATCGCTGATAGTCTAGGCAGCTGTTATGTCTTCATCGGACACTGGCTACTAACGTTCTTGAAGATTGGACTATTGTGGTCCGTTTTACTATAGTTTCTGAAGAGTGGACTACTGTGGTCCTTTTGCTATCAGTTTTTGTGAACTTCTTCTTTGTCACTTAACTGTCAAGTAGTGGGTTTGAAGTCCTTCTTTGAGGTAGCTTCTGGTAGACGCTGTGTCTTCGTGTAGTTTGGTCCCTTGCCACGCTGTGGGGTCTTGCAGGGTGTTGTCCAGGGTTGCTCTCTCAGACTTGTGCTGTAGAGTCTAAACAGCCAACTTGGTTTTCCTATGAGTTGGGCGCACGGGATATCTCGCCTGCTCGTCTGTAATATAAGAAACGAAATTCTGCACAACCATGAAGAATTGGTTTGTGCAGAGCGTCTCACTGAAAGCCAAAGTAGCCCTCAGTGATAGCTCCACATCTCTATACATAAGCGACGAACATTCGCTACGTCCGTGATCCTCTGGAATCTCAACTCTACTTTCCTATACAGACATAAATATAAATCGTGGCTAACTACACACATACAGAATTAATAATAATATAAACATTCACTGGTACAGCCACTGGTCTGCAAACATACATATAGGATCAACAACAGTGGATCCGTACATAATTCAAGATGGGTCGGCCGGTCGTGCTTTCCACGTGGTAAGGCAAATTTGGATTAACAATTCACATCTATGCATAGCAAATTCTACAAACATAAGTTCAACAATAATATAAATATATCACGATGAAACAGAAGTATGTTCATTTACCTGTTTGACAAAGTCAGGCCCCGTGGCTACTTGATACAATTCTAAGATTCTCAAGTCCTGTTTCCTGGTCTATGAGTGAAGATATTTCTCTGCTCCGGTCTAGCTGTGTAGACTTCGGTGTCTTTCATAGCACTGACTTAAGCTATGCTAGGTTTTGATCCAGTCAGAACCTGCTCTAACCGCTCTGCCTGAGTCCCATTGGTTACGACTTTTCCGAATCACGCACACAGTGCTGACGTCACTACACTGTTTGCGTCAAGCTCGCGGTGTGTGTACCTCCGTATACTGTAATCGGCTGCTGTGTAATACACTAACTTTCTAAGGTTACAATGACTAAACAAGGCTAAATAGTAAATAGGCAGGGTAAAACTAGTCCTCTCGCGACACTCGCCAGGGCTTGCTGCATGTATATGCTTATCGAATGTCATTGCATCATCATGTTAACCCCCACATCCTTCTCTTCATTACACTTGTCCACTGTCCACGGATCTACGTTTGCTTCAAGTGATCAAGTCTTTGCAGTCCGCTGGACCCTATAAACAATGACTAAATAAATAATCGCCGTCTGCTGTAATAAGCTATTCGTAGCAAAGATTCTTTTCCCCCACCTTTACGTCCGTGCAATTGGAGGCAGTCACCGTGCAGTTGCCATTTATCAGACCATTGAACCACATTACCAAAGTCAGCACACACACATTTTTGTAGAAACGACGTTGTGATGACTGTTGTGAAAAAAACATACATTATTTTGACACATTTTTCATTTCTTTGACATTATTTTGACATTTTCAATTTTGTGAAGCTATCCATAACCCTAACCCCTAACCCAAAACATAACCCAAACGTTAACCCTAACCCTTAACCTAACCCTAATCTTAAAACAGCTGTAACTCTACAGAGCACTATTTTGACGTCAAAATAACGGGGCCGTCAAAAAAAGTCAAAATAAACCATGTAGAGTTTCATGTGTGTGTCAGAGTAACGTCGTTTCTACATGCCCATATACCACAGGAGCTTGTATCAGGACACGCGAGCGCCTGTGCCACATACAAACACATGCACACTCATACACACACATTATTTTTCGCAAATGTCAAATCCAAAGTGGCTACCAACACTGTGCCGTTTTCTTGCAGTGAAAGGGTTTACCTTTAAAAAAAAAAGGTTGTCAATTAAACAGTCTTGTTATTAATGGACCTGTTTACTTCTCACTGTGTGCAGCCCGCCAACAGTGGACGATGAAATCCGACCGAATAAGGAGAAGGCAGGAAAGGAGACAGAGAGCCAGCAACAAGACAATGCACCAGGGCATAAGCCCAATGAATATTTTGACGACTTCTTGGATACTATTGGTATCTATGAGCCGAGGTATTGATGTTGATTTGATGTTTCCACTGAGATACTAAATATGTTGGGGTTTGATGAGATGTTTACTACAAACGGTGCATCTAAAACGTGTCAGAAATACTGCGTTATCAGTCAAATTATGGCATTCGTCCAAGGGGAAAAATCTAGCTGTCTGGTTACAGTGGCAAATAGGTAATAGTTGGGAGGTTGCCGCGGGTTTTTACACTCTTCTTGCTCGGTACTAGAGAAAACTTTCCCTGAACGAATGAATGATTGATTGACTGTCGCAATGTGCATATTGACTATGTTCCCTAAGGTTACCCAACAGCGAGAAAGAACAGAATGAAAACAAGAAGGAAAAGAAGTAGGAGAAGAACAAAGAAAGAAAGCTAGATAGATAAATATTCAATGTTTATAGGGTCCAGCGGACAGCCAAGAGCCGAACCAGCCCACATGAAACTAAACAAAATCAGACTAAGCTGCTAATATTTAAATATGATAAAAGATGTACATAAAACCAGCCTTACTAATAAAATTTAACCCAGAATAGAAACAAGACGACATGACCTGTATGCGATAAAACAAACCAACATCATGTAAAAATTGAAACATGCAAACTTTAAAAATCTCATTAAAAGGTATCGAACTAAAACATCTTTCTGTTTCATCAACCAGATCAGCACATTCAAAATGGCTGGAAAAAAGAAAGAAAAAAAGGAAGATGAAGTGGAAAAAGAAGTAGAAAAAAGAAAGAACGAAAGGAAGAAAGATGGAGAAGAAGGAAGAAAAAGAAGAAGAAGAAAGAAAGAAAAAAGAAAGAACGAACACAAGAAAGAAAGAAAGATAGAAAGAAAGAAAGAAAGAAGTAGAATAAGAAGCAGAAGAAACATAAAACAAAGAAGATGAAAAAAAGAAAGAATTAATGAATGCATGTAGAAGAACAAGAATCAGACTGACTGCGACTTTATTTGGTCTATGAAATTTATATAAAAATTTGCCTTTCGGCTGCATACATGTAGTACATGTAAAATATAGAATCTCTTTAAAAGAATGACATGTACAACAATAAAATAAAATAAAATAAAATAAATAGTGCAACACGTAAAATATAACAAAACTACTATCCCACACCCCAAACTTGCTTGCGTCGTACACTATCACACAGCCGCACACAGCATCACAAACCAACGCCACCACACACAAACACCAACTACAGGGCACAAACACATGCAACCCATGCACAGAAATGATCATTATATGCTAAGCCAAATCACAAAACAGGACTGTTTGAAAATTTAACTCGCAAACACACAAGCGCGCGCACACACACACACACACACACACACATCTCCATACACATAAAGACCCACAATGCACAGTGTTCACACATATCAACAAAATACTGTATTAGCCACTGTATATACTGTATGCTGGATCATACGCACACACGGAGTACAAACACACCGGCACGCCATTTCACACTCACAAAAAAATCAAGCAAACACACACACACACACACACACACACACACACACACACACACACACACACACACACACACACACGCATCTTTGTCTTTTGGTCGTTCTGCTGACGCGAAGTTTTTTCCACCGTTGTGGAGACTCTTTCATTTTTGATGTTAGAAGTACAGAAAATTACAATCTTACTTATTTTCCTTTGCTGAAGCATATTTTGTGGTGGAATATTCGATAGCTCAAAAAAAGCAAAATTAAACTTTACATGCACTCTAGTGACCACACGTGTAAAACTTTCTGGTGACCACATACAAACTTTTTACATTTGAACACATGACATCGATATTTCTGAAGACATTCACTTTCCCGCCAAAATTGTCACGACTTTACACACCACTAATTGTGGTGACCACGTGTGTTAAATGTCTGCTGACCATCCAACCATTTACTACATTCAAACAGAACAAAAGCCAGCATTGCAAACTTGTACAGTGTTGCAAAGTGAAGAGTTTATTATTATTATTATTATTATTATTATTATTATTATTATTATTATTATTATTATTATTATTATTATTATGCTAAGTAGCTCATTATTATTATTATTATTATTATTATTATTATTATTATTATTATTATTATTATTAGGACTCACCCATGATCCACAAAAAAGATCTGCCGAAACAACCCTAGTGGTAACACTAAAGGCAGTCCACTAGCTGGTCACTTTACAATAAAGACATCCCACGCAGGAAATGCTGAGGCTACGCTCTAATTTATCGAACCCCATTTACAAAAACAAAATAGAAGATAAACATCATAATAAGATATCAACAAAACATACATACAAACTGCCTACATTGCTAAAAAATAATATCATAGGAAGTCCTGTGGGTTCGGGCACTAAATAGAATAGACCCAACGTGTCGTAAGAGGCGACTAACAGGGGTGATGTTAGCATGGCATCACTGGGCGAAAGTCTTATACTCAGAAGTCACCGGTCAGGGCGGAGGAACCTCACGTTACTACAGGTTCAACGACCACGTGCTCAGGGCCAAGGCGAGCCACACTGTATTCGTGGATTTCGGCTGTTGCCAACAGCTTGGAGAGGATTGGGCACCGCCAGGTCTTTTTTTGCCCAAGACACACTACATGATGAACTATCCACTAATTCCATACTGGATCGGTCGTCGCCCGGGTCAGCAAGGACCGCGCCTTCCGTTGGCCACCAGGACGGAGGTGATAAGTAGGCCTATACTACTAATGGACAATTTAGCAAGATCCGCACGAGAAACAACATCGTCATAGGAACCTGGAATGTTACATTACATTATATTATTATTGCTTTAGGTCCAGCGGACTCTTCCGAGCCAAATCAGGACAGGACAACCCCTGATCTCCATAAAAGATCTGCTGAAACAACCCTAGTGGAAAAAACTGAAAGCTCTCCACCAAGTCACTTTACAATAAAGACATCCCACGCAGGGGATGCTGAGGCTGTACTCTAATTTATCGAACCCCCGTTTACAAAAGCAAAATATAATACAAACATCCTATCCTATCCTGGCCTATCCTGTCCCGTAACCCTGAGGTCCTAGGGGCACCACAGATGATCGTTTAACCAGTATACTCCATCTTTCTCTGTCCTCAGCAGCCTTGATGGATTCGCTCAGTGTCAAAGTAGTCCATTCTCGAATGTTGTCCTCCCACCTCTTTTTCGGTCTCCCTCTTCTTCTACCTCCTTGCACTGTGTCTTGCAGAATAGTCTTTGCAAGGCCTGATGATCTGGTGACGTGGCCATACCATCGGAGTTTCAATTTCTTCACCACTGTGAGCAGGTCATCGTGTTGTCCAATGGCTTGTGTGATGGTCTGTCGGACGTCGTCGTTAGTGATGTGTTGGGTATAGGAAATGCCCAGAAGTCTTCTGTAGCACCTCATCTTCATGCTTTGTATTCTTTGTTGGAGATCTGCTGTGAGGGTCCAAGCTTCGCAAGCATATAGGAAGATGGAGATGACAAGGGAGCGCAGCAGTCTTACTTTGAAATGTAGACTGATGGTCCTGTCTTTCCAAATGGGCTTCAACCTTGTCAGGGCAGCAGTTGTTTGTGCGATCCTGGAGAGGACTTCCTGTCGGGACCCATTGTCTGATACAATGGCTCCTAAATGTTTGAAGCTATGCACTGTGTTAAGGGGATTGGCCTTGGACTTTGATGTCCGTGTTGATGCCATTGGTGTTGTTGGTCATCATTTTGGTCTTCTCTGCACTTATTTCCATTCCATAAGCTCTGGAGGTGGTGGCAAGCCTCTGTACCAGCTGTTCAAGTTCATGTTCATCTCCAGCCAATCCATGAATGTCATCCGCAAAACGAAGATTGGAGATTGCTCTATCCCCTATGCTGACTGCACCTTCATGATCTGCAAGAGCATCTGCCATGATGCGGTCTAGGAAGATGTTGAAGAGTGTTGGTGAGAGTAGGCATCATTGATGCACACCGATTGTTGTTCTGAACCAGTTCCCGATGGCGCTGTTGTGTAGGACTGCACTGGTAGCCTTGTCATACAGGCTTTTGATGACTTCAATAATTTTAGGGCTGATGTTGTACAATGTAATTGTTGCCCATAGAGCTGCATGCCAGACTCTGTCAAACGCCTTTTTGAAGTCTATGAACACATGATATTGATGTTGTTGGTGCTGTAGGTATTTCTCACAGATTATTCTGAGGTTGAAAATCTGTTCAGTGGTACTTCGCCCTGCCCTGAATCCTGCTTGTTCTTCAGCTATGATTTGTTCAGCTTGGGGTTTCAACCTGTTGAGTATTATTTTCAGGAGGACCTTGCTTGAATGGCTGAGGCTGATGGTGCGGTAATTTTCACAATCCTAAAGGTTACCTTTTTTGGGAAGAGTGATGACAACGGACTGGATCAATGTCAACACCATGACCACCACCTTCCACTCAGCTGTGACAGATGCCGCCACTGAGATCCTTGGCAAGCACCAACCAAAGAAGAAGCCGTGGATCACACCTGAAAATTTGGATCTGTGTGATAAACGAAGAGAGATGAAACAGAAAAAGAACACCACACAGGGAGCTGATCCTTCCGAAAAATCAACAATGACATCCGAAAAGGCATGCGCACAACCAAGGAGAACTGGATAGAAGATCAATACCAGGAAATAGAGAATAGTCTGAACAAGAACAACAGCAAGAAGGCCTACCAGACTGTGAAGCGGCTGACAAGTGTTAAACAGCCCAAAGTCTCCACGATCCAAACCAAGTCTGGCATATGCCTTACAGAAGAACAAGGAGACTTGGACAGGTGGACAGAGTACTGCTATGACCTTTACAACCACACACCAAATGCAGACCCATCAGTTCTAGCATGTCCCGAGAACAGAGTAGAGGAAGAAATCCTCCCAATTCCCCGAGAAGAAGTTGAGGCAGCAGTGCAATCGCTAAAGAAAGGGAAGTCAGCGGTAGTGGACAACTTACACGGGGAACTGCTTCATGCAGGAGGAGAAGGGATAATTGATGCCCTCACCATTATCTGTAACAAGATCTGGCAGAGTGGGGAGTGGCCTACACCATGGACCCAGTCGATTGTCATCACTCTTCCCAAGGTAACCTTCAGGAGTGTGAAATTACCGCACAATCAGCCTCATCAGCCATCCCAGCAAGGTCCTCCTGACAATAGTACTCAACAGGTTGAAACCCCAAGCTGAACAAATCATAGCTGAAGAACAAGCAGGATTCAGGGCAGGGCGAAGTACCACTGAACAGATTTTCAACCTCAGAATAATCTGTGAGAAATACCTTCAGCACCAACAACATCTATATCATGTGTTCATAGACTTCAAAAAGGCGTTCGACAGAGTCTGGCATTCAGCTCTATGGGCAACAATGAAATTGTACAACATCAGCCCTAAAATTATTGAAGTCATCAAAAGCCTGTATGACAAGGCTACCAGTGCAGTCCTCCATAACAGCGCCATCAGGAACTGGTTCAGAACAACAATCAGTGTGCGTCAAGGATGCCTACTCTCTCCAACACTCTTTAAAATCTTCCTAGAGTGCGTCATGTCAGATGCCCTTACAGATCACGAAGGCACAATCAGCATTAGGGGTAGAGCAATATCCAATCTTCGTTTTGCAGATGACATTGATGGATTGGCTGGAGAGGAACAAGACCTTGAAGAGCTGGTACAGAGGCTTGCCACCACCTCCAGAGCTTATGGAATGGAAATAAGTGCAGAGAAGACCAAAATGATGACCAACAACACGAATGGCATCAACACGGACATCAAAGTCCAAAGCCAATCCCTCAACACAGTGCATAGCTTCAAATATGTAGAAGCCATTGTAACAGACGATGGTTCTCGACAGGAAGTCCTCTCCAGGATCGCACAAACAACTGCTGCCCTGACAAGTATAACCTTTGAGTGAACGTTACACAGGGGAGGATAATGGTAAAGGATGATTATAAAAATTGCTAAGCTCGACATGGCTATTACAGTGAGTCAGAGGGAATAACACAATTGTTAGTATTAGCTTAACACCTGCAGTACTTATTTGCTGGGTCAGCTGACTTGGCCGGGTCGAGTGTGGGAAGGTGCCTGGTTAGCTAATGACGCATGCAAGAGGTACCAACGGCTCCTTTGTGTGTGGAGAGAATGGAAAATTCCGACCTCAGGATTCGTTATAAGTTCCCGGGGATTTGAGTTGGTCAGTGTAGACCCTAGCTCACGATTGGATGTGGGTTGGTGCAATACCTTTTGTGGAGGGGATGCGGATTTCTGCAGAATTCTAGTATAAAAGAAATTGAACAAAGGGGCTCGCTCTCTTTCTTCTGCAAGACTTCAGACAGCTCTCTGCTTCTGCGGGGTTCCTTCTCGCCTAGATTGTAGTACTTAGGGTGGTCAACTCATAATGTATCCGAGATTAGGGCAGAACTTGTAGTGTGCACAATTTTTAATTGCAGAACAAATAGAGTGTAGAAAGTATAGGGTGTATAATGCTTAGAGATTAGTGTGGTTGTAGAATTTAGATGGGAAGTTAGTCAGTCAGTGAGTTGTCAGTTAGTTTTGGGTTGATTCTTAGGGTGAGAGTTGGTGTTTTTTCAAACGAGGAAAGAAGGGCGAAAAAGGAAGGAAAGTTGAGGTGAGAATCAATGAATTTATTTGAATATTATCTGCATTGTTAGTTAGAGTCTATGTGCATGCGAGTTTATGTTTCTTGGTTGACATGTATTAGTTCGATTATTAAAATTGTATAAAATGGAGACAAGCTGTAGTTTATTGTTATTTGTTTGAGCGCATGACGAAACCCTTTTGAACGGCAGTGAGACTTGTTCTGTTTTGTATGTCTTACATGCTGTAATTTGGTAAGTCGTGCCTGATCCCCGTACGGGTAGAAAAATAGGTTAGATTAGATTAACTCTCACATAGATAACGCAATATACAGGGGACGCGTTACATTGGTGGACCTAAAGGCGGGATAAATTTTAATAATAAATTTTAAGAATAAATGTTAAGGGTAAAATTTTGATTAGATTAATTCATTTTAAAGAGAGCAAATTTGTTTAGTGTATATGATGGCAGGCGAATGGGATTTATCACCGAGAGACACTACAATTCCCTGTCCGCCAGACCATAGAATTTTTTTTGAGCATTTGTGTTGTCACGTCCCCCGAGCAGGTTCTGTGACTTCAGCACATCAACGAGTGAATAAGGAATAAAACAAACAAAATAAACTAACACAAATGCCAGAATACAATCACACTCTTTTATTCTACAATCAACATACAAACACAGGACAAATGGGAACTAACCTTCCCCCAACCCCTAAATAGACCCCCGTCCCAATACTAACTAACAATTACCTCCCCTTGTAACAAACCCCAAATAGAACTAAACAACAACAGTTTCTTTACAAAGTGTGTACAGCAAAATCAAAATCAACAAATCAATTCAAATGTAAATCTTCAAATAATAAGCAATGGCGTTGAATCATAAACTATTATCTAGGCGAAGCTGTGGCACAGAAGTAATGTCTCAATGTTCTTGTCAAGTAGCTCAGAGAGCTAAACAGTCTCTTTCACAATAAGTGGATGATTCTTCTAACTAAATGGATATGTTTTTAGGTGTGGTGCAATGTGAGTCTGTGTGTGCATGAATTAGGTATGAAAACCTCCTGTAATGGTGTTGCCTCGATACATAGGCAAAACCTGCAGCAGTGGCAGAGATCACCACAACACTACTCTGTCGTAGAGGCAAAGGCACCCCACCAGGCTGGTTAGAACCCAATCAGCGTCAACAACAGCAACATCAGTACAGCATAACAGGCAACATCAGAAGCAACAGCGTTGAAATAATGCGCAGAAATAAACAGGTAGAAGTAATACGTAGAAGTAATAGCCCACACCTGTAAGCATATACACAGTCTTAACAATATGCCTACAAAACAGCAAACACTATATAATATAACATAACACGCCGTCCTCCGTCCACCATCTTGACCTGTATAATTATGAATACCATGATAATAATACAAGATACTATACACACATTTCAATAATATAAACCAACCTTTGATGCTAAATAATTCGCATCTTCTATAAACACAAACCTTTATATAAATGTACATAATCATTGCGACCTCACTTCAATCACACAGCCCTGATTCATTCCGCCCCCCTTCATCATCACCGTCACCCCCCAACAATTATAGCACATCACGATTACCTCCCTTCATCCATACTACCTTGCCATACTATACTGTAAACATGCTTCCTTCATAATCATCACTTCATCTTTCTTCAGTATAATACATTCTATCCCTCTCTCCATACATACACCCTCACTCTCTCTCTCCCTCTCTATATTCCCCATCGTCGCCTTTGACCCACTTTTATAACAACAACAGCAACGACATTTCCCCCATCACATATACAATAAGAAAATCATAAGAAAATCATATAAAATCAACAAAATTCATTATACATCCTAAAATACATCCCCTTCCCCACACTCATTACCACTCATACACGTACGCAGTTCTCGGAGCGCGCCACTAAAGAATTGAATGACAGGATTTGCTCACCTTATAGGCCTCGGCTTGTGACACCCTTTTTCCCAACACCACAACACGACACAACACTGTCACAATACAATGGGTTAGTCTTTTTGAGAGTCACTTTCTCTTGCTATTGCACGTTATTTCACTTTCCAAATAACACTTATACTGAGGATGAGGTCACCTTAGCTCTATCACAGACGCTAAGTCTTGGTGGGTGTTCAATCGAGAACTACACACACCTTAAGTATGTAACTCTACATTCGTTGACGAATGGCAGTTAACATCTTCCTTTCGAATTCTAAACATCCTTATCCCGACGAGGGCATAAGACCTTGGGTGGCTATATAAACAATAAACACACCCTTCCAACAGTACCCTACACTACAATGACCTCTGTCACAGGGTTGCTGCCTCGTTAGATTCAATCCTCTCGCAACAGCATCTCAAACCACTCTGCCCTCCAAAACCGCGCCGGCCACAAGCAAAATAGTCGAGCTCTTGTCAGTATGCACATTCTTTATTACGCGTATCCCTATTCGAAATTGGCCGACTCCCAGTCTTCTACAAAACGCACGGACTTTACGAAACTGCACTTGCATACGCAAAAAGTAAATCGGTCACGCTATTCTATGTACACTATATACGGAGAAGTGTAACTTCGTAAAAAGTATAATTCTCCCCGCTATCTGAAAACTCGTGTCGTCACATGTGTTTTCAGGCCTTATGGGAGGAATATATAATTAACGAGGAGGAGGAGTCCTTAAAAGCCATCAAAAGCATTCTGTTGGATAGACTTTTCGACCCCACCGAAGACATGAAGGTGATCATGGACAAAGTAGCGGGGGATATCTATAACAATTTTTATCAAGAGGAGTCCTTCTATGAAATGCTTGCCTCTATACCAGCCCGGGCTTGGTTCACGACAGGATACATTGAAGAGCTCCACAAATTATGTGTGAGAGAAGTCAAAAAGAATTGTTGTTATAACAACAACAACAAAAACAACAACAACAAGATTTTAGTTTTTGTAGATGGGTCTAGGAGAGGAACAGTAGGGGGAGAAAAAGTTGTTTAGAGTGTTAATAATGTTAAATAGGGTTAGCAATGTCCAAGGCTCGAAAAGCTCATCTTTGGGTGCCTATCACTTTTCCAAGACCTAGCAACGCTGATAATAGTTCTATGGAATCCTTAGATTTAGCAGACACTTATTAATTACGATCAAGGGTGGTCCCTCGGGCGGTTGAGTCCTTAGCAAATGTAAATCAGAGTGTTTTATACACTACTGCACAGATAAGAGACATAGAGAACAGACTGTCTCAACTGCAGGAAGAAGAGGAAGATCTGCGACATAGTGTGTTGGATGGAAGGTTAGATCAACAGCATTTAGAAACAACATTTAGAATAGAGAGTGTCTTTGGTCCGACATCCGGGTTGCAAGAGCAGGAAAATACTTATTTACAAAATTCAAGAGAGTTAGACACGCCGACCCAAAGCATGGAGGGCGAAGATAGTTTTCATATGGCTGGTTACCACACACAAGACTCTCCCCGGCGGCGATATCTTTATGCACCATTAGACGTGCCTATAGTGCTGCCAAATAGTTTGTGCCCAGAGGCATTCTCAGGTAGTGAAAGTGAGGACGCTATGTTGTGGCTCAAGAGATTTGAACTTTATGTGGAGTTGAAACAGTGGGATAGATATCAGGTAGCAAAGGCCTTCCCTCTTTTTCTGAGAGACAGTGCTGCAGTTTGGTATGATAGTCTTGCTTCAGAACATACCACTACGTTTGCGGCCTTGAAAGACGCTTTTGTTGAGCGATATTTTCCTCATGAAACACTTCATTGGGTGCGTTTGGACGAGTTCAACACTCGCGCTCAAAAATCGGAAGAGTCTGTGGTGGTGTATGAACAGTTCATAATGAAGTTAGTTCGTGAATTGAAAAGGACAGACAAAGACATAATGGAAGCGATAGTCAGAGGACTTCGGCCTTCCTTGAAGTCATTTGTGTTGCAGAGAGAGCCTAATACGTTGGAGGTATTAAATATACAACAGCAGAATTACATACAAAGCATGTTCATTTTCCAATGATTTTATAAAATACACTGATGATAGTGTCTGGTTTGGGCTACAACTGTTTTGATGTATTCTTGAGCTAGTTTGCAAGATTCTAGGATCTTGTTTTTGACGTGTTTAAGCTGAATAGTGTCAGGGTAACGTGTTACCATATCAATGATGTTGAGTATGCCACTGTGACCTTCCTCAGACAGCGGAGAAATCGGTTCTACTAAATCAGCTGTAATCCGCTTGAATGTTTTTGAAATAGTCGGCATCTAGTCTAAAGGAACCGGTGGAATGCAATGTCTCTCGTCTTGAGCACTAGTAGTAACATAACGAGTTTGACCTTGATCTTTGATGAGTGTGGAAGCACCCGAAAAAGGGTCGGACACACCTGGTAAATTCCCTACTATCAAATCGGCCACTGGTTGATCAATGACACAACACAAAACAGTGCCAGAGAAAAATGGAATGTCGACAGACACTTTGGCCAACGGAAATTCCTCACTGTGTCCACCGAATGACCAACAATTACACTCTTTGCCAGTGTACTGGTCGTCCGAAACCAGTCTCTTGCGAATGCCACAGATAGTAGCACCTGTCTTTTAGCACATTTGCTTTGAGGCCATTTACGGTACTTGACACTAGCTTGGGCTGACCAGTTTTCATCACCCACTGAGCAAATGACTTCTGCGACTAAAGCTGAGTGTTAACTGGAGGGTCCTGATATTTCTGCAAACCACTTTCAGTATCTTGAGTCTCTGGGTATCCATTGCCGCTAGCAGAAGGACATCATGCAGCTATGTGACCTACACCCCCACAACAATAGCAAACTATGTCCTGTCTATTCTGTCTTCTGCTGAGAGGAGGACTACCCGAGAAACGAGAACCAGGTCTCGAATACGTATTGCCACGTCCACGAGGAGCCTGATTGTTCTGAGCGCCCTGTTGAGTATTCATGTTCTGATTTGCATAACCCCTATTTGGAATGGGACCTGTGGGTCGGTAGTTTCCACGTGGAGAGTCACGAAATCCTGATCCCCTGAAATTATTCCCTCTTTTTTCCAGTCCCACGAAATTGATTCTGAGTGGGTACATTCTGAGAAATCGACGCGGATGCAAAAATCGAGTCATCTGACTTCCATGCCAGTTTCTTTTCCGGGTGAGCTGTGCGAAATGCTTCAGCACTGTCTATCAAAGCCGCGAATTTCGTCAAATTTCTTTCTTTCAAAAACACGGCGAGATCTCTCGAAACAGAAGCAATAAACTGCTCACACAAGATCAGATTCCATAGTCCATCAAAAGTCTTTTCACAATCTGATAGTTGGATCCATCTTTCCAACAAGTGGGAAAATCGCTTTGAAAAAGTTACAAAACTTTCCCCCACTTCAGGCCTAACTGATCTGAATTTTTCCCTGAACCCATCTGCAGTGCACTGAAATTTCTTAAGAAGTTCTTGCTTAAGGTCATCATATGAAACTGCACCGGCAGCAGACAAAGAATGATAAACAGCTAAAGCTGGGCCTTGTAGTAATGCAGTTAAGTATACCACCCATCAACTGCTATCATAATTGAGAGCTTTAGCATGTGCCTCAAACCAGTACAATAAAGAATCAATGTCATCCCTATCTTCTTTAAAAACAGGTAGTTGGGGCAACTTTGGAAACGAAGGGTTGGAGCTTCGAGTCCTAGGGGTAGTGTTCTCGCTCTGCAACTCAGCTTGTTTCAACTGAAGTTCAATTCCTTTTTACTTTAGCATAAGGCTTTCTTTATCCAGTTCCAACTGATAATACATTTTCAATGTCCTTTCCTCTCGTTCTAATCTTTTTTCATCTCTTTCCCTGTCTAAACGTTTTTCCTCTCTTTCCTGCTCTAACTGCAATCTTTTAGCATCCTGTTCTAACTGAAATCGTTTTTACTCCCTTTCCTGCTCTAATCTTTTAGCATCCTGTTCTAACTGGAATCGTTTTTCCTACCTTTCCTGCTCTAATCTTTAAGCATCCTGTTCTAACTGCAATTTTTTTTGCATCCTGTTCCTGTTTAACCTTTTCCTGTTCTCTTTCCTTGGCCCTATCATGTCTCTGAAAACACTGCTCAATGTACTGCTGCAGCTTTTCGTCAGTAAACCCTAACTTCTGGGCTTGAGTCAAAAATGAATTAAACAGAGTATCATATTCCTCAACATAAGCCATGATCAGTTGAATTCAAAAGAAAATAAATTACTAAAAGTAAGAGAATGCGAGTGACAGTCAACGACTAACTTTATGTTATACAAGTCAAAAATTATTTTTCATCAGTGTCACAAGGCCAGAATTATTACAAAACCAAAAGCAAATTCAAGTTTGACAAAAGAAAATAATTCAAAATCGAAGCAAGCGAAGTTTGTCAGATGAAAATCATTTAGAAAGCAATGTAAGTTCCAGTTTGACAAAAGAAAATTATTTCAAAATCGAGCAAGCTAAGTTTCACAAAAGAAAATTATTTCAAAATCAAAGCAAGTTTAAGTTTGGCAAAAGGAAATTATTTCGAAATCAATGCAAGTTCAAGTTTAACATACCATCACAAGTTTAACATACCATAAAAGAAAAGAAAACAATGTTTAGATTATATTCAGTCTAAGTACAAGCAAGTATCAGAAAACCATACTAAATGCAACAATTAATAACTATAACAACTACCAATATTTAAATCTAAATTATGACAAGTGAAATTTTATAAGTAATTTGTTTTGAAATGAAAACAAAACAAAACAAAACCAATAAAAATAATAATGAAACCCTATACTAAATAAACAACAACAACAACAACCACAACACAACAAAGAGAGAACTAAAATTCTAAACTAATATCGGTACAATAAAATACAAGAAATCAATAGAAAAAACAACTAAGTTCCACTTCGGCTAGAAAACACTGGAAGTTCTATTAAAATGCCAAAAATAAATCATAAATCCCTACAACAACTAAAATAGGGATGTGACAACTATAACTATACAAGACAGGATCCTAATAGTATAGACGGAAAAATAAAACAATACTGAATAGCTGAACTAGAATTAGCATTAAATATATATATATATATATATATATATATATATATATATATATATATATATATATATATATATATATATATATATATATATATATATATATATGTATATATATATATATATATATATATATATATATATATATATATATATATATATATATATATATATATATATATATATATATATATATATATATATATATATACAACAGAAAGAAAAATGACTCTAAGCCCTCTCTGATCCCAGAACTATACGAAAGGATCAGACCCGCAAAGAAAGAATCGGAGGCGGGGTATAATCTATACAAACACTAACATCCTACCCCAAATGAAATGAAACAACAATGGAACAAGTCAATTACAACAGTACACACCACTTACTCTTAGCACACCAAAGTTAAGTGCCCAAAATTTATACACAACCCTTCTACTTATTCAATTAAATCCCACAATATAAACTCCCAATAAGATACAAGACAAATAAATAATCTAAACTCCCAATATCTAACTACGGGTTTCAGAGTCACCACTGTAACGAAAGGGGTTTTATGAAGAACTGCGTGTATGCGTGCGTGAATGATTTGCGTGTTCACCCGTCTCACACCTCCAAACTCTCAAGAATTATTTTGCTGTCACACCCCCTTCTAGTACTAGAAAAATAAACAAGAATCAACAGAATTTACATAGGTACATATAACTCAATCAATAACATGGAAAACATTTAAGTAGTTTTGTACTCACGTACTTTGAAGCGATAATCCGTGAAAACACACATACACTTTCACAAAACCACAAATAATAATCCAGAAAGACAATCCAAGAATCACCAGTCACAAAACCACCAATGAGGTCCCAGTCCCCGTCGACAGAGAGAGTTACCAAGAGTCTCATGGAGGACAGAATTCGCTGTCTGTCTTTTGTTTTCTTTTAATCCTCTGTCTCTGTCTATATCTATATTCTTTCTTCTGTTCCTCTCGGTTTCCCTTTGTCCCTATCCCTCTCTATCCTAGGCCTTCCTCCTCTCTGCACCGTCCTCTTCGTTGCTGCTGCTGCTGTTGTGGCCACTGCTGCTGTTGCTGCTGCTGCTGTTGTGGCCGCTGCTGCTGTTGCCGCTGCTGTTGCTAATGTGGCAGTGGTTGCTACCGCTGCTGATGGGGCAGTGGTTGCTACTGCTGCTGACGTGGCAGTGGTTGCTACTGCTGCTGATGTGGCAATGGTTGCTACTGCTCGTCTTTCTTCTCCGTCGTCTTCTTTGGTTTCTTCCCTGGCTCCTTCTTTACGCTTCCACCCTTCTTCCTCCTTGGCTACTTCTTCCTCTTATCCTTTCGTGTTCCGTACCTTCTTCTTCCTCTGCTTCTTCTCCTTCGTCTCATTCTTCTTCTTCTTCTTCTTCTTCTTCTTCTTCTTCTTCTTCTCCTTCGTGAGCTTTGTCTTCGTCTTGATTTTCTTCCGTTTCTTCTTCTTCTCCTTCTCTTCTTCTTTCTTCTCCTTCTTCCTCTCCTTCTCCTTCTTCTTTCTTTTTTGTGACGACACGAGTTTCAGCGGTAACAGAGAGAGCTATATTTTGTGCGATGTTGCATTTCTCTGTTACGTGGTGTACATAGATAGCTTGACCGTTTTCTTTATTGCGTAGGAAAGAGTGCAGGAGCCGTGATTCCACGTGCGTACCGTAGTAATAGGGGTATGCAGAATAAGAAGATAGGGGTACTGACGAGAACTCGACTGTCTTGCTTGTGGCCTGGGTGCATTTAGTAAGGCAGAGTGATTTTGGTGCTTTTTGCGTGAGGTCGGCTCTAACCAGGCAGTATCCCTGTGACTGTGTGTCTATTAGAACTAGGTGTCTGTGTTGGAAGGGTGTGTATCGTTGGTTCGAGCCACCCAAGGTCTTACGCCCTTGTCGGGGTAAGAATGCTTAGAGTCCGAAAGTGGGGAGGATGGTAATTGCCATTTATGAGATAAATGTAGAATTCCTTCCTAAGGTTGTGTGGTTCTCTATTGAACACCTACCGAGGCTCAAGGTCTTTTGAAGAATTGAGATGTCCTTATCCACATCATTGTTATTGTTGTGAGAATAACTAGCAAATAGCCAGTCACTAAATTAACTCTCAGGACTAACCACTGTGTCACCTGTGTTGTATTGTTCTGTGTTGAGGAAAGGTGTGTCACAAGCCGAGGCCTAAGACGGTGAGTAAAACCCTGTAATTCACTTTCATAGTGGCAAAGTGCTCCGAGACTGCGTACGCGAATGAAAGGTGATGAATGGGGGGGATAGAAATGTATTTTGATGAATAATGGTTTATTGATTTTTGTATGATTTTCATATGATTTTCTTATTATGTATATAAATAAGAGAGTGTCTTTGCTGTTGTTGTTGTTAAGTGGGTCAAAGGTGACGATCAAGAATGCATGTGGAGAGAGAGAGGGTGAGGGTGTATGTATGGGGAGAGAGATAATTGTACTATGCTGAAGAGAGATGAAGGAAGTGATTAATATGAGCAGAGCATATTTATATTATAGTATGATAAGATAGTATGGATGAAGGGAGATAATCATGATGTATTTATAACAGTTGAGAGTGAGGGTGAAGGTGAAGATGGAGGTTGATTGATTGATTGATTTATTGTTGCTTTAGGTCCAGCGGACTCTTCCGAGCCAAATCAGGACCGGACAACCCCCGATCCGCATAAAAGATCTGCCGAAACAACCCTAGTGGGAAAATTGAACGCCCTCCACCGGCCAGTCACTTTACAATAAAGACATCCCACGCGGGGGACGGCTGAGGGTTGACCTCAACTACGCGAACACCCCGGTTACAAAAACAAAATAGAATACAATCATCATTATAAATCATCAACAAAACACATACATATAAAATGCCTATAGTGCGAAATAATACAATCATAGGAAGAAGATGGAGGTGGAATGAATTAGGACTGTGTGATTGAAGTGTGGTCGTAATGATTATGTATATCTATATAAAGGTCTGTACTTATGAAAAGATATGAATTATTAATATCAAGAGTTGCATTATATTATTGAAACGTATGCATAGCATCATGTATTATTATCATTGTTGTCATGCATAACCAGGTCAAGATGGCGGACGGTGGACGGCGTATTATGCTATGTAGTATTTGTGTTTTGTAGGCAGACTGTTAAGACTATATAATTTATTTGCTTACAGGTTTGGGCTGTTGTCATCTGCATCATCTGTTATCACCTGTATCATCTGTATTACACTGTTTATCCTTTACCCATGTAGTTGTGTTCCACTACACCATCGCCACTTTGCGCGGACGTGCATCTGTGTTGTAACCCTTGCCTCTACAGTTGGGGAGCGTGGAAGTAACTTCGCCACTACTGCCTTGTCTTGCCTCAGTAGTGTGGGCGTCGCCATTTATTACAGGAACTCCACGCACCACACTCACGCACACACAGACTTGCACCTCCACACATAAAAACATACTTCATTTAGTTAATAAAATTCACCCATTATATTGTGAAAATAACTGTTTAGCTCCTACTGAGCTACGTGCAAAAGACGTTTTGAACAGTGCTTCAGTTCTGCAGTTTAACTTGGACAGTAGTTCGAAGATTAAAGATTCACAGCTCCATTTCTTAGTTGAAATTTTATAGTATTTTAAACTGATTGCTGATTGATATTTTGTTGTGCATTTTGTGAAAAAATCTGTTGATGTTTAGTTCTGTTTTGGGTTGAACAGAGGGAGGTAATTGTTAGTTAATACTGGGGTGGAGGGACTTAATAGGGGTGGAGGGTGGTTAGTTTCCCATTGTCCTGTTCTTGTATGTAAATTGTTGAATAAAAGAGAGTGACTGTTATTGTGGCATTTTTGTGTTAGTTTATTTTGTTTGAGTTTCATCCTAAACACTCGTTGTATGTGCTGACGTCGCGGAACCCGCTCGGGTGACGTGACATTTTGGTGTCAGAAGTGGGATAAACTCATTTTATTTTGTTAGGGTAGTGCCAGATGTGTATGTTGTGTGCTTGAGTTGTTGTGTTGAAAAGGTACGCAGCGGGCGGTTGGCGGGAGTGTGGGTGTGTCAGCCATTCTTAGGGTTCCTACGACACCTCCTAAGTATGGTTTTGATATTAACCACTCTCCCGTCATCATTAGTCACACTCTGTCAACGTCAATCACTCTTCCTTCAGTCGTCTTCCCCCCCAAAACACCTGTACCAACGATCAAGGTCCACTAATCATTCTTTCTTCTCTCAAGACTGGTCACGCTCCATCAAGTCACTCTTCCTTTGGTCGTCTTCCACCCCAAAACACCTATACCAATACCCCCTCTCAGCTATGGTCCAGCCCTATTGGGTAACGCCTAATACCCCTACCATCCATTTCATCTATGACTCATTCAGATACTATATGCATAATCACTCAGATACTATATGCATAATCATTATTAACGATATATTTGTGCACGTGTGTGTATGCGTGTGTGTCCCACACAAGATCATCAATCATAATCAAGGTCCACTAATCATTCTTTCTTCTCTCCATTTTTACATATGTAAAATAAATTAACATCCCACACCTAACCACGCAACCAACCAACCTTTATGAACTCATCATTAAAAAATAATCTATGGCCCACACCAACACACCCCTCTCCCCCAGCCACTATCATGTCAGCAAACATGACATCAGCATGACGTCAGCAAATATGACATCAGCATGACGTCATGACGTCACCACCAACCCCCCTTCTTCTACTACTGACTGAACATTAATTTATCCTGATTTAGCATCTGAAAGTAGTTGCGTTACCCTAAGTGACATACTTGGAAGCAACCATATTCCTATTAAAAATATTATAGATGATGTCCTTGAATCAGATATATTTGGGCAAGATATAATTCCTAAGTTTAATTATACGTGAAGAGGTTCCTGCTGGTGACTACCATCAATCCGCAGCTATAGAAGCGGATGGAGAACACGACACTGAAGGTGATTAAGACGAGTCTGACGCCCACCAAGAAGCTGTTCAGGAAGAATTCAATAAAGAGCCCCTTCAGATGAGACGTTCAGCAAGAGAGAGACGTCAACCCAGCAGGCTGAGTACCATCAGTTTCCGTTGTCCAGCCAACCCTACCAGCCAAACCACAAGAAAAAGTCAGATCTTCAACAGATGCTTGAAGCACTGACTTATCTTGTTCGTAGTGGAACAATGATAGTAAACCTTGACAGTTTACTTGCTAAGACCCTCAAATCTGTCATTCTCGCTGATTTTAATTTCTGACTTTAAAGAACTTTAAATGTCATGTTAGATTTAAAGTTCTTATTTTTGTTGGATGCATTTTTGGGACAATTTTGGAATATCTTAAATTTAAATGTTAGTGTTTTTTATGTTAAATATTTAAATGAGGAGGGATATACGGATCATGATTTTGTGCATATAAAGTGTTTTTTTTAAATTAAATTCGAGTATTCTTCAGTCATCATATGGTGTGTCTTGGGCATGCAAGACCTGGCATGGCTCAATCCTCTCCAGGCTGTTGACGCAGCCAAAATCCACGAGTACAATGTGGCTCACCTTGGCTCCAAGCATGTGGTCGTTGAACCTGTAGTAACTTGATGTTCCTCCATACTGGCTGGTGACATCTTTGTAGAAGACTTTCGCTCAGTGATGCGGTGCTGACATCACCCCTGTTAGTCGCCTCTTACGACTCGCCGGGAAACGTTGGGTCTATCCTATTCAGTGCTCGAACCCACATTGGACAACACGATGATATGCTCACAGTGGTGAAGAAACGGAAAATCCGATGGTATTACCACGTTACCAGAGCATCAGGCCTTGCAAAGACCATCCTGCAAAGCACGGTGCAATGAGGCAGAGGAAGAAGGAGACAGAAAAAAGAGGTGGGAGGACAACATTCGACAATGAACTGGCTTGACACTGAGCGAAGACATGAGGGTTGCTGAGGACAGAGAAAGATGGCGTACGCTGGTTAAACGATCATCTGTGGTGCCCCAACGACCTTCGAGTTACGGGATAGGATAAGATATATACTGTAGGATAGGATTCTTTAGTCGTCTCTTACATAGGTAGTTTATTGTTTTCCGTTATGTTAGTACATGCTGAATAAGAATCGAGCGCAACTACTTATAATTAGATTTTGGAACTGCTTGTCACAGGTTGTAGAAAGGCACAGAAACATAAGATTATACTTATAGTCGTTATTATTAATATTTACGGTGTTGATAATGGCCAGGAACAGGTTTATTTTGGTAATTTTCTTCAGCAATATTGATTTGAATTCAAGATATAATAATTAACCGTTGTATCGCAATCCTCCGTTTGTGCATAGAGGAAATCAAATTATTAAACTATATGTTTAAGTATGTAAATAATGCATCACCCGCTATTACTCACTCTTCTCCCTGACGCTTGGGACAGCAGCAGCAGCACTAGCCTAGCTTTATCTTTTCGTGTAATTCTAAGCCCAGTGTTGTTAGTAGACAGCCATATTTGGTTGAGTATATTATAGAAAGTCTTTGGCCTGAGTCACACTTACTGGTATGTACGTATGTTTATCAGATTTTATAGATTGATGCATTGTTGATTGATTGATTTGTTGTTAGCTAATTAATTCGCGCTTCGCGCATTTTTGACTGGGATTTATTATTTTATTTATTATTATCTGTGTAAAATTCTTTTTATTTATTTCATGTTTGTGGATTAATGTTTGGTCATACGATTATGTATGGGTATTTCGGAACCTTTCACTTCCGGTTCATATTGTAACTATTATCTTTGGATTTTGCTTGAATGCCATTTGCCGGTAATGCTTAAAAAGTATTTATTCAAAAGCGTTTTTATATTCTTAACCTACGAACTTGCTTGCTTTGTTTCCTTTTTTTTTTCTTTGTTTCCTGATTTCTTTCTTTCTTGGTTTCTTTCTTGGTTTCTTTCTTTCTGTCCTTCCTTCCTTCCTTCCTTCCTTTCTTTTTTCATTCTTTCTTTCCTTCTTTCCTTTCTTCCTTCTTTCCTTCCTTTCTTTCTTTCTTTCTTTCTTCCTTTCCTTCTTTTTCCTTCCTTCCTTCCTTTCTTTTTTCTTTCTTTCTTCCTTCCATTCTTCCTATCTTTCTTATTTTCGTTCTTCCTTTATTTCTTCCTTCCTTCCTTTATTTCTTCCTTCCTTCCTTTCTTACTTCTCTCTTCCTTTATTTCTTTCTTCCTTTCTTCTTTTCTTACTTTCTTATTTCCTTCCGTTCTTCCTTTCTTCCTTCCTTTCTTTCTTCCTTCCTTTCTTCTTTTTTCCTCCTTTCTTACTTCCTTCCGTTCTTCCTTTCTTCCTTCCTTTCTTTCTTCTTTTCTTCTTTTTTCTTCTTTTTTTTTCTTTCTTCCTTTCTTCCTTTCTTTCTTCCTTCCTTTCTTCCTTTCCTTCTTTCTTTCTTCCTTCCTTCTTTTCTTTCTTTTTTTCTTCCTTCCTTCATTTCTTCCTTCATTTCTTTCTTCCTTTCTTCCTCCTTCCCTCTTCCTTTCTTTCTTCTTTCTCTCTTCCTTTCTTTCTCACTTTCTTTTTCTTTCTTCCTTCATTTCTTCCTTCATTTCTTTCTTCCTTTCTTTCTTCCTTCCCTCTTCCTTTCGTTCTTCTTTCTCTCTTCCTTTCTTTCTTACTTTCTTCCTTCCGTTCTTACTTTCTTTCTTCCTGCCTTTCTTTCTTCCTTTGTCATTTTCTTCTTTTCTTCCTTCCTTTCTTCCTCTCTTCCTTCCTTCTTTCTTCCTTTCTCCTTTTCTTCTTCTCTTCCTTCCTTTCTTCCTCTCTTTCTTCCTTGCTTTTTTCCTTTCTTCCTTCCTTCCTTTCTTTCTTTCTTCCTTTCATTCTCCTTTCCTTTCTTTCTTTCTTCCTTCCTTTCTTTCTCTCTTTATCATTTTCTTCTTTTCTTACTTCCTTTCTCTCTTCCTTCCTTTTTTTCTTTCTTCTTTTCTTCCTTCCTTTCTCTCTTTCTTCCTTCGTTCCATTCTTCTTTTCTTTCTTTCTTCCTTTCTTTCTGTCTTGCTTTCTTTCTTTCCTTCTTCATTTCTTTCTTTTTTCCTGTCTTCTTGTCTTACTTCCTTCCTTTCTTTCTTTCTTCATCTCTTTCTTTCTTCCTTGCTTTCTTCCTTCCTTTCTTTCCTTCTTCCTTTCTTTCTTCCTTCCTTTATTCCGTTCTCTCTTTCTTACTTTCTTTCTTCCTTTCTTCCTTCCTTCCTTTATTTCCTTCTTTCTTTCTTCCTTTCTTTTTTTCTTCTTTCCTTCTTTTATCCTTTATCTTTCTTTCCTTCCTTCTTTCCTTTTTTCTTTCTTTTTTTCTTGTTTTCTTTGTTTCTTTATTTCTTTCGTTTTTCTTCATTTTTTTCTTTCTTTTTTCTCTTTTATTTCTTTCTTTTGTTCTTTCTTTTGTTCTTTCTTTCGTTCTTTCTTTCTTTTTTTCCTTTCTTTCTGTCTTACCTTGTTTCTTACTGTGTTTCTTCTTTCTATTACTTCTATATATACATTAGAGTACGTTTCCAGTCTTTGAGTTAGATGATTGGGAAGATGACTGTAGTGACTAAAATGAAGATGCTAATGATGATAAATGGACATTAAAATCGTTTACACTGGATTTGAACTTACTGACTTTTATCCTTGAACAAGAACACTCCCTGAGTCTCAGAGTGCTATTAGCGTTTCCTCTCATACACATCGCAACACGGGTATTCACGTTATGCTTGATTTTCACATGGGGACAAATAACAGCTGCAGTCGAACCTGAGGGGAAAACTGACAGCTTTTGTTGCACGCAATGTGTGTTCACATTGAAGAAAAACAGCTTATGATGTCCTTGATTTTCACATGGGGATATAACAGCATATATGTTTTACGCGATTTTCACATGGTGAAAATATAAGTATATTTTGTAGATGATTTTCACATTGTAAAACTAAGTTTATTTTGTGAGGGGTTTTCACGGGCGGAAAATATAAGTTTATTGTGTACGTTATTTTAACATGTGAAAAATAAACTTTTATTTTGTACATGATTTTTACATTGTAAAAATAACAGCTTCTGTTGAGAAAGATTTTCACATGGGATAAATTAAAACTAGCGTTGTACTCTTTACAGGGCTAGAAGGTTAAATGTACTACAGGATCCCATTTTAGACACGACAGCGTCCTCTCTATAGAGCGCGTCCCTCTCAGTACTTGTACACCAAGGTCTAGCAGTATTGTAGTGGTTTGTCCACTCACTAGCAATGTTTCATTTTAAGCAACGTCGAGGCGGGTTACCACTTGGATGGGTGACCATACAAGGAAGGCAACCACCAAACCACAAACAAAAACTAACCACAAATGTAGCCGGGTGGGCTACAAAAAATTTCTGACCATTACGACACTTAGACCTATGTTAAGTTTAAACTAGCTGTATGCAATAATTTGATATGTTCTTTTCAGAACCCTTAAAGCAGATAATCGTTAGACGCAGCATTGAATTCTCTATTAGAATATATAAACTTTATTTGTGATTTATGTAGCAGTTTTAAAGGCGGGCGTGATGTTTAGAATAGCGCGATGCCTATCACATTGATAAAGACACCGCGCTGTTTGCGGACCAAGCTGACAGGCTTACTGTTGGCCGACCGCCTCAGCCTTCCCGCCTTGTGTAATCGTAGATTAACATATGATACGAACATAATTGTCGATGATGGTGATAGCAAAGATTTTCCACTGTAACACCTTAAGTGTGATATTTTCCGATGCCTTAGTTCATTCGCTAATATTATATACGTAAAGTAAATATTAGTTTTATAGGGACATACATCGGAAGAGAAACAGAGGGAAAAGTTGTAAGAAGATGGGCTAAATGTAAATATTGTTGTTGTGTTAGGTGTTTGCTAATTTAGTCCGTCATAGTCGGAACCCATAATAGTAACCATGTCACATTTTATATCGTTGGAAAAAGGAGACGTTGTCCTTTCTTTGTCATTATTATTATTATTATTATTATTATTATTATTATTATTATTATTATTATTATTATTATTATTATTATTATTATTATTATTATTATTTATAATTGTATTAAATTAAAGAGTTAGTATGAGTTTAGAGTCATGAAATTCTTGAGATCAGCAGCCAACTCCCTCTTAAATTGCGTATTACTTTTATTTCGTAGCAGATAGGTCCGAGATTCTTATATCAGGAGAAAGGTCGTATTTCCGCGTTTCCGCCCATATATAATTTGTATAGTATTTGTTTGCATTTCAAGCCTTATATGTAAAATAAAAATTAACAACTACAACAAATTACCGGGAGATCCGAGCATTTTTAGGCGCGCAGCACGCGTTAAACCTCGTTGTCAGTGCGGCTGGCGGTCCTAAATAAAGGCGGGGGACTCACACGGTAAAGTCCCAGCGTAGATAAAAAAAAATGAAAACTGTCTTAGATGGAGATAGGGTCAAACCCACTTGTTCTCTACTCTCAGCATTCATGTTACTGGCACCAGCGTCGCGCCCTCTCGTAGTGTGCGCTACCTCGGTTTCACTTTCCACCAAAACGGTAGTTATACCTCTCACATTAACTTAAATGCTTCTTCCGCAAGTAAGGCCATTGGCATCATTCTTTCTATCCGTAATGAGCCTTGGGCTCAAGACCCGCGTACTCTTGTAACGCTGGTAGTCTCTCTCGTCCGTTCCCGGCTCCTTTTTGGAGCTGAACTTTTCTATAACCTTCCGACTCGTCTTCTTCGTGTGTTGGTCGGTGTGGAGTGCAGGGCTCTCTGCCTTGCGCTCTCTCTTCACCGATCCACCCCTCAGATACTAGTATATCGCCTAGCTGGCATTCTCCCGTTAGATTTACAAATCCGTAAACTCTGTGCGGGTTACGTACTGCGCGCCTCGCGAGTTCCTAACTCTACAGTTGACGAGTTGGATCCTGCCTTCATGTGGCCGATCACTCCTCGCTCCTTACCCGGCATTGGGGCTTCTTGGCTCTATCCCCGGTGGTCGATGCCCGGTCGAACCTCTTCCTCCGCTTGTCCCCCCGTGGGACCTGTCTCTCTTGGCTTTGACGGCCTCAGCCGTAGCTCTAACCTGCCTTTGGTCACCCAACTAGCTCTGGAGAGAGTGGGGGCTGCCTCTGGCTCGCTCCTTGTCTTCACCGACGGGTCCCTTGGCCCGGACGGTTGCTCTGAATGCGGCTTCTCCATTGATGGAGTGGGGGATTCGTCCTACGGAGCTCCCCCGGGCTCTAGTGTGCTCACGTGCGAACTTCTGGCCATACGGGAGGCCCTCTTTGTTCTTTCACGGTCTACTCCTCCTCTTAGCTGTCCTATTTCTGTCTTCTCCGATTCTAACTCGGCCCTTGCTTGCCTTGAGGCCGGTTTTTCTTCGGCTAGACCTCTTCTCGTTTACGACATCCTAAACTCTGTGTCTACTCTTTCTGGTACGGGCTGCACCGTATCCTTTTCTTGGATCCCTTCGCACGTGGGCATACGTGGAAATGAGCGCGCTGACCGGGCGGCGGCCGTCGGCTCCGCCGGGCTGGCCCCCACCTCTCTGATTGTCGATCCTTCTCTCCTTGAGACCAAGGCGGCAGTCGCATCTAAACTACTTTCTATCTGGAACTCACGGTATGACAGCTGGGCTGCTGACAGTCCTGGCCGCCCTTTCCTGGAGGGACGCCGTCCCTTCCCTTTGCATCATTCCATTCCTTGCTTCCTAAAAACTCTTGTACTTCGCCTCTGCTCAGGCCGATGGCGCACCCGGTTTGTCCCTGTGACCTGTGTCTGTGACTCTCCCATTAGTTACGACCACTGTTTATTCGATTGTCCGCTCCTACTCGCAGATTTTTCTGATCTACGCAGCGCTTGTCGGGCTGCTGGTATCGGCCATAGCTGGTCCGATCTTATCACCTACTCAACCTCTTCTAGCCCTGGGTTGCTGTTGCTTGCAGCCAGATGCATTTATCACTCACAGGTCGCCTCAGTTTTGTAGGCACCCTTCCTCTTCTTTCATTCTTCGCTATTTTGTTACTGACCGAGGTCCTTGCATTCGTTAGGCTATCACTCTCCAGGCCCGCCTTCCTGGTGGCCTCATATTTGTATTTTATTCTCGCATCATGCGTGTGATGCTCCTTTTAATCAAAATTTTAAACTTTACCTTTTTTTTTTTTATCCTTCTTATTGTTAAGCTGCTCCATTGGAACCCGCACCATGGCCTTATTTGCCGAGGGTTGCCAAGTGCAGCCTGTATAAATCTTATCACTTTTTTCATAAAATTATCTTAGCCTCCTTTGTAGGCTTTCTTGCTTTTGTTTTATTTTATGCCGTTCCTCTGGAGCCCGTACCATGGCTCAATATGCCGAGGGTTGCCGAGTGCAACGTGCTTTTCTTTTATTTTAATCTTTAGCTGTTTCCTTGGATTCCGTACCATGGCACTTTCTGCCGAGGGATGCCTAGTGCAGCTTCTTATTTTTATAACTTATTCTTAGTTATTGATGCTTAATTCAATTTAACAGAAGCTCTTAACTATATTTATCTTATTGATTTTAGTAACCTTGCGTTTAGCTGTTTGTTGGATCCCGTACCATGGCACTCTCTGCCGAGGGATGCCTAGCGCAGCCTCCTTTTTTTTTCTTATATAACTTATTTTTAGTCTTGACGCTTAGTCTAGATTTAACAGACGTTCTTAACCTACACTTTTCTTACTGGTTTTAGTAACCTTGCGTGTGTCTGTGTGTACGATTGATCTCCCTCCCTCCCTCCGTAGTCACCTTACTCCCCCTGATTTTAAACGTGGTCCTGAAAAGTTTTAATTGTAACATTTAAATACCTCCTCTATGGAAGCCCCATTTTAATTGCCTTCATTTTAATCGTCCCCAATATGCCCTTTGGTGTTGGGGGACGTGAATTTTAAACAACGAACGAACGAACGGTAAAGTCCCCGTCTTCTATACGCGATCTGTGTCCGAAGACGTTAATCTAATTAACAAACAACAAACAAACAAACGGTAAAGTCTCCTCTCTGAAAATCCTTATCGGGAAGAGAGGGGACTATAAACTGATACACATACGGGTGCGTGAGGCTGCGAGTTGTATGTCTGAGCCCCCTCGCCTAGGTGGCTTTTATCTTCCCCCCGTTTTACTGTGGTCCTGAAATTTTACCTGTAACACATCATTTCCCCTCCCCTAGGGTCCCCATGATACTTTTTTAACTACTCGTCCCCTGTACGCTTTGGTGTGCGGGGACGTCAATGTACTAAAGGAAGGAAGGAAGGCAGACACACTCGTCTCCTATACGCTCTGTGTCCGGGGACGTTAATTTAAATATTGCGGCAGACACCGCAGTCCCCTATACGCACTGTGTCCGGGGACGGTAATTTAAATAATGCGGCAGACACCGAAGTCCCCTATACGCTTATGTGTCCGGGGACGGTAATCTACCTACTGAACTGACTGAACTGAACCGGCAGACACGGGAGAACGAGTCAGACACACAGAGAGGGCAGAATGTAGAACGTTATCTCCACGAGTATTGTCTTTGCTACTGATGTACATCGAGGATAAAACTTTCAACGGTCATCAACGAACTGGCGTTGGGGAGAGAGAGAGAGAGGGAGAGACATTTGACAATTTATTGCATTTTTGGCCATTGGCCCATATGCTCACACGCACGCGCACATGCGCGAACACTCTCCATTCACACGCATTTGATTCGAGCGTTGGTTTCTCACATACAAAAAAACTTTGACTGAACGGAAAAAAACAATAATATCTAATAGACATTTTTTTGCGCCATAAGAAGTGTGTGTCTGTGTGTGTGTGCGGGGGGGGGGTGGGGGTGGGGGTGGGGGGTCATGGAAGCAGGACAATGCATTAGCTTATTCCAGAGATTCTGCAAGCTTTTTGAATCTTGCGAATGCGTGATATACAAACTTACTTAGGTTTCGTAAATGCGTAATCCCTTTCAAGCTCATCATGTCTTTAAGTAAAGCAGGTCGATCTGACAAAAAGCGATTTCTAAAATCATCATACAAAGGACATACATACAAAAAGTGATATTCATTTTCAACTATATTCTTACATGCAATGCAATTTCTTAGTGCAATATTATCATCAAATCTATAGGTGTTGTTATTAATTGGAAGAACTCCAAATCTGATTAATGAGAGTGCAAATCTGATTAATGAGAGTGCCACACTAAAACAATATACATCAATATCTACAATATACGATTCCTGCCCAAACTCGGTCTTGAATGAACTAAATGTTTTATAGCGGTCTCTATCCCGTACTGCTGCAGACCATTCTTGCCTAAAAATGTCTTGGAGCCTAGTCTTAAACTCTGCCAGAAAAGCATTTGTGTTACCCACTCCCTGTTGAACCCAAACAATGTAGAACCCGCACTCAGATAATATCTTACGTACCCCTGATACCCAGTTTTTCTTACCAGAAATATCTAAATTCAGCAACATGTGATACGCTTGGTTTGGTAATCTATCAGCACTAAGCTGCAATACTCTGAACCAGTACATCAGTGTGCGAATCGCTGAATTTATATATAGAGGAAAACGGCCTAATTCACCATATACCATTTTATTGGGTGTTCGAATAGGAACGCCTAGAAAATTTTTGCATGCTAATAAGTGAATTTTCTCAATAGAATCAAGACGACTTAAACCCCAGACTTCTGATGACTATAATACAATAGATTGCACTTTTGAATCAAACAGTTTAAAGAATACATCTTTTGACATCGACTTTAGTTGTTTCAGTAAACGGCATAAACTAAAGACTGCTTTCCTCCCCCTCCCTACCAAGTGGTTAGTTCCAATTTTATGACTAAGCATAGTTGTAAACATAAAACCCAAATAACAATATACATTAACGACCTCTAAATTAACTCCATCAAATTTCCAATGTACAAATCTTGATAAGTAACCCCCTTTTCGGAAAACATTATCTTTGTTTTATTAATGTTGACTTCTAGTTTTAGTTTTTCACAACACTCTTTTAGAGATGATACATTAATCTGGTATACATGTTCCCTTTTTGCTTTGATCTTGAAGGTCAAGGTAATGTTAGGCCTCGCAAAAAACCATACAAAAACAGGTCATTGTACAGTGGAGTGGCTATTTATTTAACCTCTAGTATGCAACATTATTGGGTTATTTGATCAGACATGCATGAAGTCACATGAAGGTTAAGGTCATCCCAAGGTCACCGTTGTTTTGGGCATAATGCAACTTTTGCTGTAGTTTATTTGATAGTACATGAGTGTATTTGGAGCCGGTCATCTCAAAGTTATGATATAAAGATCAATGTCGGTATTACTTTAAATTTTAATGCCACCGTATCATTTAGTTTTTTTCTGGGCACTCATTTTCATGTTAAATATAGTGAGGTCTTAAAGGAACATGTGAGTCATATGTGGTTTGTCCTTCTAGTCTAAGATTTTTGCAAATCTGTGCGAAATAAATCTGAAATAGTCCAATAATGATATCCAAAGAAATGTAGGTCTGTCCATCCCACATGCGCTTGTATCTTGACTTGCGATTGCCTATGCCTGTGACGTGTCTTTTGTGTGTCCAGATACAAGCGCCTGTGGTCCATCTCCTCTGTGCAAATACTGTAACCTAGTTCATTACGCTGAACCTATGTCTGTGTACTGTAACCTGGCTAATTACGCAAAACCTATTTTTGACTCGCATGCATAGCAATGTGAGTCTATGAACCCAAAAGTCAAGTGTCTCGATTTGTGCAAATTTGCGCGATATAGTCTGAAATAGTCAGGCCAAAAATTATATCCAAACAAACGCCTGTCCGTCCGTCTGTCCGTCTGTTTTTTACCAGGTAGGTTGGATTTATAGCCACGAGAGGTCGAAATGTAGGCCTATCAGTGATTGAACGACTTACAGTCAAGGTCACAGTGTCAACAAATGTTAGTCAAATATGACAATTAATAGTACAATTTTTGCTCTTGTTTTCATGTGTGAACACACATTTAGTTTAAAAATTTGCAAATATATAACTGCGTCTGGAACAAACAAAAAAAAAACCGTTTGAAATTATTTCCATATTGTTCTTGTTGTTGCTAGCATTTATTCATTGTTCAAAGTTACATTACTTGACCTGTAAATTTAGATCGCCTATTGTTTCTTCTGAATAAAAGAGGAACTGTATGTCAATTGTTTGATGATGTGTTTATACAGAAACAAAATAACACAAACGCAGACACTAACATGCTGACTCGGGCACTGAATACTTATGCGTGTTTGTTGTTTGTAATGTAATGGTAGTGGTGAATCAACATATGTTGTCATTCAAGCACAACAAACATATTAAAGTAAATCACAACTTTTTCTTTCAGAATTTTACTTCCACTCTATCCTGTATTCCCACAAACATTTTACATGCTGTAAAACCTCCAATGTCCGTCTCTCCAGTATACCTCGCCTATTATTGACCTATATTTATGACTGATAAGACCTCGTGGCCAAGTGGATAAGTCGCCGGTTTCCTATGCCGAAGGCCGCGGGTTCGATTCCCGCAAGGAGCGAACGTATGTGACTTAGGTACAAGACTATTGAGGCCACCGAGGGTTTCCTCCAGGCACTACGGTTTCCTCCCTCCCTTCAATAATGGCACTGGATGCAATCAATACACAATTTTCCAATATAAAATTTATATTTTCTTTCCGTCTTCCAATAGCGATCTCCCTGCCTTTACACCACCTGTTTGAGTGATGGATGTGTATTTGTTGTGTGTGTGAGGGTGGATGAGACAGGTGAGCGTGTATGTTGGTACATTATTATTAATATTATTATTATTATTATTATTATTATTATTATTATTATTATTATTATTATTATTATTATTATTATTATTATTATTATTATAAGTTTACTTATAATATGAATTACACCTTTGTAATGGAGCGATCCTTTCTGACTGGTTTGTAGAGTATACATTGAACAAACAAACAAAAACAACAACATAAACAAAGGAAAAAAACAGCCTAAAGATTCGTTTACAATTCGTTAATAAAAGTTTGAAATAGTTTGTTTTTGAATGAGTGGCATGTGTCCCTTGCCTCTCTGTTTCCGTTGTAATGTAATCCCTTTATTATAAAATTACATTTGGAATGCATTCTGAATGCTCACATGTTGGAGGTTCCAATGCAATAGATTAAATTGAAGCACATAAACAATAATCTGATAATATGGACCGATAGCTATGCAACATGAAGAAGAGGTAGACAGAATAAGACGTAGGAGGACAACATTCGAGACTGGACTGGCTTGACACTGAGTGAAACCATGAGGGTTGCTGAGGACAGAAAAAAATGGAGTATGCTGGTTAAACGATCATCTGTGGTGCCCCAACGACCTTTGAGTTGCGGGATAGGATAGGGTAGGAACAGTATTAAAAAATAACTGTAACTGTAATACATGTCAGAAACAAAATTATTACATTGTCTAAACAAATAAAAGGAAATTTAAAAAAAATATTTGTACTATTATTTTTTTTATGTTTATGTTTTAATTTTGTTAGTTATTTTTTAGTCCCAATAAGAGATCATGAGATTGAGAGACAGTCACATTCCTATGTTTGTATTTATGACATATAGGTGAGCGGTATAGCGTCCTTTTGGGACCATTATCTATTGGGAGCATAGATCAGCTGTGCGTGCATGTGGGGGCTGGGAGCGAAAAGGGTAATCATATCTAACTTACAAAATTTAATATTTAATATTAAACAGATAATGGTTTGAGCTTTCTAATCCTGTGTACTTATTTTGATGACGTTTAACTGTAGGGAAAAAAACACGTCACAATGATGACGAGTTAACACGTCATTTGCATTTTTCTTCACTTTTCTCGTCATATGCAGTCAAGGGATTAATAAGGGTAAAACGTTTATGCAAAATAACTAACCAACAGAAAAAAACAGTAACATCTTCACAAAATATTTTTTTTTTCAGTTTTAAAAGAGACTGATACTGATAAACCTATGTAAAGCTTAGGGAGAAGAGTGATGCTATGGTTTGGTTAGCTAGCTTGAACAATTAACAGATAAGTCACATCTGCTAAGTATTTACATTCAGATTACACTTACATAACCTATAGTAATACTTCCACCCTTATTTATTATTTATTTATGTAATCTCATTTAAAAAAAAAAACAAACAAAAAAAACAACAACATGTAAATGTCAAATAAAAAGTTTTACAACATTTATTTTTCAAAAGTGTGCAACATTGTAACTTACCTATGAGGTATTTCCTGTTTACCTCATGAATATTAATACACTTACCTCACAACGTTATCACAGGGCGTCCATTAAAAAAAAAAGAAACGTGTTGGGCTTACTCTCGATGAACAACATTCGTCACTGCTCTGTAATTATGTTGGAATTGGAAACGGTTAGCATAATCTAATATTAAGTGAAATATGCTATGAAGTTTATTTACCTCATAACGATGCTAAAAATGTGCATACCACACAACGTTGGGTCGGTGGGAGAGAGAGAGAGCATGCACTGTGTTTAGGAAGTGACATCTCTTTGATGTGACGTGCTGTGCGACTTATTGTGGTGCCTGTTGGTACTTGTCCCAGATAGCTTCTGAGACTGGCATGGCTGTAAAACGGTTGACAAAGACAATAGATTTAAATACTCAATGTTTATAGGGTCCAACGGACTGCCAAGAGCCGAATCAGGACCACACAAAACTATTCAAAATCAAACTACAATATTAACATAAAAAAAGGATTAAAGATGAACATAAAATAAAATTACTGTTGAAAGTTAACCAATTATACCAATAAGATGATATCACCTTACATGCAATAAAATAAACCAACATCACGTAAAAATGTAAACAGGTTTTGACCATTGCAAACTTTAAAAATCTCATTAAAAATTGTACCGAACCAAAGTATCTTTCTCTGTCATCAACCAGATCAGCACATTCAGACATAAAATGGCAGACGGAAAAGGTTTTGTCACATGCAAAGTACCACGGTGTTTCTTCACCTTTCAAAAGGAAACTATGGGTGACACGAGTTTGCCCAATATGAAGGCGAGCCAAAACAGTTTTTTCTTTGCGAGTGGAGCGCAAAAGTGGGGCAAAGAAGCAGACACATCTTGAAGATTTTGGAATAATTTGTTATTGATTTGATTAGACCGTTCGGTCTGCCACAGCCGTTTAAAATAAGAGCCAGTCACACAGCGCAGGTCAGAGAATGGAACAAACTGAAAAACCTCTGAAGAAAAATCAAGATGAAGAGCTTCTTTAGCCGCTTTGTCCACAGCAATATTGCCGCGGATTCCCGTGTGACTAGGAGACAGTATATTGGTTAGACAGCTATGTGTGGTCAATTGTGATTGCAGCTCGGATGCAGGAAGTACAGTTTGTTGTATCTGGAGTGTATGACTTCCTCCTCCTCCTCTCATCCTCTCATCGACCTACCTGCAAGGCACGGTGCAAGGAGGTAGAAGAAGAAGGAGACCGGAAAAGATGTGGGAAGAATGGACTGGTTTGACACTGAGCGAAGCCATCAGGGTTGCTGAGGACAGAAAAAGATGGAGCACGCTGGTTAAACGATCATCTGTGGTGTCCCTTCGACCTCCGAGTTACGGGATAGGATAGGATAGAATAAGAGTGAATGACAGTGTGAAAGAGGGTGCATGACGCTTGTAAGTGGCGAGAAAGGAGATCCCGTGTGCGTGATGTATAGGCGGCGATACACGGTAAGACTAGATCTTATGATACCCGCATATGACTACGGAAATTCCCGGATCGGTAGGAATTGTCGTCAAGTCTTATCGATAGAGCATGTTCTATTTTTTCACGGAGCGATACGACAGTGGAGGTCAGACAGCCAATCAAAACAGCTATTTGATTGAACTCCGAGGTGAAGGTCACTGAAAAACCGCGACCTACAAACTGAAAAATGGCAGACCTGTCGAAGCACCAAACAGGACTTTTGATTGAGTTGTACCATGAACATAGCTGCTTATGGGACACATCATTGCAGGTCTACAAAGACCAAGGGACCAGAAACCGCGCACTTTCATCAATACAGGCGCGGTTTCATGAAGCCTGCAATATTTTGCTGGATCGTAATACAGCCGACAGTGTGATTTTTGTTGTCGTGTGACTCCTGTCAATGAACGATATGAAAATAAAGAATAATATATTTGTGCAATGCATATTAATATTACTTTTAAAAAAATGTAATGACGTTTTGAAAAACAAGCGTCATCAATTTATCACGCGCTAACAACAATTGCTTTCGCAACTATTTAGATCTAGTTAGCCGTAGACTACGAGATGCCTTTACCGACAGGCTTATGACTCATACATACCGTGTATCAGCAAAGACATCAGATCTGCAGCGGCATACGCGGGTATCATAAGATCTAGTCTTACCGTGTATCGCTAGCTTAATACTGTCAATACAACCTCACATGCGTGTGAGTCATAACTATAATTATGAAAGTGACGTTATAGCCAATGTGTGGTAAATGCAGTGCAGAGATTCAATTACTTTTATAGGGGTCTCTATACAAAATCAATATTCTCATCCATGTCCCCTCTAAACATAAGTATGTTGGCACATTGTCTCAGTCGCAAGCGATTAATAGTAGGCTTACAAGAAAAGGATCCAAACCTTTGCGTGCAGACAAACGTGTAAACATATGTCTCTTTCAATATAGACCGTATACTAGCAGTGCGCATGCGCGGGAATATGTGGCTGGATGCAGCATTTTAAAATATACAGCACAGTCACACACAATCACCTCACACAGCTACTCAGTTATAAAGATAGAACATTTGGCAACTGAGAATCCTTTTGAAAGAGAATTTGCAATGAAATATACCAGCACAATCCACTGAAATGTAGGCTTACCACTAACCACAACACATATCAGAAAGAAATACAAGGAAAACAACTCTCTCTCTCTCTCACACACACACATACACATTCTCTCTCTCTCTCTCTCTCTCTCTCTCTCTCTCTCTCTCTCTCTCTCTCTCTCTCTCTCTCTCTCTCTCTCTCTCTCTCTCTCAATCTCACTCTTTCTAGCTGTCATTGCGCTATAGAAGAGAAGTAATTAACATAACGTGAAATTACTTCTCTTTCTAACGTCGTTTGAACCCATAATGCAATCTCATCTAATGGCCAGAATTTCCGGCGTTGTGACATTATTTTATTTTCTTGTCATTACATTACATTACATAATTGTGGCTTTAGGTCCAGCGGACTCTTCCGAGCCAAATCAGGACCGGACAACCCCCAATCCGCATAAAAGATCTGCCGAAACAACCCTAGTGGGAAACCTGAATACCCTCCACCAGCCAGTCACTTTACAATAAAGACATCCCACGCAGGGGACGGCTGAGGCTTCACCCCAACTTATCGAACCCCAGTTAACAAAAACAAAATAGAATACAAACATCATTATAAATTATCAACAAAACACATACATATAAAATGCCTACATTGCTAAATAATAACATCATAGGAAGCCCTAGTGACCACCTGGCAGAAAGCGTCCAACATTCCCAAGCTGATCCAACAGACCCCATACACAAACAAGGAGTCTTGTCCCGGAAGAGTTTTCAAGAAAAAAGGTAGGAGACTGGTCTAGCAAAGAAGACGATAGTATAGCAGATTAATAGAAAAGAGCAGGAATGAGAAAGAGCAAATGAGAAAGACAACGACAGTGGGAATTTAAAGCACTACCTTTCCAGAAAGTGGGGATACTATTTATACTGAAACCCCCTGCACCTCAACGGGGGTATTTTCTTGTCACCCAAACAAAAAATTGTTAAATCCACTGGAGACTGCACAGTGTAAGTAAATACTACTACTACTACTACTACTACTACTACTACTACTACTACTACTACTACTACTACTGCTACTACTACTACTACTACTAATAATAATAAAACTAATAATAATAATAATAATAATAATAATAATAATAATAATAATAATAATAATAATAATAATAATAATAATAATAATAATAATAAGGATATTTATATAGCGCTTTTTCTTAAGGAACATTATCAGTTCAATGCACAGTACTCAGACCTTCATTGTTAACATCCGGCTTCATACAAAATAAAATCAGGCAAGACACTTTGCTAACGAATAAGAGACGAGGAGGAGAGGGAAGAGGGGAGAGCTAAGAATGGGTGATTGTGTGGATGGTAATGGTGATCTAAAATAGACAACAACAACAACAACAAACAAACAAACAAACACATTTCCGAGTAAATCCATTGATAAGTTTCATCATTATATATATATATATGAGTGTGTACAGGAGAGTTAAGCCTTAGTCAAAACTTGTGCATATCGAGTGACGTCATATTTTAACTTTTATTTAGTTATTTATTTTGCGCACCTTTCTCTGAAACTACTGAACGGATTTCTTTGAAAATTGGTATTTAGTTAAAATCTAGTGAACCCTACCATCTTACCAGATGGAAAAAAAATATATGCATATCGGTTGACGTCGTCATGGAGACCTAACAATTTATTTATTTATTTATTTATTTATTATAAATGTTTTAATAATCCCTTTTTCTATCAAGCTACTGGAGGGATTTATATCAAGTTTGGTATGTTCTTAGACTTTACCTGTGCCTTCAAGGTAAAACCAAATTTATGCAAATCGTTTTACGTAATCATCGTGACGGTATTTTTTAAAATAGTATTTTTTTATTGTTATGTAATGAACAGTGTATATATGCCGTATTTTAACATCATCTGTCCAGTTCTTTTAAAAGGCGTATGGAATGAACAGTGTATATATGCCATATTTTAACATCATCTGTCCAGTTCTTTTAAAAGGCGTATGTAATGAGCAGTGTATATATGCCATAGTTTAACAGCGTCTGTCCAGTTCTTTTAAAAGGCGTATGGAATGAACAGTGTATAAATGCCGTATTGTAACATCATCATTCTGTCCAGTTCTTTCTTGGTCGTCCTATGTGCCTGCCACCTTGCCCTGTTTCTTGCATAATGGTTTTTGCAAGACATGTATCATGCCGCTTGAAATGACCAAACTTTCTCCTCTTCACGATAAAAAAGGAGTGGTTCTTGAGGGCCCGCAAGTGACGTGACCAGGTTCCTGACGTAGTCGTGGGTCTTGTGTTCGTACCAGGCGATTTGCAACATTCAGCAGTAGCACTTCAATTCAACCCCCAGAATACGTTTGTTGTTGTTGTTGTTGTTGTTGTTGTTGTTGTTGTTGTTGTTGTTGTTTTGTTTGTTTGTTTTGTTTTTTCCCCAATTCCAGGTCCAGCTCTCGTAACCGTGCTGCAGAACTGACAGCACCAGAACCCTGAAGAGTTTTGTCTTCGTGCATAGACGTATTTCCCAGCTCTTCCAGACAGTGTTCAGTCCTGAATAGACGAACTGGATGACACCTCAGCAAGTAGAGGGGAAAAGGTTTATGGGAGAAAGGGGCGGGCGAGAGAGGAAGAGAGAGGGAGAGGGAATGAAGGAAACAGTCAGACAGAGAACCAAGACTGAGGGGAAGCGTTATTAATTACCTATGTGTGTTACCAATGCTATGCGTTCCTACTACTCCTTTTCAAGGCAGCAGTCGACTTAGTTGTAGTTACGATGCCCCGAAAGGCGGAGCTTTCTCTTTTAAGGGTACATTTTTGTCAGGATCATTTCGCGTGCATATGTCTCTAAAGATTAGTTGCATTTATGTATCCTCAATAGTAAGGACATCCCTCTGCATGGCTCTAAGTACAGAATGGTTACACCTTGACAGGAGTTATGAGTGTATCTCCAGTCCAACTGCCGCTCTTTTTCTATTGCTTTAGATGCCTTGTTAAGGTGAAACGTTCCGAGTCTATACAACACTAGACACGCTTCGGATGTTTATTTAGTCGTTTTTGTCTGGTTGCCTCTTATATATATAAGATCTAGTATGTGAAGTTAAAATGAGTATTCTGTTTTCTTATAAATCCTCTGAATTGACATTATAGACTCACCACCTACTCCGACATACGCGCCTTCTTCACTGATGTCTGCAAGAGCACTCCATTCCTTTGCTGGTCCTTCTCCAGGTTGTGCAGTCCGTGCAAGAGAACATTTGACAGAGATCAGAGCAGTTTCTGACACTGTGACACACTGTCCAAGTTATAGTATGACCCCATGGTTGACAGTATCATACATAGTCTCCGGCAACAGCATGCACGATGGTGGGCGTTTTTCACAGCCCAACCTCAACCACCTGGTATGTACACTCATGAAGAACTGTGAGAGAGCCTCGTGACACCTCCTGAATGAAGTTCTTTACATCACTATTCACCAGAGGTTCCTCATCACCAAAACTGAGGTCTTCCGAACACTTGCTCTCCAGCCATCCAGCAACATAGGCACAGCAGCATTTCTCGTTGTTGGTGAGCGTGACATCGAAGATGCTGTTTTCAATTGAAACTGCATCATCAACAATTAGTGGCCCGATGCAATCGTGAACTTTCGGCTGGTCATCCATCTCAACAGATTTGAGGAAGGTGGCTGCATGTCTAGCTAGGCGTTTCTTTGCAGCACCTGACACATCTCCAACGGTCATGAACGCGTTGCCTCCTGTTGATTGTCTGTACACGCCACATTTCCTTCAATCCGGTCACTTTGGATTTCCCGTAGAAAATCCAGCTGTATCCAGAAGATGCCTAAACAAAGCAGCTAGACCTCGCATTGTTTGGACCAGCGCCTTCTTGGGTCAAGCATTCAGCACAAGAAGCTCCATAGCCAGAATTTGCAGCTTTAAACTGTTCAGCATAGCAGGGGAACGACATAAACACATCCAAACAAGTAAGTCAAGTCAGAGTCAAAGTTAAATGAGGGCAAGGGTCAATGAAAGAAGATGATCGTCAAGTCAGTTACATACATTGTAACACGTAAACAAAATACACAGCAAACAGGAATACACATATCATTAAACACAGGACGGGGAAACAAAACATGGATCCACAGAAACATAGGACAGAACAGTTTCTCCAAAATACTCGTTTGCATTTTACATGAACATAGTCAAACAACATGCCTGGATGGCATGTACAATGGGGCTGAGGTCCCATTTTAAATATTTATTTAAACATCAAAGTAGCTTAGCAGGAGACAATCCTTTGTCTTAAAGGATAAGTCTTATAGGTAAATGAAATAAAAAAAATTGCCCAAACTGTAAAGACATCCAGCAACATTTAATACTACGCAGTCTGGACCCATTGATTTTTTTTAAGGCGTAGAATTTTCGCCACCTTTGCTAAGTAGCTGGCTTGGCAAAGACATAATATAAAATAATAATGATCGATAGATAGATAGATAGATAGATAGATAGATAGATAGATAGATAGATAGATAGATAGATAGATAGATAGATAGATAGATAGATAGATAGATAGATAGATAGATAGATAGATATTCAGTGTTTATAGGGTCTAGCAGACTGCCAAGAGCCGAATCAGGACCACTATAATAATAATAATAATAATAATAATAATAATAATAATAATAATAATAATAATAATAATAATAATAATAATAATCCTATCCTATCCTATCCTATCCTATCCTGTCCCGTAACCCGGAGGTCGTAGGGGCACCACAGATAATCGCTTAACCAGCATACTCCATTTTTCTCTGTCCTCAGCAGCCCTGATGGCTTCGCTCAGTGTCAAACCAGTCCATTCTCGAATGTTGTCCTCCCACCTCTTTTTCGGTCTCCATCTTCTTCTACCTCCTTGCACTGTGCCCTGCAGAATGGTCTTTGGAAGGCCTGATGATCTGGAAACGTGGCCATACAATCCGAGTTTCCGTTTCTTCTCCACTGTGAGCAGGTCATCGTGTTGTCCAATGGATTGTGTGCTGGTCTGTCGGACTTCGTCGTTGGTGATGTGTTGGGTATAGGAAATGTCCAGAAGTCTTCTGTAGGACCTCATCTCCATGCTTTGTATTCTTCGTTGTAGATCTGCTGTGAGGGTCCATGCTTCGCAAGCATATAGGAAGATGGAGATGACAAGGGAGCGCAGCAGTCTTACTTTGGAATGTAGACTGATGGTCCTGTCTGTCCAAATGAGCTTCAACCTTGTCAGAGCAGCAGTTGTTTGTGCGATCCTGGAGAGGACTTCCTGTCGGGACCAATTGTCTGACACAATGTCTCCCAAATATTTGAAGTTATGCACTGTGTTGAGGGATTGGCCTTGGACTTTGATGTTCGTGTTGATGGCGTTGGTGTTGTTGGTCATCATTTTGGTCTTCTCTGCACTTATCTCCATTCCACTAGCTCTGGAGATGGTGTCAAGCCTCTGTACCAGCTGTTCAAGTTCTTGTTCCTCTCCAGCCAATCCATCAACGTCATCCTCAAAACGAAGATTGGAGATTGCTCTTCCCCCTATGCTGACTGTGCCTTCGTGATCTGCAAGAGCATCTGACATGATGCGCTCTAGGAAGATGTTGAAGAATGTTGGAGAGAGTAGGTATCCTTGACGCACACCGATTGTTGTTCTGAACCAGTTTCCGATGACGCTGTTATGGAGGACTGCACTGGTAGCCTTGTGATAAAGGCTTTTGATGACTTCAATAATTTTAGGGCTGATGTTGTACACTTTCAATGTTGCCCATAGAGCTGCATGCCAGATTCGGTCTAACGCCTTCTTGAAGTCTATGAACACATAATATAGATGTTGTTGATGCTGTATGTATTTCTCACAGATTATTCTGAGGTTGACAATCTGTTCAGTGGTACTTCGCCCTGCCCATGACTCCTGTTTGTTCTTCAGCTATGATTTGTTCAGCTTGAGGTTTCATCGTGTTGAGTATTATTTTCAAGAGGACCTTGCTGGGATGGCTGATGAGGATGATGGTGCGGCAATTTTCACATTCTTGAAGGTTGCCTTTTTTGGGGAAGAGTGATGACAAGCGACTGGGTCCATGGTGTAGGCCACTTCCCACTCTGCCAGATCTTGTTACAGATAATGGTGTGGGCATCACTCATCGCTTCTCCTCCTGCTTGTAGCAATTCCGGGGGTATGTTAAACACTCCCGCTGACTTCCCTTTCTTCAGCGATTGCACTGCTGCCTCAAATTCTTCACGGAGAATTAAAGGATTTCTTCTTCTCTGTTCTCGGGGCATGCTAGAACTGATGGGTCTCCATTTGGTGTATGGTTGTAAAGGTCAGAGCAGTACTCTGTCCACCTGTCCAATACTTCTTGTTCTTCTGTAAGGCATATGCCAGACTTGCTTTGGAACGTGGGGACTTTGGGCTGTTTAACACTTGTCAGCCACTTCACAGTCTTGTAGGCCTTCTTGCTGTTCTTATTCAGACTCCTGGCATTGATCTTCTATCCAGTTCTCCTTTGCTGTGCGCATGCCTTTTCGGATGACATTGTTGATTTTTCGGTAGGCATCGGCTCCCTGGAAGGTGTTATTTTTATTTTGTTATCTCTCTTCGTTTATCACACAGATCCAAAAGTTCAGGTGTGATCCACGGCTTCTTCTTTGGTCGGTGCTTGCCAAGGATCTCAGTGGCGGCATCTGTCACAGCTGAGTTGAAGGTGGTGGTCATGGTGTTGACATCTACTTCACCAGCCCCCAAAATGAGCAGTGGTGCAAATTTCCCTCCAATTGTTGCCTGAAATAGTTCTGCCACCTCCGGGTCTTGCAGTTTGTCCAGGTCGAACTTCAGTCTGGTGCACTTTGCTGTATTTACTCTCCTCAAGTGGAGCCGGAAAGACATCATCACGAAATCGTGGTCACTTCCGATGTCTGCTCCTGGAAAAGTGCATGTCCTGCCAATGTTGATGCTTGATCTGAAGCGTTTCTTGACCATGATAAAGTCGATCTGGTTGTGATGCTCCCCGCCGGGACTGTACCATGTCCATCGTCTGGAGTTTTTGTGGAGACCAAGCGTGTTTCCCAGTACCAGATTGTTGTATCTGGCAAACTCCAAGAGTCTCAGACCCCTGCCATTTGTCTCGTTGTTGCAGTGGGGTCCACATGTGTCTCCCCAGTTGTGGTGCGCATCTTGGCCAACCTTGGCATTCCAGTCGCCTTGCACTATGACTAGGTCCTTCTTCGGCACTTGGTCAAGGACCGCCTGTAGCTTTTCATAAAAATCCTCCACTTTGCTGTCATCATGGTCTGATGTTGGTGCATAGGCCTGGATGATGGTGATGTTGAAAAGGGCTTCTCTCAGACGGATGGTAATGAGTCTATTGGAGACTGGGCGGCAACCCATGACAGTGGCTAGAATGTTCTTGTGGACCAAGAATCCAACGCCGTGTTCGTGCCTGTCAGCTCTACCGCTGAAATAAAGCTTGTGGCCTTTGTCGGTCGTTGTTTCACCTAGGCCTTTCGAGCGCTGTTCCAAGAACAAAAAAGAAGAAGAAATCCTCCCAATTCTACGGGAAAAAGTTGAGGCAGCAGTGCAATCGCTAAAGAAAGGGAAGTCAGCGGGAGTGGACAACATACCCGCGGAACTGCTACAAGCAGGAGGAGAAGCGATGATTGATGCCCTCAGCATTATCTGTAGCGAGATCTGGCAGAGCGGGGAGTGGCCTACACCATGGACCCAGTCGCGTGTCATCACTATTCCAAAAAAGGTAACCTTCAAGAGTGTGAACATTACCGCACCATCATCCTCATCAGCCATTCCAGCAAGGTCCTCCTCAAAATAATACGCAACAGGTTGAAATCCCAAGCTGAACAAATCATAGGTGAAGAACAAGCAGGATTCTGGGCAGGGCGAAGTACCACTGAACAGATCTTCAACCTCAGAATACTCTGTGAGAAATTGTTACACTCGGTTTGATGTTGGTGTTTTCTATCAGTAGTGGATTCAGCCCCAATGCTGAAGTACTGATGAGTGTAGCTCAGATTCGTTTATTCACGCAACCCGCTCAATCAGCATACAAGTCACAAAGTCGACGTATGAAGTTTTCCACTTTTATTCAGCACACATCAACAGCTGCATACAATCGCTTTCCACTTTCCACTTTTACTTTCCAACTCACTATCAACAACTTTCACTAACTTTCACTCCTCTTTTGAAACATTGCGGCACTTAAATAGTTTCTTGATACTCCCGAACACCCTGGATCAATCTCGTATGACGCAATTTAACCAATCGCTTCTAACTTCGTCATTACTGTCTTACGTCATACCTATTTCTTCTCCTTCCGGGAACATTCTCATACTTCGATATCCATCGGGAAGTTTCCATCGATAGTAAATACTCAAAATCTAGAGAATTCTTCAACAATATCGACCAACTAAAATTATCAACGTTATACAAAGCCTCTCCTAACAACAATGCAAACTCAAATCAAAGGTAAATAAACTCCATCATTGAATACTTTGCAAAACGAAACGATTAGATCTATCGTGCGCGCTTCCGACGTACTACCATTCGCGTTTCAACGTAACAGAAATACATACAGCACCAACAACATCTATAGTATTTGTTCATAGACTTCAAGAAGGCGTTTGACCGAGTCCGGCATGCAGCTCTATGGGCAACAATGAAAGTGTACACCAACAGCCCTAAAATTATTGAAAGCATCAACACTCTTCAACATATTCCTAGAGCGCATCATGTCAGATGCTCTTGCAGATCACGAAGGCACAGTAAGTATAGGGGTAGAGCATTCTCCAATCTTCGTTTTGCGGATGACATTGATGGATTGGCTGGAGAGGAACAAGAACTTGAACAGCTGGTGCAGAGGCTTGACACCACCTCCAGAGCTTATGGAATGGAAATAAGTGCAGAGAAGACCAAATTGATGACCAACAACACCAATGGCCTCAACACGGACATCAAAGTCCAAGGCCAATCCCTCAACACAGTGCACAGCTTCAAATATTTATAAGCCATTGTATCAGACTGGAAGTCCTCTCCAGGATCGCACAAACAACTGCTGCCCTAACAAGTTTGAAGCCCATTTGGAAAGACAGCACCATCAGTCTACAGTCCAAAGTAAGACTGCTGCGCTCCCTTGTCATCTCCATCTTCTTATATGCTTGCGAAGCATGGACCCATACAGCAGATCTACAACGAAGAATACAAAGCATGGAGATGAGGTGCTACAGAAGATTTCTGGGCATTTCCTATACCCAACACATTACCAACGCCGAAGTTCGACAGACCATCACACAAGCCATTGGACAACACGATGACATGTTCACAGTGGTGAAGGAAAGGAAACTCCGATGGTATGGCCACGTCACCAGATCATCAGGCCTTGCAAAGACCATTCTGCAACTTACAGTGCAAGGAGGTAGAAGAAGAGGGAGACCGAAAAAGAGGAGGGAGGACAACATTCGAGAATGGACTGGTTTGACACTGAGCGAAGCCATCAGGGCTGCTGAGGACAGAGAAAGATGGAGTATGCTGGTTAAACGATCATCTGTGGTGCCCCTACGACCTCCGGGATACGGGACAGGATAGGATAGGATAGGCAAACACGTACAGTAGGCATATTTCATAGTGCTGATAGACGTAAGGGGACTCTCGAGCGCAATATAATTACTTAGTTTGGATACACATGCGTTTGATCATGAGTGACAGAAAGACACACTCACGCACGGACACACCCAAACAGGGAGAGAGAGAGAGAGAGAGAGAGAGAGAGAGAGAGAGAGAGAGAGAGAGAGAGAGAGAGAGAGAGAGAGAGAGAGAGAGAGAGAGAGAGAGAGAGAGAGAGAGAGAGAGAAACACAATAACCTGTTGCCGGGCAAAGACCTAATGGCATTAGGGTTCTTCCGAAGTTTAACAGATCACAAAGTCAAGTAAAAGGTTAAAAGGTAGTCCCATAGCTTTGTGGCCGTAGGGGAGCGTGATGTTGGAGATCACACTTATCTTGGGCCAGCGTAATGAGGGTGATGCCCATCTCTCTCCCTCGCTGCTGTACCTTCCCCAGCCTCAAGAGAGTAGGTACTCAATCACAGTTGAGGTAACTGGGGGCGTTGTTATTTGTCGCTTCACGTTGCGGTCACCCATCCAAGTGCTAACCGCACTGGACGGTGCTTAACTTGCGACACAGTAGCGAGTGCTCCAACCACTGCGCTATCCGACACACCGACACTTCCGACATCATTATAATTATGTACTCTTTTTCCTTTATATATTTATATTTTTCCCTTGATAAAATGCTCTTTGTTCATTTCTTATTGTTATAATTAATTAGATTTGATAAAAACCTGTCCATTGCATGAACCAAATCATGTATTATGCATAATTGTTATTATTATTAACAAAAAAACCTCATAGATTTATCATCATTATAAATACAATTAAAATTTAGGTGATTTCGGTTCTCTGAACTTTTGTTCACATATCCATATATGTAGGTGTGTTCCATTTCACATTGATGATTTCTTCCTGAAGAAGCGTATTGCGAAAATTTATATATATATATATATATATATATATATATATATATATATATATATATATATATATATATATATATATATATATATATATATATATATATATATATATATATATATATATATATATATATATATATATATATATATATATATATATATATATATATATATATAGATAGATAGATAGATAGATAGATAGATAGATAGATAGATAGATAGATAGATAGATAGATTTAACTTTTGTCCTTTTCTAAAGGTTTGGTAAATAAGATAATTAAAAAAAAAGACTTCATGCACACAAGTTGTAAGTAAACTCATTTATTTATGCCCATGGCACCAAACAAGTACAAAATAAATTTGTTGAAAGGTGCTGATTTAATTTATGGCAGATTTGTACTATAAGAAAAAAATAATGTTAAGAGGAAGATATTATATTAAAAAAATACACACAACAAAAAGATAAAGTAATTCACAATTGCCAAATGTATTGTACATGAAATGTGCAGTAAGGCCTTCTGTCAAAATCTTTCCTTCTGCAGTTGATAACCCACTTTCTGCATCTGACACAAGCCAAAAAAAAAGAAAAAAAAAAGAAATGTAACACTTCAAATATAAAGCGTACATTAAGTCAGTAAAACCACTACTATTATTAGCGTGCAATAATTGATTAAAATAGTTATTTAAATGGAAGACAACCAATACAATGAATATTGCAATATGCATTATTTGCCATATTTCTATGCAACACAATTGACTATGATCATCCCTGAGTGATGTACCTTGGTAAAATAGGTAATAGATAATAACAAAACTACCAAAGTTCATATAGCCTTTTATAGGCCTATCCAGCTTACTTGAAAAAAAATTGAAACAACAATAATAATGTAATATAATATATGATATATACATTATACATATATAATATAATAAGAATAATTATAAAATACTGGACTAGTAGTATAGCATAAGGTATTTAATAACAACAGTTTGAAATATACACACTATGAATTTTTTTTTGTACCACACTATATTCCAGACTAAGATAATTTTATCAATCATATTATCTGTAAGTAAATAAAATGATTCATCATCATGATTCTAATTAAAATGAAAGTTGTATCACAAGCACATGCCTACGACATGAACTGATGAAGATGTTCTTTGTTGTTGTTGTTGTTGTTGTTGTTGTTGTTTTACGTAGTATCGACGTATGAGCACTACAATCATGAATAAATAAGACATAATTGTTAAGATACTGAGCAATATCTTGCCTTTCCGGGTCTTTGGGAAAACGAAAAAAAGACTTCTACTTGCAGGAATCTTTGCTTCTGCAATTTGTGCAGTTAATAGCACTGCAAAACTCGCCCCCAAGCCTCTTTCTGTCTTTTGTTGCCGCCATGATCGGACCGGCGAGACAGGGACGCAACTCTGCTTATTCGGCCTCACTCTTTTTCACAAGATACACCTCTTATAGTATATTGGCTCTTTGGTTAGGTTACAATAAGCAGACCCTGCCGGCATTCCAGCCGTGAGTCAGGGAATAACACAGTTCGTGGGGTGGAACTTCACATAGTTGTGGGAAAAGGATACTAAAACATCCCAAAATATGACCGATCTACTTGAGCACTGACAAAACTACAACTGCTACTACTAATGTCTATTTATTATAGCGCGTTTTCATACAAATGCTCAAGGCGCTTTACAATTACATCCAGTTACACAAACATGCAACACATACAAAGCACAATAATTAAAACCAACATCAGCAAACAAGCAAAGCATACCCAAAGCAAGACATCAACAACATAGCTATACATACAAAGTGCGGAAGGTCATTCAAGCACACAGTTAAACCACGGCAGTACAAACAACAGGGTTATAAGGACAAAAACACTAAAAACATACAAGCAAATCACAGTACAAGTAAACCAGCGAAGCAAACTCGAGGCTATTAAAAGCAAGACATCAGCAAACCAGCAAAAATGAACCCAAGTAAGACATTACAGTCTACAACAAAACCATACATACAGCATGATACGCAAACAGAATATACAACTAAATAAGCAAAAAAGAGTGACCAAACATATAATATGTAATACATAACAAGACATCAGCTCTCAAGCAAAACATAATCAGAGCAAGACAATTAAACAACATTAAAAATAAAGCCATACAAACAATTAGCATATCACACATAAATAATCAGCAACATACATGACAAAACACAAGCAGGGCATACTCGCGGGTAAAGTAAGTCACTGAGAATGCAGTCATAGGGGTGAGGGTTGGAAGGGTGCGGGGGGGGGAGGGGGAGGAATGTTTATGTGTATGCAAGTGGGAAAAGATGAGTTTTTAGGCCTGTGCGGAAAGAGTCAGGGGAGGGAGAGTGACGAAGACTGGCAGGGAGAGAGTTCCAGACGAGAGGAGCAGCAACGGCAAAAGAGCGTTCACCAAAGGATTTAGTGTTAACTCTAGGGGTGGAAAGAATGGAGGTGTCTGCTGAGGAGTGGAGTGTTCTAGATGGTTTATTTATTTATTTAATTTAACGTCTATTCACATCTGTGATATTAGACAACATATTAAATTAGAAACAGATTAACTTAAAATTAAAATAAAGGAGTGAATATGAACAACAATTAATATAACGACATAATTATATAAAAGAAATCTATTGTTATTGCTTGTTTATGATGTACGAATGAATAAGAAAGCAATATGACAACATATATGCTTATTGCAATCATCGCGGAGAATGCATTTTAAAATATATTAATTGCGAAATACTTACAGATTAATCTATGAATAAAACATAAGTAATGAAAAATATAACTATTTAACCTAATTCTTTGAGCATAAACTTTTTTGATGAAACCTCTGTTAAAACTTAAATTTGAACTCTACGGATCGTTTTGAATAATCAGTATATTTTATAAATTTAATTTCAATGAGAAATTGAAAACATGTGAATGATTACCATCTTGAAAATGACATCTTCATTATAACTTATGTCTTTTTTTTAATTGACGTATAAGTTGTCCTTTGTAATCAAATCTATTGTTGACCTCATACTTTGCATACAATTGACAATCATGCCTTTTAAGCGTTTGGTGATGATAGGCGTATGATTCCATTATTATTATTATTATTATTATTATTATTATTATTATTATTATTATTATTATTATTATTATTATTATTATAAGAATTGACCAATTGGAGAATATATTAGTTCTTTAGATATATTTACATATGATTTTAAGTCTAAGTCTTGAGTGCTATTTAATTTATCATAACTGCTAGGTAAATATTTCTTTATATCTTTACAATGTAATATTAAGTGTGGGATGGTTATATTTTCATTACAAATGCAAGTAATATTTTTACAAAATTTTGTTTTCCAAGAATTTAAATATAATCTAAATGCTAAACTAGAAATATGTCTAGGGAACTCCTGATATACTAATTAAACAGGAATCTGAAATTTCTTTTTAGTAATATTATTAATTATACAGTACATTTCTTTAACTGTTAATCTAATATGAAGTTTCACAGCATTAATATTTTTTGCTCCCTGTTTTGCTGCTCTATCTGCTTCATCATTATGTATTATTCCGCAATGCGATGGCAGCCAACAAAAATTTATATTTATTCCTGTGCTTTTCAAAGAGTGAATGAGATGTTTTATGTCAAATATTATATCATATCTGTCATGATTTTTATTAGAATTTAATGCATATAACACCGATTGTGAATCAACACATATGAGAATACCATACAAAGCAAGTGGTGTATTAATTAATGTATGAAGAGACATTAATATAGCCACCAGCTCTGCAGTGAATACTGAATGATTTTTACCCAAGTAAAAAGATTTTATAATTTTAAGGTCTGGAATTACAAATCCTGCTCCTGCATCTCCTGAAGAAATTACAGACCCATCTATATAAACTTTTAAATGTCTATAATAATGTTCATTTATATGTTCTCGGGCCTCTGTAGCTATTAAATAAGGATGTTAATGTTTCTTAAAATTAGTATAATTAATATTATATTGTGCGCTTTCCATTTCCCATATGGGATATGGAGCATTAATGAGTTTTGGCGCAACTTGTTGTGGTAAAATATTTGCATCATTAAAAATATCCTGAGTATATGTTGAAATTGTTTGTAATGAAATTACATCTTTTGTTCTCTTTGGAAAATCAATATCAGATCTAGTATTTAGATCCTCTTGCATATTATTTTCTACTGCATGACTTCTAATTAAATATTTTGCGCATGCAAGTTTTCTATAATCTCCTAAAGATAAAACACCTGCTGCTGCATATGCATCTGTAGTTTTAGTATGAATCGGTACACCAAGTGCTATTTTTATAATCTTACTATCTAAACTTTGTAATTTGTTCAAGTACGTTTTATGTGCAGAAAAGAATGCTTCTTGACCAAAGGATAGTTGAGATCTCACAAGAGAACAAGCTAAATTATTTAACATTTTTGTATCTTGACCATGATTTTTTACTTATTACTCTAATAAGATAAAAACGTTTCAGCGCCTTTTGTATTAAATAATTGATGTGTCTTTTCCAATTTAATTTTCGTGTGAAATATACACCTAAAAGTTCTGGATGGTTTGTATATCTGAATCATATCTGTGAGGTATGCGAGTCCTTTCTGTGTAAATGCACCAAAAGTAAGGCATTGGATTTTGTATTTGATGCGTGTCTCTATAGGAAGCCAGTGAAGTGCTTGAAAGTGGGGGAAATGTGCTCAGACTTGCGGATTCTCAGGATAAGGCGGGCAGCATTATTCTGCAGTTTCTGTAACCTGTTAAGGAGGTACTGGGGACAGCCATGCAGCAGGGCATTACAATAGTCCAGACGAGACAATATGAACGCAGAGACAAGAGTCTTTGCAGCTTGCTCAGACAGATAGTGCCGAATCGAACCAATGCGGCGGAGTTCAAAGTTGACAGCACGAATGATGCTCAGTACCTGTGCATGCATAGTAAGGTGGGAGTCTAGCTTGACGCCTAGGTTCTTTACTGTATCAGAGAAAGGGACAATAGCATTGCCTATGGTAATGTACTCTGGGAGTTGAATGGAGGAAGACATGCATGGAGAAGAACCAACCATGACTTCCGTTTGTTAGTCAGTTAGTTTTAGCTTATTAAATGCCATCCAGGATTTAACGTCCAGGATACATTCTCGCATTGAGCGCACCAGAGTGTCAAAACTCTTAGGATCGGCAGACTTCTGTAGCTGCGTATCGTCTGCATAGGAATGATAAAGAACTGAGTGGGCAGCCATGACATCAGCAAGAGGCGAGGTGTATAAAACAAACAATACAGGGCCCAATACGAACCCTTGGGGCACGCCATGGCGCAGCAGAACAGGCTCAGATGTGCTATTGTTTATGGAGACAGACTGAGTACGGTTGGACAAGTAGGAAGAAAACCAAAGAATGCAGAATCGCGGACTCCAAAAACATATTCCAGGTGACTAAGGAGAAAACCTTGATCAATGGTGTCAAATGCTGCTGATAGATCAAACAGCATTAGAATAGAAACTTGTCCTTGATCTAAGGCAAGTAGAAGGTCATTTACAATTTTCACTAAAGCCGTTTCCGTACTGTGTCCAGACCTATACGCTGATTGCAGGGGGTTGAACAGATGGTTTGATGTGAGGTGATTAGAGAGACGGGACAGGACAACTTTTTTCTATTAGTTTAGAAACAAATGACAAATTACTGACGGGACGAAAGTTTTTCAACTTATTGTGATCACACGAAGGTTTCTTCAACAGTGGGGTGACAAGAGCAGTTTTGTGGACGTCCGGAACAGTTCCAGAAGCAAGGGAGTCGTTTACGATCTTAGTCATGGTGGGGAGCACTACAGTACGTCTAAACACTCAAAAAGGAGGGGGGTCGGGATCGGGTCAAGATCGCAGGGGTTGAACTGGTCAAGACCTTCCTGACCTCTGATTCAGTGACAGGGGTGAACGATACTAGGAGATCGCCACTGAATGGTCTACCAAGGGGTTGTGGGACAGAGGGCTGAGAATCAATATCATCTCTTAGCTTTTCTACCTTGGGCACAAATTAGTTGGAGAGACGCCAGGGAGTGAGGACAAGGAGAAAACAGTGAGGAGATGAGTAGCACTAGTTCTGGCACACAGATCATTAGTAATGCGATACAAACTCTTTGCATGATTGTGCCTGGCTGATCTGATTAGTGTAAAAAACAGACTTTGCTTTGTGAACGAGGAAGGTCACAAAATTCTTGGCTTTTTTGTACAGTTGCTCATTTACAGTCAAGCCAGACACCCTCCACTCTTTCTCGGCACGACGACGATCTCTCTTGGCCTGAAGCAGGTCATCACCAAGAAGACCAAACCACGGAGTCACCTTTCTCGAGGACACCTTGCGTCTAGAAGCAGAGGCATGCTTATCTAGTGCGGCCTTAAGGGCAGTATTATACTGATCAGCAGAACAGTCTTCAAAGCGAGCCAACTCAGTTCTGAGATCGTCCTGGAATGCCACTCTATCAATGGCACTTAGGTTACGCACAACACGGTACACCACAACAGGAGACGTAGGACCATGTCAAACTGCGCTAACACACAGAAGTGGTCTGACTCCAGAGCCCGCGTCACCTCTGACACACGATGAATTCCATCAGAAGGTCTCTCGATCACGAAGTCCAGAGTGTGACCATGCTTATGGGTGGATTCTATCACTGTCGGACGTAGATTGTACATATTAAGGAGATTGAGGAGCTTTCTAGCACTCCGATCTTGCGGAGAGTCCACATGAAAAGTTAAAGTCACCCAACAGACACACATGACCACGCAGTAAATTACAATGATCTAGCAGCTCGGGCATCTGTTCGAAGAACATGACCTCGGTTAGCTTGTTCTTTGAGGTCGGCCACAGTCTATATAAACACATGAAGTGAACAACACTGTGCACAGATGTAAGCGACACCTGAACAAGCTCAAACGACGCATGTTCAAACGAAAAGTATTTGTGAAGGTAAGGTGAGGTGTAAAGCTGTTTCTAAAAATCACGGCTGTGCCCCCACCACGCCCAGTCCGGCGAGGGAAGGACTTAATGCGTAACCACTCAGAGTAAGGTCCGCACACGCAGCCTCGTCGCCCCGGGCCTTCAACCACGTCTCCACCACAAACATGATGTCAAGATCAGTCTCAAGAATGAATTATGAGATTTCAGTACGTTTCTCTCCACAGTTGGGGCCTACACACTGTGCATTAAAAGATGCGACTTTTAGTCCGTCAGACTTCTGGTCAGGTAAGATAGAAATGACGGGAACAAGGATCAAATTATTGTGATTCACTGAGGGCTGACCATTGCGGTGTTGATCAAGATTCAAAACAGACGATGGCGAGCGGTGGGGTCGAACAGTACCAAGGCCACGATGACGGCAAGCGGCGACCACATGAATAGGCCTACCTTGTTGATATCGGCGACTCCAAGCTCGATACGGCCGCTGTTTTTTTCTTCCCGGACGAACACGAAAGTTGACTGTGTAATCCCAAACAACGCAGTGTGTCACACACTGGTAGGGCAGGTACAGAAGCACGAGGTTGGAGTGACAACAGTTGCTGTCTGTCATATATAACCCGGGCGGGCGGCATGGTCACTGAATCGAAAGACAAAAATAGACTAGCACGTGCGGGCTGGTTATGGTCGACTGGTCGATCAACAAGACGCTGGCTGAGTAGTGCGATTTGGTAGAAGAAAAAGAAAAATGTCACGTACAGAAATCTTGTCCTCAGACGCCTGTCCATGGACAAGGTATGCCAAAAAACACACCAAAATGGCCGCTGCTCCATTATAAAGACGACGGTACCGGTTACGAGCCCAGACTTTCTCTCAATCTTTCACAAACAAGCAAAAACATAGAGCAGACCCTCTCAAGCGCAGATAGGCAACGACAGTTCACTCACTCACTCCTCTGATGAAGAGATTAACTAAATGCACATACATAAAGTCAACACTGTCACGCAACACTAAAATCCATGGTTGCTGGCACAAATCACTTCACAGAACAGCGAAAACGAAACAGGTCTATTGCCTCAAGGCACAGACAGTCGCTGCATTCTTTTAAGCTAAGTGAAGCTAAAACTGGTCTCATCCGTGACCAGGTTACGATCACAATGATTGAGTCTGGCGTTTATGGTGGAATAAGCGTGGTGGGTCACAATTACTGTAAAGCCAACAACTATTACAACTTCAACCCTACACAGAAATCTATTTATATAGTTTACTTAGATAAAGGTAAAGGTAAAGGTTGTCCTATAGCCTTGTGGCCGTAGGGGAGGGTGATGTGGGAGATCACACTTATCTTGGGCCAGCGTAATGAGGGTGATGCCCATCTCTCTCCCTCACTGCTTTACCTTCCCCACCCTTAAGAGAGTAGGTACTGAGTCACAGTTGAGTCAACTGGGGGCGTTGTTATTTGTCGCTGAACCTAATGCAATTGTAGCGGAAAGGGAGGCGACTGGTTGAGTCTTGGGAGAGAAATTGTCTACCTTGACTTTCTTGGTTAGACTAGCCTTGGGTGGCTCCTGCTTTGCAGACTCCGTTGGGTATGCCATTGGGTTACGCAGGACAAGGTGACACGACATTTGTTCTCCCCGGCTGACCAGTTGCCTGCTGCGTTTGGTGGCGAGCGGGACCACATTGTCGGCAGGCATTTTATGCAGGTTGGTAGCAGCGACCTTGCAGTAGAGTGCGTGGCACTAGTAGCCGGCAACCGGTACTCTCAACCACGCTTCACCGCCTTGCAGGGCAAATAGTCTTATGTCCCTCTTTTGAGGGATAAAATGAAGATAACAGCTCGGGTGGAGTAATGTTCTCAAGGTCGTGGCCGAGAGACCGGAGTCAACTACTCCGCTGGGCTACACAATAATCATGTAATGTAGTGTATTGTGGAAGTAGATATCGTCCTTACACCATCTTCTTACTCATTACCCTTTGGTTTAAGCAGAATTTTATTATTCACGAGACAAGCAAACAAAGCATGGAGAACATAAAGGGCACACCAAGGCAAAGCTTAAATAAGTGCTACCCTTTGACAAATGATAACAATGAAATACCTGGCGAACAAGAACAAGCAAACAGTAATTAAAACAGAAGACATAAGTTAATTAATATGTTCTCAACAATGAAAAAACCACACAACTAAGAAAAATAAGAGACACGAAATACAATAAAATCGAAAAGAAAAAAAAGTAACAAAGAAATAAATGAATGAACTAACTAACGAGAAACAGATACATGAACCCAAGAGTAAACTGTACACAATTTAGTAGCGGTCGATTAAAAAGTTAAATAAATGCTTGCAGCAATCTAAAACAAAGAGAGAAAAAAAATCACTTTGGAGAAGGGGGACCTTTCTTTTAAGTCACGTGCAAGTAAAAAAAGAAAGTATAATAAATACAAAGCACACACAGACGCACACACACACATACACACACCCACACACACACCCACACACACACACAGTGATTACCCTTTAGCGAACGCAGGGGACAGACAAGCAACTCAAACTTATTCCCAACCTCTTTAACAAGGTAAATTACCTCTGCTACTAGATAAACCTCCAGTTCTATGTCAGACCCAGGTTAATACTCCTGTGAGATAATACTCATGCTTTTTGTGTGTTTGGATTTCCAGAGATGCAGTGGTCACTTTTCGCCGCATGTCTGATCCTGGTGATTGCGCCCTGCTTTGCGTTTTGGGTCTATCCCTCCTGGGAAAAGCAGTTTGAGATCAAGTGCCCCATCGATAAACCTTTCCTTAGTGAGATCGTGAGTAAATATTTCTACATATCAAAGAAACGAATGTCCGACTTCGCCTGCAAGAAAATGTCGCTGTCGATTACAACCCCTGTGGAGTGTAAAAACACTGGTAAGTTTTGTTGGGAGTATGTTTATGTTCTCCCACGTACATTTAGGTTGATACATGACTTTGTTATCCCGAGTCTATGTGGGGGTTTTTTTGTTTGTTTTTTTTCAGGCCAATATTCCTTAAAAGGGCATGGTATCAAGCTGTGTGAAAGAGAGAGAGAGAGAGAGAGAGAAAGAGAGAGAGAGAGAATGTGTTTATTTGGAATATTGTCACCTTCTATACATATAAATTGCTTAGCCGGAAGTCCTTCTTCGCCTCTACTGTAAAGTTTGTCGGTATGGATGCTGATCTGGGCAGGTGCTGGGCGCTGCGGATCGGCCTGCTGTGCGCTCAAAACCGGCGAAATCGTTATAGCTGACATTTTCTTACTGAACGTTTAACCGTTTCTGAGATAAATAAATAAAAAAAATGCCCTCAAAATGCAATAGCCTCATTCCGCAGCGCTTCCAATTCAACCCGTGTCAAGAACGTGCCGTTCTGTAATACCGCAAATTTTGTTTCATTTCCATTCAAAACACTTTTGCACTCATCAATCTTACACAATTTTGTGTTTAACTAATTAAACTTGATTAATTAAAAATCGAATTGATGTTTCAGCATGTTTTCCCATATAGACCAAAAAATTGATCGTCTTTATATGAAGCCTTGGTAGCTTACTTCTTAAGACGTTCCACTATCGTCAAAGATAGTTATAAATAAAGATACGTCATTAGCGCTTTGTTGTGATGATGGGTGGAGTGAGCGCCCCCTAGCGGCGTTGGTGATCATGGCGTCGAATACCAACTCGACGAAGCGTCGCGGTGGTGCGTCTTGCAGTGCAATAAACTGTACCAACTCCCGATTGAAATGCCCTGGAAAATCTTTCTTCCGATTCCCAAAAGACGAGGCGAGGTAAGAACCAGTATTCTTTTGGCTATCTTTGTTTGCAAATATATTAATCGATTCTGAATTGAACTAGACCGGTCGTCAACATTACATTTCGTCTCCTGCATAGTAAACTTGTTCGCATCTGATCAGCTTTTATTTAAACATTTTTTAACTTGGGTTAAAACATCAAACATGCTGTGTGATGCACAAACATCGTTTTGTACTTTAAAGCCTTGCGAAGCCATCTACATGTTTTGTCCCCTACCCCCCCCACCCCCCACCCCCCCGCCCCTACCACCGAAAACAATATGAAGCAGGAATGTGAAAATCGAACTGTGCAGCAATTATTCTAGCTGTCTTGTTGATGTTATTTTTGTTCCACACCACTTTTCAGAATATTAAGATAGTGGATGTAATGTGTTTGAAGCTTGGACTGTGTGTTAAGTAATGTTAAGTAATTATAATTTCATCACCCTGACCTATTTTTGTTGTGTTGCTACAGTCAGATGCAAAGACTGGGTGAAGAGGATGAGGAGAGAAGATCTGCTGCAGAAAGATGCTAAACTACTGTACAAGTCTGGCTACTACCTGTGCAGTGACCATTTTGAAGACTCCCAGTTTATGAATGCCACAGAGAGAAATAAGCTGATATGGTATGCTGTGCCTTCAATCTTCAATGTGCCAAATCCACCACCAACTGTCACTTCAACCAGGCGACCACCTGCAAAGAGGGCTGTGGCACCAGATCTACACCTTTCAGCTGCTAAGAAACCCAAAGTGTCAGGTGTGTTTTGTGTGAGCATGTTTATTGCAGTGTAGGGCTAAAGTAGGTGTAATTTGTAGTCTTTATATGTATGCAAAAATATGTTTTTGGTTTCAACATTGTACATATAGGCCTAAATATATTTGCATTGATCTATTGCTTGTTACAGAATGTGTTTCTTTTATTCCTAATAAGGAAATAAGGAAACAATGTTGCACATGTGAATACTTACAACAATGGTTTATACATAATTTAATGGTTGGTGTAAAGGAATGCCATTTTGTGGTATAATTGGTTTACATACCACAATGATAGTGTCTCTAGATCTCTTCATAGGTTACTGTCATTGACAGGAATAGTGATAGATCTGTTCAAAGGTTACTGACAGGAATAGTGATAGATTTATTCAAAGGTTACTGCCATAGACAGGAATAGTGTATACATGTGTTCATAGGATACTGTCATTGACAGGCATGCAGCAAGTGAACAGAAAACAGTGGTCGTCAGTTTTCTTCCAACTACTCTCCACTGCTGTTTTACATATACCCTTCACTAACCTAATTAAATAATTAATTGCTATATATTCATTGTAGGTAACAGAGCTCTGGAGATAAGGTTCTAAAGTTAATCTATTTGTGTCTGCTTGTTTTGTTATAATGATGATGTTGATGATTGTTGATGGTTGCTGTTATTGTGATTAATATTGTTGAACACTATTATTTTATATATATTTTTTTTTCATGCCTGAAAATGTACGATTAGTATAATATCAATATATCTAGGACATGTATGTTTATTTTGGGCATTATTACGATAACATTTGATGATTATAAAATGTACAGTCAAAAACTGTGTGTCGATAGGCGTAATTGTAAAGCTTATTTTATTGCTCACTAATGATTCCTATCACTGTATCAGAGTAAGCCACAAACAAACAAAAAAACAAAAAAAAGAAGTGAGTGTTAAACACAACTCAGCTAGACAATCAGTAAGCCACATGTATACACTCATTGCATTTAGTTTTCAGTTTTTGTAATATGCAGGTAAGTGCTTGCATAGGTTCAGTGTTATTGCTTTTTTTAAAAAAAACACAAAACAAATCTAGACATGTTTAATTCTGTTTTGTAAATGTGCTTGGGCACCTGTTTCAACATTGTGATGTTCACAGTGGTGATGATGATTATTATTGTTACTATTATTAATTTATGATGGTTGTGATGACAATTGCAACGACAATGGAAAGGATAATAATGATGATTGTTATTATTATGTTTTTAAAAAAAATTATTATTGTTGTTTGTTTTTTTTCTACTTAAAATAATGTTCCTTCTCTTTTCCTTATGTTTATGTATACATGTATAATATATTATTAATTATCAATTTCTTTGACTTAGCTCGTCTGTTTGATGCACATTGCGATTAGGGCCTGTGGCCTAAAACACCAAAATAGTGTCATTTGTTGGTGTGTTTCATGTGAACATTTAGTTGCATTTTGTCTGTAAACAATGTGTTTAGTGTGTCTGGCGCGAGACTTAAATACAATTACTTTGGCAACTTTGTAGAGTTAGAACGTGTGCGAACTAATGCTTACTATTTAAATAAAAATGCTTGTGATTAAGAAATATAACGAAGCTCAAATTCTGGAGTTATTGGGTTTGTGTGTTTGTGCGTGTGTGTGTGTGTGTTCTTTGTTTCTCTCCTCCTTACACCCATCCCAAAGACTCACACACATAAAAATAAAATAAACAACAGTATTATCTTTAGCACAAGCATGCTCTGAATGCCCATATTATTTTACACTTTGCATTCATTGAATACATCACAATGTGCCAGTTGTTTAGGGCTAATAATTGTATGTATGTGAGTGCGGCTAGTACACAAAACAATCAGAGGAAATCATACATAATAATAATAATAGTAATAATAATAATAATAATAATAATAACTGTTTTTAATATCGTAAGCTTGCCAGGTGTAAAATACAAGCACAAATCGCAGTAATTAAAAACAAAAAATATATATTTTTAAAATTGTATATATACATTTTTAATAGTAATAGCATGCACATAAAGTCATACTATAATAATGATAAACTAACATACACTGAGCAATGCAATAACTTTGTGCGCTTGCTCCTCCACATCATTCTGACCGCTATTAAAAAAATAATAATAATACATGCATACACTGGAAAACATTGTTTACACAAACACTTGTACACAAATGATTTACAAAGCACATAAACAACTAACCCGGTTAAAAAGAAAAAAGAAAGGCCTATATGTTGTGATGAGAGATTATTTTTATTATATTTGTATTTAATTTTTTTTAACTTGATCTAACGATGTGTAAGCCTATAATAATCGTCAGAGGTATACTGTGTGATCAACAACCCGCTCGGATGTCATTTGTAGGCCTATAAAAACTACTCTCGCTCTATTTCAAAATTACCTCCCTTGGTTGTGTGATCAATTTTACCGCTTGGAGCGCTTGCCGCAAGCCGTCCTGAATGAAAATAGAAGGGATCACGCCTACTGACCTATCTTTACTGTTCTAGTATCTTTGCTATCGTGCAGGCGACCCAAGTTCAAATCACCCGCGGGCCATATTTTTTTGTTGTTATTTTTCTTTTTTACACTACAATGTGGATATTTTTCTTTTTAATTTAGGCTTTTTACTTTTAACGTATTTATTATTATTTGTCACGACCCACACTCAGTTTGAACTTTATATTGTTGTTTGTAGATAGGTGGTCTTCTCGCAAGTGCCTATGAATCATCGTTTTGTGTGCCTTTGGATAAGCCGGGACAAAAGTAAATGAAAAGTGTGACGTAACTTATTGTCGTAGAAAAGAGGAAATGACGAAAGAGAAAGAAGACAGGTTTTTGGTCGTTACAGGGAGGTCCCAGGAACAGTGAATCTAGGAGCAGTGTGTTGAATCGTTTTTCGTCCCTGCTAATCCTTTATCCGTCAACTGTACGCTTAAGGAAATACGTACGTGATATCCTCACGTAGCGGTGCCCTATGACAAGAACTTGAGTTTTCACCAGAAGTCGTTTGAGAACGATGAGGGAGTAAGAGTTCGACCTTGAAACTGGTGCAAGTTCGACTGTTTGTTTTAGTCAATGAAGATCGAGACGACTAGTAGACCTGACCGTTGACCTACCTGTACCAAAAGGAATGCTGCGGATGAAGAGACGTATCCGAACTTAGCCGCATCACCGTATCCACGGGTAGTTGATGTACCCTTCGCTTTTTGCCTTTGGTTTCATCTTCAACTTCGATTTTACCTTCAACTTCAACTTTAACTTCGACTTTGTTTTTTTGGTTTTACCATCACTTTTCACCGATTGTATTATAAAAGACTTTTTGCCAACGAACTTTTTGCCTTCGCTTCTTCACCACAGACTTTGAAATATTGGATGACCACAGCGGATGCATCTAATCGTAGCAGCTACAGTCCCAGTGACATTCGAGGTGTATGCACTTATCGATTACATCTAGTGCATTGACAATTTTTAGTTTATTTGCCTACTGTGTTCCCGGGACATATATACATTTCACTCCTGCGTTGAGCGAGTTCATGCTCTAGTGTCTTCGGGACGTTTTTGTTATTATGCAATTTCGTATTGCAAAGGTTTGATCGCAGGAGTGTGATATGTATTTGTAAAACGGGACTTGTGAACTGAAATCGTTATAACAGTAGTAGCAACAAATTTGTAAACAGTGCATAGGTTGTGTGCGAACAATGAGTGAACAGTAGAAAAGGAAAACAAAGAGACTGAACGAGAATACTGTGTAGAACCATTTAATTTATTTAAAACAAAGAACATTTCATTCTATCGTTTGATTTTATCACCTTTATAAATTTTAGTTATTCATTTACGACTCCATGTTATGTTCATGTGAATAAATTGTTGTTTTATTTTGCCAACGTAATACTTCTCTATCTATTCATCCGTTGTTCACGTATGGTTGCATACACTGCTCAGAGTTCCCCTTTATGGTAAGAGAAACGAAGGACCGTAAGGGGGGGCTTTGACATATTTGGTGGCAGCGGTGGGATCGAACGGATGAATGGAGGAGATAAAATTACGTTGACATTGTTGTGTTATACCATACAATCAGAGTAAGTGACGTGGGTGGTTGGCGGGTGCTGGAGCGTTTTGAATCGCGTGGGCGCACTTAGAGCACCCGACAGTAATAAGGTAAGCAACCAAGCCCACACTTTACTATAATACAACTTAGTGTCATCTGAGCCAAACCGTGGTATAACTGTTGAGTTATTTGAACTCTGAGATATATAGTTGGTAAATAGATTTGTTGTTTACCAATTATACAAGAAAAGGTGGTCGGCTAGCAAAATGTCCGCCACCCGGAAAGGTACAAAACGTGCTGGAGCCAAGAAAACGATTGGTGGGGAAGGGACATTGATCACCCCTAGCAGCGACTCAGCCGATATTGTACTGGGAGCATCGGGAGAAGCGACCATGTCCAGTTTGACGAGAGAAGAGACTCTGAGTACGTCTGTCTTAGGTTTCCCTCGTATGGCGGTAGCCGTAGAACCGTCAAGGAACCAAGAGACGTCCGAAGTGATTGACGTATCCGTGAAGTATAGAGAATTAGGTATGAGCCTAGGCCTGCGAGAAGAGACGCTAGCGAGATTTGTCGTGGATGGCATCCAAAAGGAAGAAGAACGAAGAGAGCGAGAAGAAGACAGACGTTTAGTGGAGAGGAAAATGGAAGAAGAGCGAAGAAAAATAGAAGAAGAGCGAAGAGAGCGCGAAGAAGACAGACGGCTAATGGAAAGAAAAATAGAAGAAGACAGACGTCTAATGGAGAGGAAAATGGAAGAAGAGCGAAAGGAAAAAGAAGAAGAACGTCGCCGACGCGAAGAGGAAAAAGAAGAAGAACGTCGCCGACGCGAAGAAGAAAAAGAAGAAGAACGTCGCCGACGAGAAGAAGAAAAGGAAGACAGACGTCTAATGGAGAGAAAAATGGAAGAAGAACGTCGCCGACGAGAAGAGGAAAAAGAAGAAGACAGACGTCTGATGGAGAGGAAAATGGAAGAAGAACGTCGCCGACGAGAGGAAGAGAAAGAAGAAGAACGTCGCCGACGCGAGGAAGACAAAGAAGAAGAACGAAGATCATTAGAAATCAGAATGGAGGCAGAGAAAGAACGGATGAAAATGCAGATGGAGGTGATCAGAGAAGAACGCGAAGTTTTCGCTGACCGTTCAACTCGTAGAGAACATCATGATGGTTACCGACTGAAAATTCACCCTTTCGATGGTAGAGAAGACATCGAAGCTTATCTGCGTCATTTTGAACTCATAGCTGAATCACAAGGATGGAATAGAGATTGCTGGGCAGCAAGGTTGTCTCCACTATTGTCAGGAGAAGCGCGCGATACGTATTTGCGTCTGACACCCGAACAGGCTCAAGATTTTGAAGAAGTACGCAACGCGCTGTTACGTCGTTTTCGCCGCGATGCGGAATGGTATCGCCGACAGTTCCGAGAGACCAAGAAAGAACAAAATGAAACTTTTCCGCAATTTCTCATCCGGTTGCAGACATCTGTAGAAAGATGGTTTTCCTTGGCAGACAAAGACATCGATGAAGCGAAGTCTGTGTTAGACATGTTTGTGGCTGAACAGATATATTCAGTAATGAATCCTGAGCTCGAGATGTTCGTGCGTGAACGATTGCCGACAGACGCCGCACAAGCAGCCGAATATGCTCAACTGCATTTGGACGTAAAACGAGCCGTATCCCGAGGACCTGTTTTCCAAAGAGCGAGTCCACGAACACCGAGCAGTCAACCCGAGCGTAGACCGAACGAGTCACAAACGAGATTGAGGGAACCTATTAGGAGACCAGTTGTCGGTAGAGATGAAAGAGACAGGAGGAATTCAGACGAGTGCTATAAGTGTGGGGGTAAGGGGCACTTCGCCAGGCAATGCATGAAAACGCATGCAGTCAGTCAGGTTACAATTGCGACCGACACCCTACCGATCTATACTCCGCCAATAGACGTCCGATCTATTAAACCCTATAACCCGTGGAGTGAGGGTCGGATCAACGAAAATACAGTACGCATCATGCGTGATAATGGAGCAGAGATGGGAGCAGTTGCTTCAAAATGGGTCAAACCTGAAGATTACACAGGGAGGAGTGTTGAAGTGTACTTAGCAGACCAGACAAAAACAGGAAAGTACCCTACAGCATGGGTGAAACTTGAATCAGGCTTTGTGACAGGGACTGTTGAACTGTTCGTCCTTGACCACATGGGACCTGACATTCTTCTGGGTAACTGGATTACATTTTCATCTGGTTACCGAAGCCCAGTTACCATTGATGGTAGTGAATGTGCCGTGGCAGCAGCAGTCGAAACAAGAGGACAAATAGAACGTGAAAAACGAGCGACAGTACCTTTGCAGGTATCGAAAACTCTAGGAGTGGAAGTCACACCGACAGAGTTGGCTGCATTGCAAGAAGAAGACGATAGTCTTAAAAAAGTTCGAGCGTTGGCTGATGCCCAGAGCGAACTGAAGTCAGGAAATGCTACAGTAAAATTCACGCGAAAGAAAGGGTTACTATACAGGTTGCATCAGTTGCGAGGAGTGGAGACATCGCAGCTAGTAGTTCCCAAGAAACTACGAAAAGAAGTCATGAGGCTAGCTCATGATCCTCCCATGGCAGGACACCTAGGAGGAAAACGAACTCGCGAACGTATATGGAATACGTTTTTCTGGCCAGGTATGTGCGCAGACGTTCGCAGGTACTGTGCATCATGCATTGAATGCCAGAGAGTGACACCAAGGGGTCGAGTCAGCAAGGTACCCCTACAAAAGATGCCTTTGATGGACGAACCATTCCAAAGAGTGGCTATCGACATTGTAGGTCCGATTGCACCAAAGCCGGAACAAGGTAACCAATACATTTTGGTAGTTGTCGACTACGCTACACGATACCCAGAAGCAGTTCCGTTGAAAAGAATTGACACTGAAAAAGTAGCAGAGGCTCTGTGGACCATATGGTCGAGGGTAGGCATCCCTCGTGAAATACTAACCGACAGGGGGACGCAGTTCATGTCAGCAGTCATGGATGAAATGAACAGATTGTTGGCCATCCATGGAAAAGCCACCACACCCTACCACCCTCAGTGTAACGGGCTGGTTGAGCGGTTTAACGGCACTCTGATGACCATGCTGAGAAAACTGACTACAGAACAGCCACGGATGTGGGACCGGTACATACCAGCTCTTCTTTTCGCCTACCGAGAGGTACCTCAAGAGGCTACTGGATTTTCACCGTTTGAGCTATTATACGGAAAAACAGTCAGAGGACCGATGGCCGTGTTGAGAGAGCTATGGTCGAAGGAGATTGCTGCTGAAGAAGTGAAAGTAAGCAGTGAATACGTAGTCGATCTACGCAATCGCATCGAGGAGACGTGCCAGATAGCAAAAGAACATATGAAAGGTGTTGCAGAGCGCCAGAAACACTACTTTGACCGAAAAGCGAAACCCAGGGTCTTCAAAGCAGGCGACAGAGTGTTGCTGTTGCTACCCACTAAACATAATAAACTCCAAATGGCTTGGCAAGGACCCTATGAAGTCATAGAAAAAGTTGGCGAATGCGATTATCGCATATCAGTAGGACGGAAAACTAAACTCTTCCACGTCAATCTGCTGAAAGAATGCAGAGAAAGAGTGACAGTCGAGGCAGTAGTGACAGAAGACGATCAATGGAAAGAAGAACAAGTGGGCAACGACATTCCAACGTGTCCGTTAGTGGCGACCGAGGGTCCGAAAGATGTACACGTTGACGCAGAATGTCCAGAAATTCATGAGGACATCCTAAACATAGTGTCAGACTATGCAGACATTTTCACTGATTTCCCTTTACGTTGCACCTTGGATACGTGCGAGATAAAGATGATCAATGAAGAGCCAGTCCGTACAAGACAATACCCTTTACCTCATTCGCAAATACAGGTGGTGAAGGATGAAGTAGAAACGATGATGAAATTACGGGTCATTGAGAGAGCAACGTCACCGTATAGCTCACCGATTGTGCTAGTGAAAAAAAAAGATGGACAAATACGATTTTGCGTTGATTTTCGCAAAATAAATCGTAACATCGTCTTCGACGCTGAGCCTCTACCTGATATCGATTTTTTGTTCGCGAAGCTCGCAAAAGCGAAATACCTGAGCAAAATAGATTTGTGAAAAGGGTATTGGCAAATCCCAATGAAAAAAGAGGACAAAGAAAAGACAGCGTTCACCACTCCTGAAGGTCAGTTCCAGTGGTGCGTGATGCCTTTTGGATTGAAGACTGCCGGAGTTATATATTCCCGAATGATGCGGAAGTTATTGGCACCCCTTCACATGCCTGAAATAGACAACTTCATGGATGATTTGATGATAGCTACTCAAACAAAAGAAAGGCATTTGGAATGTCTAAGAGCGTTGTGTCAGAGACTCCGCGAAGTGCAGTTAGCTGCAAGACCGTCAAAATGTTTCCTAGGATTTCAGAGTTTGGAGTATTTGGGACACATGGTAGGGCGAGGTAAGATTCAACCAGACCGTCAGAAAATGGATCGCATCGGAGAAACGTCACAACCAACTACAAAGAAACAAGTGAGGTCGTTTTTGGGGTTAGCGAGCTACTACAGGAAGTTTGTACCAAACTTTGCAGCCATAGCCGCACCTCTATCCGATCTGACGAAGGGAGGAAAAACAGGACCAGTCGCATGGACGGAAGCATGCGAAAGAGCTTTCAACACTTTGAAAGAAAGGTTGTGCTCTAGTCCTGTATGTTGTCTGCCAGATGGCGAAAAACCGTTTGTTTTGCAAACAGACGCGTCAGACACAGGTATTGGAGCAGTACTATGCCAAGATCAGGGTCACGGACTCCAACCAGTGGCTTGTGTCAGCCGGAAGTTAGTTGCCGCAGAAAAGAACTACTCAACGATTGAGAAGGAATGTTTAGCGTTGATTTGGGGACTTCAACGATTTCAGCAATATGTGTACGATCGGACAGTCATCGTACAAATTGATCACCAACCGCTGAAATACCTTCAGAAATCGAAAACTACCAGCAGCAGGTTGATGAGATGGGCGCTGTTGATGTAGTCGTTTCCACTGGTTATTGAAAGTATTCCTGGAAAGGAAAACGTCACTGCAGACTTTTTGAGCAGAAACGTGTAAGTCGTGAACTTTGAGTTTGAACAAAACCAAGGTTTTGTCTTGAGGGGGGGGGGGGTATGTCACGACCCACACTCAGTTTGAACTTTATATTGTTGTTTGTAGATAGGTGGTCTTCTCGCAAGTGCCTATGAATCATCGTTTTGTGTGCCTTTGGATAAGCCGGGACAAAAGTAAATGAAAAGTGTGACGTAACTTATTGTCGTAGAAAAGAGGAAATGACGAAAGAGAAAGAAGACAGGTTTTTGGTCGTTACAGGGAGGTCCCAGGAACAGTGAATCTAGGAGCAGTGTGTTGAATCGTTTTTCGTCCCTGCTAATCCTTTATCCGTCAACTGTACGCTTAAGGAAATACGTACGTGATATCCTCACGTAGCGGTGCCCTACGACAAGAACTTGAGTTTTCACCAGAAGTCGTTTGAGAACGATGAGGGAGAAAGAGTTCGACCTTGAAACTGGTGCAAGTTCGACTGTTTGTTTTAGTCAATGAAGATCGAGACGACTAGTAGACCTGACCGTTGACCTACCTGTACCAAAAGGAATGCTGCGGATGAAGAGACGTATCCGACCTTAGCCGCATCACCGTATCCACGGGTAGTTGATGTACCCTTCGCTTTTTGCCTTTGGTTTCATCTTCAACTTCGATTTTACCTTCAACTTCAACTTTAACTTCGACTTTGTTTTTTTGGTTTTACCATCACTTTTCACCGATTGTATTATAATAGACTTTTTGCCAGCGAACTTTTTGCCTTCGCTTCTTCACCACAGACTTTGAAATATTGGATGACCACGGCGGATGCATCTAATCGTAGCAGCTACAGTCCCAGTGACATTCGAGGTGTATGCACTTATCGATTACATCTAGTGCATTGACAATTTTTAGTTTATTTGCCTACTGTGTTCCCGGGACATATATACATTTCACTCCTGCGTTGAGCGAGTTCATGCTCTAGTGTCTTCGGGACGTTTTTGTTATTATGCAATTTCGTATTGCAAAGGTTTGATCGCAGGAGTGTGATATGTATTTGTAAAACGGGACTTGTGAACTGAAATCGTTATAACAGTAGTAGCAACAAATTTGTAAACAGTGCATAGGTTGTGTGCGAACAATGAGTGAACAGTAGAAAAGGAAAACAAAGAGACTGAACGAGAATACTGTGTAGAACCATTTAATTTATTTAAAACAAAGAACATTTCATTCTGTCGTTTGATTTTATCACCTTTATAAATTTTAGTTATTCATTTACGACTCCATGTTATGTTCATGTGAATAAATTGTTGTTTTATTTTGCCAACGTAATACTTGTCTCTATCTATTCATCCGTTGTTCACGTATGGTTGCATACACTGCTCAGAGTTCCCCTTTATGGTAAGAGAAACGAAGGACCGTAAGGGGGGGCTTTGACATTATTATTATTATTATTATTATTATTATTATTATTATTATTATTATTATTATTATTATTATTATTATTATTATTATTATTTATAAGCTAATAATAATAGTTATTATTATTATTATTATTATTATTATTATTATTATTATTATTATTATTATTATTATTATTATTATAATATCTTAGATCAAATTTTATTTTAAAACCTTGGTGTTTTTTATGATTTCTATTTGTATTATTCTGTATTCAATATTATTATTATTATTATTATTATTATTATTATTATTGTTATTATTATTATTATTATTATTATTATTATTATTATTATTATTATTATTATTATTATTATTACCAAAAATCGAAATGGGGTGGTACGTGTAGGTAAAAAGGGGCTACGGGTAGGTTTAAAGGGGCATGGGTAGGCATAACGGGGATACGGGTATATATAAGGGGGTATGGTGATGGTCGATTCCTTTCATCCATACCTGTGAAACGATCAACGGGGAAGTATCAAGGAGGGTACAGGTAGGTTACAAGAGGGGTACGGAAGGTATCAAGGGGGTATGGGGAGGTATCAAGTGGGTTCGGGGAGGTATCAAGGGGGTATGGTGAGGCATTATGGGGGGATAGAGAGATATCAGGGGTGGGGGTATGGTGAGCATAGATGTTTTTGGGCACTTGGACATCACAGAAAGGGCTCTTGCAAAGAGAATGAGAGTGATTGAAGTCCGAGGAAAAAGTACAAGAGGTCACAGAAAAGTATATATTATCCTATCGGAAAAGATGAACAAGGGGTGCCTTCATCTTTTGGAAACAAGAATGTATGCGGGAATTGCCACTTCAAGTCCAAATCTGTTTGCCAGATGTGAAAACAGTCCTTTGGATGGTTTTCAGGCGATGCGCAACATGACAGAAAAGTGTCCCAAGCTTGAAAGTCCGGAACTGGTGCGGTCGAGGTTGCTTCGCAAATATTTGGCTACAACTGTTCAAATTCTGGAGATGAATTAAAGATGGTTGCTGACCACATGGGGCAGTCAGTTGCGATTCACACCGATGTCTACAGGTTACAGACGTCTTTGCTTGAGAAGACCAAAGTAGCTCATGCTCTGATTGCCATAGAAAATGGTCAGATGTCCAAATTTTCAGGCAGGACATTGAGTTCCTGCATGCTGGAAGAAATACCTGTGATGGCTGAAGAAGAAGAAGAGGATCTTCTTGAAGACAGCCTTCCTGACAATGGTGATGTGAGAAATCTTGATGAGGGTGTGTATGAAGGTGCAGAGGAGCTTGAGCTGGAGTGTGGTCAGATCCAGATTTGAAGAAAGGAACAAAACGAAAAAGGGGAGAATACGATTATATGAGACCTCAGGCAAATGTTAAGCATTCCAGGAAAACAATTCACATTTCTCTGGTACCTATTAAAAATTTTTGTTTTTAAATTAAAAAAATAAAAAATAATAAAACTTTTTAATAAAAATTAAAACTTTTATAAAAATTTTTTACAAATTTATTTTAAATTTACCAAGTTTTTTTGACAAAACTAATTGCCAACAATTCACATTTCTCTGCTACCTATTCTTAATGTATGGTAACATCAATTTGTATAACAAAAGATTAATTATGGTTTCTGAGTTCTACTAACAGTGGCGATGTCATGATTTTAAGGGTCTCTTGAGGTTCTCTTCACTTCTGCCATTGCCGCAAGCAATTTGCAGGTTTCTTTTTGCATCACATCCTGAGTTCCGGTAGACGGTAGCTGTCTTATTCTTTTGACTTGAAGGGCTTTGGAAGTTTCTCTTACAATTAGTACTTCTCAGATACAAGAGGGTTGCTTTTACATAAACGACTTTGTCAAGTATTTTATCGATTTTATTAAAATTTGTGCTTTAATTATTTCGCTCAGATTCACTGATTTCATATGCACATTTAAAACTGACCCAAACAACATTAAGATTGGCATTGTTTTGTTGTCATCAAGACTACCTTTTCATAAACTGAATATACTTCATTTGGTTTTTGTGTACTGTTGTAAATGCTCTCCCCGCATAGGGGTGCCAGGGGTTTTAGTATAAATAGTATCCCCACTTTCTGGAAATTTAGTGCTTAAAATTCCCTCTGTCGTTGTCTTTCTCATTTGCTCTTTCTCATTCCTGCTCTTTTCTATCAATCTGCTATACTATCATCTTCTTCGCTGGACCAGTCTCCTACTTTTTTTCTTGAAAACTCTTCCGGGACAAGACTCCTTGTTTGTGTATGAGGTCTGTTGGATCAACTGGCCAGCTGAGCGATTCAACTACTACGCGTTGCGTTGTTGCAAGAAACCAAGGGTGCATTTCAAAATCCCTTCTTGTTCTATGGATCCGCGAAGCCACGAGCTAAAAATAGGTGCAAAAGAAAGTAGAGACTCTGCTGATTAGTTTGGTATAAGTTTTATACCTGAACGTTTAGGTTTTCAATCAACAAAGTTACAATTTTCAGAAGCTAAAAAAAAAACCAAACTTTTTACCAGCTACCTGTCGTTTTTCTAATTATGTCACGTCCCCCGAGCGGGTTCAGTGACGTCAGCTCATAAAGCGAGTGAAAAGAATAAAACTCAAACAAAATAAACTAACACAAAATGCCAGAGTACAAACACACACTCTTTTATTCAACAATCAACAAGCAAACACAGGACAAATGGGAACTAACCTCCCCTCAACCCCTAAACAGACCCCCGTCCCAATACTAACTAACAATTACCTCCCCTTGCAACAAACCCCAAATAGAACTAAACAACAACAGTTTCTTTACAAAGCGTATACAGCAAAATCAAAATCAACAAATCAATTCAAAATGCAAGTCTTCAAATAATAGGCAATGGCGTTGAATCAGAAACTATTAGCTAGGCAAAGCTGTGGCACAGAAGTAATGTCTCAATGTTCTTGTCAAGTAGCTCAGAGAGCTAACAGTCTCTTGCACAATAAGTGGATGATTCTTCTAACTAAATGGATATGTTTTTAGGTGCGTGTAATGTGAGTCTGTGTGTGCATGAATTAGGTATGAAAACCTCCTGGAAATGTGTTGCCTCGATACATAGGCAAAACCTGCAGCAGTGTAAGAAATCACCACAACACTACTCTGTTGTAGAGGCAAAGGTACATCCCAGGCTGGCTAGGACCCAGTCAGCGGCAACAACATCAACATCAGTACAGCACAACAGGTAACATCAAAGGCAACAGCGTGGAAATAATGCGTAGAAATAAACACGTAGATGTAATAATCATCATCAGCCCACACCTGTTGACATATACATAGTCTTAACAATATGCCCACCAAACAATAAACACTATATAATATAACATAACACGCCGTCCTCCGTCCGCCATCTTGACCTGTATAGTTATGAATATCATAATAATAATACAAGATACTATACACACATTTCAATAACATAAATCACCCTTTGATGCTAAATAATTCGCATCTTCTTTACACACCAATGTTTATATAAATATACATAATTATCGCAACCACACCCCAATCTCACAGTCCTGATTCATTCCGCCCTCCTTCATCACCACCGTCACCCCCAACAATTATAGCACATCACGATTACCTCCCTTCATCCATACTGTAAACATGCTTCCTTCATAATCATCACTTCATCTTTCTTTAGTATACTACATTTCATCGCTCTCTCCATACATACACCCTCACTCTCTCCCTCTCTATATTCCTCATCGTCGCCTTTGACCCACTTCCATAACAACAACAGCAACGACATTTCCCCCATCACATATACAATAAGGAAATCATAAGAAAATCATATAAAATCAACAAAATTCATTACACATCCTAAAATACATCCCCTTCCCCACACTCATTACCACTCATACACGTACGCAGTTCTCGGAGCGCGCCACTAGAGAATTGAACGACAGGGTTTGCTTACCTTACAGGCCTCGGCTTGTGACGCCCTTTACCCCAACACCACAACACGACAACACTGTCACAACACTGTCACAACACTGTCACAACACAATGGATTAGTCTTCTGAGAGTCTCTTTCTCTTGCTCTTGCACGTTATTTCACTGTCCAAATAACATTTATTCTGAGGATGAGGACACCTTAGCTCTGCTACAGACACTAAGTCTTGGTGGGTGTTCAATCGAGAACCACACGCACCTTAAGTATGGAACTCTACACTCACTGGCGAATGGCAGTTACCATCTTCCTTCGAATTCTAAACATCCTTATCCCGACGAGGGCATAAGACCTTGGGTGGCTATAAAACAATACACACACCCTTCCAACAGTACCCTACACTACGATGACCTCTGTCACAGGGTTGCTGCCTCGTTAGAATTCCTTCCTCACGCAATAGCATCTCAAACCACTCTGCCCTTCAAAATCTGCGCCGGCCACAAGCAAAACAGTCGAGCTCTCGTCAGTATGCACGTTCTTTATTACGCGTACCCCTATTCGAAATTGGCCGACTCCCTGTCTTCTACGAATCGCACGGACTCTACGAAACTGCACTTTCGTACGCAAAAGTAAATCGGTCACGCTATTCTATGTACAGCAGATATACGGAGAAGTGTAACTTCGTAAAAAGTGTATCTCTCCCTACCATCTGAAAACTCGTGTCGTCACAAATTATAAAAGGTATATAGTACCTTACTGCGACAGAAAGCTCGTTTTCTGCTCATTAATTTGGTATTTGAAGTGAATGATTGTCGGGCTGCCTAAAAACCATGCGGGCTACCTCACTTTACTTACTAGCTAGACCGGCGGGCTAGTTAGTCTCCTGAGTTAAATCTCATCCCTGAACTAATGAAGGTTTTTTTTCTCTAAGTTTTTAAATGCAGTGCTAGTTATTTGAGGTGTATTTTGCGGATTCCATGAGCTACTCTAAAACCGGAAGTTGTCGAGCGAAAGAGAAAGTAGAACACTCTGTAACAGAAATTGTAGGAATATGACTTGTTCTTGTTTTCTGGCGAGAACTCTAGTGACAGCTTTTATGTTTTATTATGAAACAATTATGTCATGTGCGTATTGGTACTGAAAATATAGATACTTTTGAACACCATACTTTTTTTAAAACTTTCGTTTTTATGTGTTTACAAAAAATGAAGATTTCACTGGGTACGCGAAGTTGAAGTGGATTGGGGCCACATAGAAAGGGAGGAGAGTAAACATCAACATGCAGGCCACAAGTGACCCACAAACTAGTGCTGCAAATGGAGCTGCTGATAAAAAAACACTCCATAACTTGGGAAGACTTCACCAATTTTTTCATAATTTGCCCTACTGCGCAGTTGAGCTTCAGTATGTACACTGAAAAATGAAGTGCAGAGAGCTCAGTTTCTACGAGTGTTGCCTTGTGAACAATGACACCTATTGCTGGCCTGACACACCAGATGAGGCAGCTGTTGAGTCCCGCTATGTGTTTGCATGGAATCTGCAGCTTTCTTCAAGAAATGGTCACATTTGGGTTCTTGAAGAGCCAGACCGCATGCAAGAACAGCTGCGAGAGTTCCAAAAAAAATGAAAGAGTGATTGTGTAATGTATGTTATATTTTGATTGCTTGGAGAAATGTGTGCTGCTGCATTTATGCAAAATTATGGTTCATTGTGATATAATAGATAGTAGTGTATTGATCTGTTTGATACATGTTTCACCACTTTAGGTATGTGTGTAAAATGACTGGTTGCAGAGTGCATGAGTTCTAATTGAATACAAGTGTTGACATACTGTGTATGGCGATGCTCATGAATACACTTAGTTGAGAGTAAACATGCTTTCCTTACGAAAAGAATAAATGTTTAGTTACACCTATAAAGTGTTAAATTTGCTTTCCATACAAAGTTTATTTTAATCATTGTGCATTGGAAATTTTTTGGGGTTGCCTTTCAATGTGCTCATTGAAAGGGGAGAAGGGGGAGGGGGGGTCATGAGAAGGTCAACATTTTTAGTTGTCAGAACAAACTTCCAAAAGGCTTTTTAATTAAAATGTTTACTGTCCTCATAAGACTGCAGTTTAAATTGTTAAAATCCATCCATATTTAGTGGAGATATGTAACTTTAAAATATATGCCATGTTGTTCTGCCAAATAACAACAATAAGATGAAGATGACAAACAAGCAGATGAAAAAGACTAAAAAAAAAAGCAGACAAAAATAAAATTTAAAAAAAATTATTATTATTATTATATAAATAATAATTTTACAAAAAAAAAATAATAATAATAAATTTTAATTTAAAAAAAAAATATATATATATATATAATAATAATAAAGGAAGCTATAGCGACTTATTCCTAAATCAGACTCAAAGTGCGCCAATCAGTAATCAACATACACGCTTACATGTTACAGACACTCCTATATACACAACAAACACACATTCCTCACTCAAAACATGTACAAAGACTAAAAGCAAGTTCCTATGAGAAGATGGAAAGACAATCAAATTTATTACCTTCAGAGGTCTTCATGATCTCAGCAGCCACGTCGTCACAGCACCAAGGGTTCTGGCTGTGTACAGCTTGGACGGCAAGCCCGCAGTGACGAGCGGCTGAGTGCCTGCCTGCACGCTGAGCTGAATGGCCGCAGTGCCCACACCGCTTGCTCCGCCATGTATCAAGGAAAAGTCCCCAGGCTTCCCATTGCCTGTACATATAGAAAATCACACAATACCATTGTGAGACAAAATCTTTTACAAATGGCACTTACGACTTTTTAATTTAAGTTCTCTTCAAGTACACCTTTGGCACTTTATAAACAATCAATTACAAAGTCTATCACTTTCTTTTCGTACTTTTTCCCCTTTTTTGTGCAATTAGACAAAACAATTGCACTGTTTAACAGTTTATTTTAATCACTGTCAGGGCTGCCTACCCTCATTTGTCAGTTTCAGGGACACGTCAAATAAAAATCAGGGACATGGCTTGAATACCAGGGACATTTAATTTATGAACCAAGACCATAATATTAATAAATGTCAAATTAAATATAAACTTAAACTTACGATATGTACACTATTTACAGGGTCTAACTGCAATTCAATTAGATGGAAGGCTGAAGAGACCTATAATTAAAGCTTTAAAACAAGTTGCACGTTTGACTTTAGGTTGACAATCGTCATCATTCTGCATTTTTCGCTTTGATGCCCGTTCGGTTCACAGAAAGCACTGCGCATGACAGTAAATGATCGGTAGTTTCCGGGACGATACTACACTGCATGACTGCATCCTAAAAAAACATATACAGCTTCGGCACCTTACCGAGAACAAACATTGGCGGGAAAATAGCAGTTCTTATGTATGGCACAATGAGTACAAATGTACCAAAACACGTTTGCATTCAGCAGAGACGATTTTCCGGGACGCACTTTCATAAATCGGAAAATCGGGACAACCATACAATTTCGAAATTATTAGGGACATTTCCGGCCCCTCAGGGACAGTAGGCAGCTCTGCAATGTGCATTGGACATTTTTTTGGGTTGCCTTTCAAGGTGCTCATTGAAAGGGGAGGTGGGGGGAGGGGGGTCATGAGAAGGTCAACATTTTTAGTGGTCAGAACAAACTTCCAAAAGGCTTTTTAATTAAAATGTTTACTGTCCTGATAAGACTGCAGTTTAAATTGTTAAAATCCATCCATATTTAGTGGAGATATGTAACTTTAAAATATATGCCATGTTGTTCTGCCAAATAACAACATTAAGAAGATGAAAATGACAAACAAGCAGATGAAAAAGACTAAAAAAAAGCAGACCAAAAAAATTATTATTATAATATAAATAATAATTTTACAAATAATAATAATAATAATAATAATAATAATAATAATAATAATAATAATAATAATAATAATAATAATAATAATAATAAATTTTAATTTAAAAAATATATATATATATAATAATAAAGGAAGCTATAGCGACTTATTCCTAAATCAGACTCAAACAAGTTTGACTCAAAGTGCGCCAATCACTCAGTAATCAACATACACGCTTACATGTTACAGACACTCCTACATATACAACATACACACATTCCTCACTCAAAACATGTACAAAGACTAAAAGCAAGTTCCTATGAGAAGATGGAAAGACAATCAAATTTATTACCTTCAGTGGTCTTCATGAAGTGCATCTCAGCAGCCACGTCGTCTTCCTTGTAGTTTTATATGTAGAGGCGAGCGATCTATCTGGCAATGGTAAGTAGAACTATACCAGGTCAAGAACAAGTATTTTCTTATAATACATTTATCTGGACCTTATTCCACAAATTGATTTTATCATTGATTTTATTAATTTTTAGAAAACAATTTAGATTTGAAGGCCGTTTTAATCAAAAGTTGTATCATTATTTTTCCTCAAACGAAAACACGGCCGCCATCTTGAGCATGCGCAGACCCAGATCTCTTTTCATATCATATCATATCATATCATATCATAGCATAGCTTTGTAGGCTATCAGCCTTTATCGCCTGCTCTAGGTCACTTGCGGGGATTGTATGTGCTTTTACCCTCGCACTACAAATATGGAAGAATAGACTAGACGAACATATGCACGAACACATTCATCATAGTTTAGAAGAGCCTCCCACAGTTGTCAGATCTGATCAAAAGATCAGTAGCCTTCACACAAACAAAAAGTTTTTAGATTAGGCCCCGGTCAAAAGACCGGGTTTGCTGTCTTAGTTACGAGAAATATTGACAACAGACTCGGCGACAGGCCCCAGAAGCCTAACGCTACGCTGATGCTACTATACTATACTAATCTCAAACATCAAATCAACATCACCACAAGCGATGATCACGTACATTTCACTTCACAAAAAAGTCCTTTCGTTCGTTTCGTTTTGTAGATTAATGTCTCCGGACACAATGCGTATAGGAGACAACCAGGCGCTAAAGCAATATGTCCACCGAAGTCGCAGGAAAGACGCCAAAAAAGACGCTCCGAAACCTTCAACTCCGGAAGTTAGTTCCAGAAGCTTCGTTTCGTTTTGTAGATTAGATTAACGTCTTCCGGAAGCTTCATGTATTGGTGGCTATTTATAGCACTATGATGTTATAATCTAAATTTAGACTCTATGCACAGGTTATGTAAGGGAGATAACCATTTTTTCAGTTTTGTATACATATACATGTGAAAACATTGTTGTGAGCATTAATGCCCTTGGTGATCAGATGACCCAACACAACGCTTTAGCAATGGTAGTATTGTGGGGCATTATAAACGCCCCCCAAAAAATGTCTGCCCCACAGCAAAGTCAAAAATCGAAATGTACCTCATAAAAGCGCCATCTCTATCTATCTATCTATCTATCTATCTATCTATCTATCTATCTATCTATCTATCTATCTATCTATCTATCTATCTATCTATCTATCTATCTATCTATCTATCTATCTATCTATCTATCTATCTATCTATCTATATATCTATATATATATATATATATATATATATATATATATATATATATATATATATATATATATAGAACCTTATTTGGGATGGAAGCTTCTTTAGTTACCACTAGAATTATCCATATGCTTCGATCGATAGTAAACAACCAACTCTACAAAATTCTCAAATAATATCGCTCAACTAAAATTACCAACGTTTTATAAACCTTCTTCTAAAAACAACGCAAATTCAAATAATAGGTAAATCCACTGCATGCTTAGCAAAACAAAACGATCGCATATATCGTGCGCGTCACACACGAACTATCGTGCGCGTTTCAATGTAACTGTCTCATCAATGCAAAGACCGCGTCCATTACAAAAAAAGTTAACATTAAAACTGCAAAACAGACAAAAATCTTAATGTTGTATGAGCGTGTGCATGTGGGTGTAATTATGTATGCATTTTATGTCATTATTTATTTATGTTGTAGAATAATTATGTATTCATTTTTTGTCATTATTTATTTATTTATGTTGCAAAATAATTATGTATACATTTTATGTCATTATTTATTTATTTATGTTGCAGAATAATTCAAGAACACTCAAACTTTACTCACATGTTGTATAAAGCGACCAAAATAGTAGCTCTACTGAGCTAAATAGGCCCGATCGTCTCCTTAGAGTTAAAAACATGGCGGCAAAACAAACATTAATTTAGTTCACTCACAATTATATCAACTAACAAGTTAGTATCTCTCTTCTATGTCTCTATCGACGTGCGCGTACAACCGATTGCTTCCCTTTACATGCTTTGAGCTCCATAGAGCGTCATCGGCCTGAAATAACTTTTTAGAAACTTCAAAACCCAGGGGAATTATGGGTAGATAAATCCTTTTCTGAAATAACGTTGGCTAAATCCTTCTTTAGTTTCTTTGCTCGAGCAAAGGCAACCTCATAGGTATGGAGCACTTCGTCCATTATAACTCCATCGCTGATAATACTGCTGACAAGTTTCTGCCTTTGTTCACTACCAGAAATATGCAGTTTCTCTCCCAACTTTCGTTTCATTTCAGCGAGCACATCTTCGCGAGAACAGATTTCCCAGAATTCTCTATTCTAGTTTTAGGTTTGGAATATCCCAGTTGATATACTTGTGGTTCACTCTGATAGAGATCTTGAAATAATTGTGCATGTGCTTAAAAGAACACTTGCATGACAAAAAAATAATACAATGAGAACATAAGAAACATCTTTATGACTAAAAGTGCACGTTACCTTACAAAGAAAACACCTATAATAATAAAACCAACAACAACACCTGGATAGGAGGCGTTTATATTTTCGGTTTATTAGACTAAAACCTTCATCAGTACATTCCAACAACAGTGAACATGTGATATAGGCCTCTCTCTCTCTCTCTCTCTCTCTCTCCCTCTCATGGACACTTCCACACAAAACGATAGAAGCAGGCGTACTTAACTTGGACGAGCACACACAGGTCGACACATACTTCTCACACTTTCGAGACCAGGGGCATTAATCACACACACTCACTAGTTGTTGTTGTTTTTTTCTCGCTCTCCTACCCCCTCTCACTCCCCCGCTCCTCTTCATGTGGCAAAAATATTTTAAAATCAACTCCTTTTGCACTAACAGTGCCAGAATACAGCTTGACGTAGTCTGCGCTGTAAATCTACCTTCAAAGATTAATTTTAGAGACACGTCGGACATAAGGAATATAAAAACACAATTCGGGCACTAACCGTCGACTACGGGAACAACGAACTTGGGTATAACGAATAAGTATGTTTTTTTTGTTATTTTTATCTGGACTTCTTTGTAAGCGTGTTCGACTGTACTATGCTTTGAATATTTGTTTTAACCAAAATGAAGCAGTGTATGAAAAAAGAGTGGAAAACGTTATAGTTTTAAATTGTTGCAAGTAGAAAACGCGCGCATACACTCACACATACATACACATACACATACACGCACGTACACAAATAGCTTTAGAATGACCAACCTTAGCTGTGTTGTGCTGCTTATACTTTATAACAAACAAAAAAAATGACGATCACACACCTTGCATTATTTCTTCAACTCCTAGTTCTTGGTTGACACGAAGTTTTCGAGTCTCGTGCCGCAGGGCTTTCATTTTCGTCCTTATGCCGCTTTTTAGTTTACTTTCCTAGAATACTCCGATAAATACAAACAAAGCAGAATCCTTCTTTTCCTTTTTCTCTATCGCTTTGCTTTGGTTTTGCCCTGGTTCACTGGCGCCCTCAAGGCAAAGGTGAAGGCCAAGGAGGAGGCACACAGAAGCGGAGACCAGACGGCCTACCGACAGGCCAAGCGCGAACTGGAGAAAGCAATCCGCGCGGCCAAGTGGCAGTATCGCCAGAAGCTGGAAGCACAGTTCCAGTCAGGCTGCGCTCGCGCAGTCTGGCGGGGCCTGCAGACCATCACCAACATCAAAGAAAAGGCCCCTCTATGGGGCGCCATGTGTCCATTTATTCTTTGTGACTATTCTATACATAGAATAAATTCTATGCACATAAGTTGAAATTCCATTAATAAAAAAGAAACCAATATTGTAAGTCATAGAATAAAATTATTTGTATAGAATAACATTCTATAATATAGTGTAAAATTCTATGTCCATAATAAAATTCTATGTATAGAATAACATTTTATAATAGAGAATAAGATTCTATGTGTGTAATACAATTCTATATTATAGAATGCACTTGTATGCATAGAATTATATTCAATAACATAGAATGAATTCTATTACAAAGAATGAATTCTATTACAAAGAATGAATTCTATAACATAGAATTTATTCTATGTGCATACAATTCATTCTATAACATAGAATGAATTCTTTAACATAAAATAAATTATATGACATAAAATGAATTCTATGTGCATAGAATAAATTGTATAACATAGAATGAATTCTATAATAAAGAATGAATTCTATATGCATAGAATGAATTTTATAGCATAGAATGAATTCTATGACATAGAATGAATAATATGACATAGAATGAATTCTATGACATAGAATGAATTCTATAACATAGAATGAATTCTATAGCGTAGAATGAATTCTATGTTACAGAAAGAATTCTATGTCGTAGAATTCATTCTATGCTATAGAATTCATTCTATGCTATAGAATAAATTCTATGTCATAGAATTCATTCTTTGCTATAGAAGTCATTCTATGTTATAGATGTCATTCTATGTCATAGAAATCATTCTATGTCATCTTATTTATTCTATGTTATACTATTTATTCTATGCTATAGAATGAAATCAATACATACATTTTTTTTAAATAGTAAAAACTGGGGCACTGTCGAGGTATAGAGAACATTTTTTATGGCATGGGACTCTATTGCAGAGAGATATACACATTGCCACATCCCATCACCACACCACATCACTCTACATCACACTGCATCACAAATGTGATGGGTAGGTGGGGTGGAGTGATTAGGTTATGTGATGATGTGGTCTGATTCACTCGCTTTTAAGGCATAATAGAACTGTATTGCAGATACATACATACACATTACCACATCACATCACCACACTACATCACTCTAAATCACACCACACTGCACCACAAATGTGATGGGTGGGAGGGGTGGGGTGATTAGATTATGTGATGTGATTCACTGATGCCATGATATGTGTTGTCTGCTGCAATGTGAAGATGTGCTGCTGCTGTGATGTCGGCTGATGTGATGTGATGATTTGTTGATGTGATGTGATTTTATTTGGTGGTGCGTTTTCACGATGATGGTGATGAAGCAATGTGATGCAGTGATGTGATGTGATGATGTGATCGATGTGGTGATGATGCGATGTGGTGATGTGTCATACAATATCTTTTTTTAAATTCTAAATTTCATTACACTTTATTAGTTGTGTTTTTTAATTTTATGTGAGTGAAATGAATTATATGTATATAGAATGAATTGTGTAACACAGCAAGAATTGTATGACATAAAATACCTTTTTTTTTTTACATAAAATGGATTTTATTCGCATCACTGAATACACTCATAGAATTATTTTTTAACATTTGGTGCATATAGAATGCATTTTATGTTATAGAATGTTCATTCTATAACATAGAATGTTCATTCTATAACATAGGATCCATTCTATAACTTAGAATGTTCATTCTATAACATAGAATCCATTCTATAACATAGAATGTGCATTCTATAACATAGAATGTGCATTCTATAACATAGAATGTGCATTCTATAACATAGAATGGTCATTCTATAACATAGAATGGTCATTCTATAACGTAAAATTCATTCTATAACATAGAATGTTCATTCAATAACATAGAATCCATTCTATAACTAAGAATGTTCATTCTATAACATATAATCCATTCTATAACATAGAATGTGCATTCTTTAACATAGAACTCATTCTATAATATAGAATGTTCATTCTATAACATATAATCCATTCTATAACATAGAATGTGCATTCTTTAACATAGAATGCAATCTATAATATAGAATGTTCATTCTATGTGCAACTAGGTCATTCTTTGTGAAACGAGGCTTTGATGAATAAAGGGACATGTGCACGCGCGCGAGAACTGAAGAAATGGCTGACGTGCCAAGCGTTCTGTGGGCTTTAGAACAGGCTCAAATCGCACGATACCGAGCCGATTGCAAATCGGACCGCATGCAAGCAGTAGTTCTGACGTCATCACGTAGCAATTGGGATTCCATCACAAACAAAATCGTTGCACAATCGGCATGTGTGGCGGGGCCTTTAGGTTTCTTGATGCAGACGACTTCGACAATAGTGTGAGTAGATCGCAAAAGCAATAAAAATAATTGACGTCACACCCTCTCCTCCCCTCTCCCTCCGCCCCTGTTGCTTACTTTTTTATTACATTGTGCTGAGGTTCTGTAAGGGTTTATAGTGACAAAATCTAATGAAATAATCAGTTCTTTTTGCTCAATACCGAAGAAATAACCGTACTGTACACTCATAAAAAGCAATAATTAATATAATTAAAGGTCGAATATTGCGATACAACTCTGAGACATAATAATTATTGCAAAAAAAAAACTATTTCACCCCAGGCGTCCCCCCATAACCTATTTTCAGCTAAATAGCTCTGTTGCGAATTTGGCCTCCCTTTGTGAGAACACCCACATTTATGTATAGTTCCTTCCGTTAATAAAATGGATAGCATAATAGCATTAGGAACGTACGTCAGCCATTGATGTAGAGTGATGTGGTGTGGTGATGGGATGTGGCAATGTGTATCTCTCTGCAATACAGTCCCATGCCATACAAAATGTTCTCTATACCTTGACAGTGCCCCAGTTTTTACTATTTGAAAAAAGTTTTTTTATATTGATTTCATTCTATGACATAGAATAAATTCTATGACATAGAATGAATTCTATGACATAGAGTGAATTCTATGACATAGAATGAATTCTATAGCAAAGAATGAATAGTATAAACTAGAATGAATAAGATGACATAGAATGAATTCTATGAAATAGAATGAATTCTATAACATAGAATGAATTCTATGACATAGAATGAATTCTATTACATAGAATGTATTCTATAGCATAGAATGAATTCTATAACATAGAATGAATTCTATAGCATAGAATGAATTCTATGACATAGAATTCATTCTATGCTATAGAATAAATTCTGTCATAGAATTCATTCTATGCTATAGAATTCATTCTATGTTATAGAATTCATTCTATGTCATAGAATTCATTCTATGTAATCTTATTCATTCTATGGTATACTATTCATTCTTTGCCTATAGAATTCATTCTATGTCATAGAATGAATTCTATGTCATAGAATGAATTCTATGCTATAAAATTCATTCTATGCGTATAGAATTCATTATTTATTATAGAATTCATTCTATGTTATACAATTTATTCTATGCACATAGAATTAATTCTATGTCATGCAATTTATGTTATGTTAAAGAATTCATTCTATGTTATAGAATTCATTCTTTGTAATAGAATTCTTTCTATGTTATAGAATATAGTTCTATGCATACAAGTGCATTCTATAATATAGAATTGTATTACATACATAGAATCTTATTCTCTATTATAAAATGTTATTCTATACATAGAATTTTATTATGGACATAGATTTTTACACTATATTATATAATGTTATTCTATACAGAGAATTGTATTCTATGACTTACAATATTGGTTTCTTTTTTTATAAATGGAATTTCAACTAATGAATGCTTTTTGTGTGCATAGAATGCTTTCTATGTGCATAGAATTTATTCTATGTATAGAATGGTCACATAGAATTAATGGACACATGGCGCCCCATACCCTCCTGCTGACGCAGACAACAACGACCTCCCTGACCAGCTCAACGAGTTCTACCGACACCACGGTCGAGGGCATCATCTCCAACGGCGACGAAACAACATACTGCCAGGAAGTCGACCACTTGGTGTCGTGGTGCGAAGACAACAACCTCGAACTGAACACCTCCAAAACAGTCGAGTTGATTGTGGACTATCGCAGGAACCAGGACCCCAAAAGATCCACTGCTCATCAATGGACAAGCCATCGAAACAGTAGACTCGTTCAAGTTCCTGGGTTCCCTCATCTCCGACGACCTCAGCTGGGGTGCCAACATTAACACCATCGTGAAGCGGGCCCATCAACGACTGTACCTCCTCAGACAGCTGATGAAGTTTGGCCTTTCCAAAGACATTCTCCTCCAGTTCTACCGGGCCTTGGTGGAGAGCGTCCTAACACTTTCCATCACAGTCTGGTTCGGAACAGCAACGCAGCTCGACAAAGACCGGCTGGAGCGGGTTGTGCGCACGGCAGGCCTCCATCTACTCGACCCGCTCTCTCAACAGAGCCGACAAGATCCTCTCTGACCATTCCCACCCTGCCCACCCCCTGTTCGAACTTCTCCCCTCTGGCCGCCGTTTCGATCCTCCAGATCCCACACTTCCCGCTTTAAAGATTCCTTTTACCCTCAAACTGTAAGATCTCTAAACGCCGCATCCTCCTCCAACCGCTGATCCCCCTGCCGTGCGCACGCCCTGCTTCTCCCTACATGCTCGTACATCTATATCTATATACAACAGCGACTACTGTAATTTAGAATGTTTTTTGTGATCACTTTAGACTAGTCATTTGTGTTTTACTATATCTTTCTGTTTATCTGTTATTGTTGGGTATGCTTGTGCGAGTGTGTGTGGTTGTGCATACATGTGTGTATTTGTGTATGTAGGTATGTGTGCGTGTGTGTAAGAGAAAGAGAGAAAGAGTGAGAAAAAGAGAGAGAGATGTTAAATCTAAAACATTCTGCCATTGTCCAACACCAAATAATATTCCGATTGTTGTATCTATTACATGTGAATTGGCGAAATAAATTCCTGTTATCCTGTTATCCTGTTATCCTGTTTGAACATTATACAGGCAACAGAACTAACTTTTTCCTCATTTTGTCGTTTCGCATTCAAAATCGGTGGTTTGTTTGCAAATCCTTACACCCCGTTTCGGTTGAATGTGAGAAAATGCCGTCTGCACATGCGTGACGGCCCAAACGTGCAAAGGTCTATTAACATCAAATGCTAACCAAACTTCTTGAGATTAACATAGCATCTACCAAAGCCAACAAGAGACAGGACCAATTTAAAAAAAATTGCTGGGTAAAGTTTTTCGTTTTAGGTTGATAAAAAAGACCCTATTCTACCCAAAACACCAAAGAGACAGTCTTAAATCTTCGTGGGTTAACTCAGAAATAGGGTCAAAGTTCGCACGGTTATGGTATTGATGTACTGCTTATCAAGGTCAATCCTATCCTATCCTATCCCGTAACTCGAAAGTCGTCAGGACACCACAAATGGTCGTTTAACCAGCGTACTCCATCTTTCTCTGTCCTCAGCAGTCCTCGTGGCTCCCTCAGTGTCAAGTCAGTCCATTCTAGAATGTTGTCTTCCCACCTCTTTTTCTGTCTCCCTCTTCTTCTGCCTCCTTGCACGATGGGCTTTGCAAGGCCTGAGGCTCTGCTGACGTGGCCGTACCATCGGAGTTTCCGTTTCTCTTCACCGCTGTGAGCAAGTCATCGTGTTGTCCAATGTCTTGTGTGACGATCTGTCGGACTTCGTCTTTGTGATGTGCTAGGTATAGGAAATGCCCAGAAGCCTTCTGTAGCACCTCATCTCCATTCTTCACATTCTTCGTTGTAGGTCTGATGTGAGGGCCCATATAGGGTATAGGAAGATGGAAACAAGAAAAACCACTCCCTGTCAGAACCTCAACTAACATCTGAAACTAAAGGGTTGGTTTGAGCAAGAAAAGATCACGTGATCATTGTGTAATGTACTAACATGGCGTGTTTTGCTATAAACTCGTTTTCGGAACATTACAAGGTCTTTGTTTCCTCTAGGTTTAAGTCTTTTGTCCCAAGGTCTATGTGTCCCCCACAATATAACATGTTTGTTACCGGCCCAATTACTTTAATTGATTGGGGATTTGTGTTTGTGTTTCAGATTACACGAGCGAGGTCAATCACAACTGGAAGCTTGAATGCCAAGGCAACATGTTTGCGTCCGGCATGTTTGCAAAAAAAAACTTCCGGAAAGTTGTTGTAAACAGAAGAGTAGATTACGTAGAACACTTCACGTACAGCTTCATCTGTTGCACGATCCAAGGTAAATTATTCTATATATTTATTTATGTATTTGTTTCTAGACTTTTTTTTGGGAGTTTGGGGGGTGGTAGGTTATTTATTTATTAATTTGGTGATTTGTTTATTTACAATTAATTAATTGCATTTTTGTAATTCTCTGGTGGGCTGTGCCAGGTCCATTATTAGCTTGTTGTATCTGGCGAATACCAGGAGTCTAAGACCTCTGTCATATGTCTCGTTGCAATGGGGTGCACTTGTGTCTCCCCAGTTGTGGTATGCATCTTGGCCAACCTTGGTATTCCAGTCACCTTGTACTATGACTATGTCCTTCGTCGGCACTTGGTGAAGGACAGCCTGTAGATGTTCATAGAAACCCTCGAAAAATCACAACCAGATTGACTACATCATGGTCATGAGATGCTCCAGATCAAGCATCAACATTGGCAGTGCGCACACTTTTCTAGGAGCAGACATCGGAAGTGACCAGGATCTCGTGATAATGTATTTCCGTCTCCACTTGAAGAGAGTAAACATAGCAAAGAGCACCAGACTGAAGTTCGACATGTACAAACGGCAAGACCCGGAGGTGTCAGAAACATCCCAAGCTACAATTGGCTGGAAATGTGTACCACAGTTCAAGTTGGGAGCTGGTGAAGTAGATGTCAACACCATGACCACCACCTTCAACTCAGCTGTGACAAAGTAGATTGATAGAACAGAGTAGGAACAGTGATCGTCCTAGGGATTTGCAAAACCGGTACGACGTTACAGTAAACAAACCCATTCGAACGCAAACCGGTAGGCCAGTCAAGGAAACCGGTATGACCCATAGCAAAGCTTAATAATGCGTCACTATTTTTGCAACCGAAAATCTGCCGACGAATGCAGTGATTAATTTATTGCTCACCGTAAAGCCTACTAACTATAACTGAAACGATGTTTGCCAAAAATAAAAGTAAATAACAGGCCTTTCTTACCTATTTCCGTCGCGGAATCATAATCAGCGTGCCTGGCTGGCAGGCTGGCTCTCTCTCTCTCTCTCTCTCTCTCTCTCTCTCTCTCTCTCTCTCTCTCTCTCTCTCTCTCTCTCTCTCTCTCTCTCTCTCTCTTTCTCTTTCTCTCTCTTCATTTCTCTTGTTTTTCTTTCTCTTTTCCTTTATTTTTGAAACCAGTCAAACAAAATAAGAACCGGTAGGCTCTACAGGCTACTGATTTTTCATCCGGTATTTTTATTCTCAAACCGGTAAAATACCGGTAATTTCCGGTTAAATCCATCCCTGGTAGGAATGAGAAAGAAGAAAGGAGAAAGACAGCGACAGGGGTAATTTAAAGCACCAAATTTCCAGAAAGTGGGGATACTATTTATACAGAGACCCCAGGCAACCCCACGAGAGGCAGGGAACTCATGCCTACCGAAAAGTCAGCAATGGCATCTGAAAAGGCACTTATCGGAAAGCTTTCATCGCCATAATGTGGATTAGTAATACAACCCTTCTATAATTATACCTGTAGTGTAACATTTGATGTGATAAATGACCTCAGACTCACTTTGTACAGCCACAGTCTAATTGATGTTTAGTTTTGTGTGTGGCATTGACAAGGAAATGTCCTTGTTGTCACTAGGTGTTACAACAATAATGGTCGATTCAGCCCCGATGCTTGAATCTTGTGTAAGTCGAATTCATTATCTATGCAACCAGCTCAAACAGCAACATTTTTTTTAATATTCATAAAGCATATGTTCGATTTTAATACAAATTAAAACAAGTCGGTCTTTCCTACAAAATATATACATTACTTACAGATATATTTTGTTACTTAAAGGCATATAATAGTTCAGGTTAATAACTCTTATTCGTCATCATTTCAAACAAATATAGGCTATCCACAGGGATCAATACTATCACCTAAACTTTTCAATATCTCTATATTTGATTTACCGAAATATATAAATAAACATTTTAATCTTTTAAAATATGCAGATGATTTTGCTGTTTGAGTAAACGTTTCATTAAAAAAGAAAACCTCTCGACATGAAATTAAACATACAAATAGTATATCAAATTGAATTAGATAAAATGTCAATTTATATTAAAACAACATAATGGTCTTGAACTTTCGAGTGAAAAAACAAACATTATCCTATTTAATAAATGTTAGAGTTACAAATCATACCCACAATTTTATATTCAAAATAATGATATTATTAGCGAGCGTTGTGGCCAAGTGGGCTAAGGCGGGACTAACTTGCCTTGTCCACAAGCCAGAAACCAATGGCGCCTAAAAGGTGTGGGTTCGAGCCATCATCTGGGCGTTATGTTTCTCCGAATATTATTTACTTTGGACTCGAGCAACCTCTCGGGGGTTTTCTCCAGGTACTCCGGTTTGCTCCCCCAGCAAAAATTTCAAAAATTCACAAATAATGTTAAGTAGGTTGGGTGTGGGCGTGCCACTGGCTACAACTACGCTTTCCCCGGGGGAGGCGGCCCAGAAATTCCCGATAGAAAGGGACAATAAACATAAACTGCAGGTATGTAATTGAAATAAAATTGTTAGGTGTTTATTTGACTACTGAATTAAATTGGAAATAAACATCTACACTTCCTTTTGCATTAGGCATTTAAAAAGCATTTACCTTTTGCATTTAATTAGTAAACAAGAAATTGGGGCCAAGATACAAAAACATGAATTAATTTTGCTTGTTCTCTTGTGCGATCAACATTATCTTATGATTACGAAGTTTACTTTTCATCACCAATTACATATTTAAACCAGCTTTAAAGTCTAGATAGTAGAGCAATCGAAACAATGCTCGGATTACCAGTACGTGCAAAAGCATCTGAATCATACAAAGTTGCAGGACTATTATCTCTAGACGACACCAGAAAATGTGCATGTACAAAATGTATAATAAGAAGCAGTAACGTAGAAAATTATAATATAAATGAAATAGCAATAAGATCTTATATAGATTTTTGTACAGGATCTTAAAAAAAATACCCACGTTACAAACAATAGCAGCATATACCAATGAATTATGTGGTGATGTAAAGATGTTTGTGCGTGTGTGTGTGTGTGTGTGTGTGTGTGTGTGTGTGTGTGTACGAGTGTGAGTGAGAGAGATAGCGAGAGATATATATCTATATTTATTTAAGAACGTACTTTTTAGACTTTACTGTCATTGATATTGCAATAGAACTGTGAAAAAAGATAGTGAAGGTCAAATGTGATAAGAAGATGATTATAAATTAGTTATATGTTTTCAACACTGCAGAATGTATGATGGGTATTGACCAATGACAGTGACGATGACAAAAGACAACCGAGCAATCAAATGTATGTCTCATCCGGGATTTGCATTGTGGTGTTTGCTGGGATGCCTGAGTAGTTGAGATTCCCGTAGAGTTTGTGGTTGGCTGGTGATGTCCATGTTCTGCTTGTTTGTTTATTTGTTTTTAAACTTTTATATTTGCGGGGATTTTTGTGGCGATACAGATTTAGCGGATCCGAGGGAGATTGAAAGAGGATGGTGTTAAGAGGAGGGATGGAGAATTGGCGGTTCAGCTGAGAGAACGCATTCGGAGTTTATTTTTTGCCGACTATCGTATAGTTGCATGAGATGGCTGGATTGTTGGGCGAAAGTTGTAAGTGTGCAGGATCGGTGACTGGTTGTGGGTTTGGTGGCTGTGAGGTTGATTGATAGGCTCGCAATGCGTGACTTCAGTGTGTATACGTTGTGCATGTTGAAGTATGTAAGAAAGTGAATAAGTGCTATAAATTATGTAAACTACAATAGGAGTTTTAGTGTTATTTTTTCTCCTCCAGATTGTTATCTTGTTAATAATTATTTATATTTGTTGTTGTTTTTAAATTTCCTATTATTTTTATTATTTGTGTTGGTCTAAAATCACGATGTGTACAAACCTTAAATAACTTAAATTAAAATATAATGTGCGCATGCGTCCCAATCGTAACGCACTGAAGAATGATAATGGTTGCTCAAACTGACTGATGATATAACCAAACTTTGAAGGTTTTATTTTCTTTGGTTTTGTTAACACACATATCTGTCTGCTGTTTACTCATTGTCCATGCAGTTCTGATTTTGCAATCGAACCTTGAGTTTATAATAATAACGCTATAACGAGCTTTTTCTTCAATCACGGCGATCTGAAGAAATTGCTATGACAGATCTCATCATCCTATCCTATCCTATTCCTATTTTGTCCCTTATGTCAGGCCTACTTCCTCCTTTCGGTGTTCAAGCAGGTGACTGTTCCTTCAAGCAAGGAGTGATGGGGTATTTGTGGGTGGGTGGAGCGTGCGCGAAGCGTCCTTTCTCCAACTAAACTAAACTAAGAAACTCAACTATCGAAATAGGGTGTAAAACTACAAATATACATTTATTCAATTAAACATGTAATTAAAACCCCAATCAGTAAACAAAAGAATGAAACCAAAGAAAAGTATAAAACAAAATTAAAACGTAAAAGCAGTCTAACACATCTATACAATCAAAACATTGGCATCATCATAAACCATAAGATAAATCACTCTCTCACCTTGTTCTAATTTCACACACACACACATATACAATATATATATACACAATAATAATTAACCACACATATGTCCCCCCTGTTGTCCCTGTTCAGTCTTTTATATATAAGCCGTGTACGCACTTCACGCTATGTACACTGTCACAGATGGCAAAGTCTGACTGCACACTCCTTTCTTGAATCTCCTTAGCTAAAATGTTCTCTACACAGTTCATAAACGTATGTGTATATGTTACACTCGATTGATATTGGTGTTTTCCTATCAGTAGTTGATTCAGCCCCAATGCTGAAGTACTGATGAGTGTAGCCCAGATTCGTTTATCCACGCAACCCGTTCAAACAGCCACAAGGCACGGAGTCGTATACATTTTTGAAACTTTAGTCAGCGTTCATCAACAACTGCATACAATCGCCTTTTCACTCTCAACTTTTTACTTTCCACACACTATCAACCCACACACAGAGCATCCATGTAATAGTTTTTCTCTGGATCGAGATAACGTCAGAATGTTCCCGATGACGCTTTACCACCAATCAAACTAAAGTTCGTCATCACTGACTTACGTCATACATCTTTCTTCACATTCCAAGAATGTTCTCAAATATTTACATTTATCGGGAATCTTCGATCGACCGTAAACACGCAAATCTAGAGAATTCTCCAATAATATCCTATCCATCCTATCCTGTCCCATAACCCGAAGGTCGTAGGGGCACCACAGATGATCGCTTAACCAGCATACTCCATCTTTCTCTGTCCTCAGCAGCCCTCATGGCTTCGCTCAGTGTCAAACCAGTCCATTCTCGAATGTTGTCCTCCCACCTCTTTTTCGGTCTCCCCCTTCTTCTACCTCCTTGCACTGTGCCTTGCAGAATGGTCTTTGCAAGGCCTGATGATCTGGTGACGTGGCCATACCATCGGAGTTTCCGTTTCTTCACCACTGTGAGCAGGTCATCGTGTTGTCCAATGGCTTGTGTGATGGTCTTTCGGACTTCAACGTTGGTGATGTGTTGGGTATAGGAAATGCACAGAAGTCTTCTGTAGCACCTCATCTCCATGCTTTGTATTCTTCGTTGGAGATCTGCTGTGAGGGTCCATGCTTCGCAAGCATATAGGAAGATGGAGATGACCAGAGAGCGCAGCAGTCTTACTTTGGAATGTAGACTGATGGTTCTGTCTTTCCAAATGGGCTTCAACCTTGTCAGGGCAGCAGTTGTTTGTGCGATCCTGGAGAGGACTTCCTGTCGAGACCCATTGTCTGACACAATGGCTCCTAAATATTTGAAGCTGTGCACTGTGTTGAGGGATTGGCCTTGGACTTTGATGTCCGTGTTGATGCCATTGGTGTTGTTGGTCATCATTTTGGTCTTCTCTGCACTTATTTCCATTCCATAAGCTCTGGAGGTGGTGTCAAGCCTCTGTTCAAGCTGTTCAAGTTCTTGTTCCTCTCCAGCCAATCCATCAATATCATCCGCAAAACGAAGATTGGAGATTGCTCTGCCCCCTATGCTGACTGTGCCTTCGTGATCTGCAAGAGCATCTGACATGATGCGCTCTAGGAAGATGTTGAAGAGTGTTGGAGAGAGTAGGCATCCTTGACGCACACCGATTGTTGTTCTGAACCAGTTCCCGATGACGCTGTTATGGAGGACTGCACTGGTAGCCTTGTCATACAGGCTTTTGATGACTTCTATAATTTTAGGGCTGATGTTGTACACTTTCATGGTTGCCCATAGAGCTGCATGCCAGACTCGGTCAAATGCCTTCTTGAAGTCTATGAACACATGATATAGATGTTGTTGGTGCTGTAGGTATTTCTCACAGATTATTCTGAGGTTGAAAATCTGTTCAGTGGTACTTCGCCCTGCCATGAATCCTGCTTGTTCTTCAGCTATGATTTGTTCAGCTTGTGGTTTCAACCTGTTGAGTATTATTTTCAATAATATCGACTAACGAAAATTATCAACGTTATACAAAGCTTCTTCTAACAACCATGCAAACTCAAATCAAAGGTAAATAAACTCTATTATTGAATACTTTGCAAAGCGAAATGATTAGATCTATCGTGCGCGTTTCAGACATACTATCCTTCGCGTTTCAACGTAACAGTATATAAAGGTCGTTTATGAAGAACTGAAAACAGGTGTTATATAGAGTCACTGGATCTAGAAATCCTCATTGTTCCAGATGTCCATAAAAACATAAGTACATAAATATAAATAAACTGTTCTTTCTTACATATAAATATAAAAAAAATCCGTGGCTCTTTCTGCAAAAAAAAAATCAACTTGCCAAACGGCCACTGATTTCTGTTGACTTCTCTCCCTCTTTCTCCCTGCCCCTCTCCATATCCCTAGATGACCCCAAGCGCTATGAAACAATCCTCGGTGGTCAGCGGTAAGCTCTGGGTCGGTGACGCAATGGTCAATATCCAACGAAGGCAGCCAGCAACTACCTCCACCATCAAACCTCTACTGCAGGCACTGCCCTCTCACAGCCGCAACAGCAACAACAACCTCCCATGACAAACCAAGGACAACGACAAGTCCAACCTGAAAACAATAACAAGACCAACTACTGTTCTGGCATAACTTTTATATATTTCTATTACTTTTACAATATATTTGTCTGCTCTCCTCCTGAAGACAAATTACATGGTTTTATATTCACCATTGTTTCCGTTTCGTTACATTCATACACTTTATACAAAATACAACCATCATACAAATTCCACAATATTTAACACACATTTGTTTCGTTTATATCATGTATATACAATTTACACTTCACCTCCCTCTGTTCTCCCTATCAGACTGCTTCCATTCATCATCATATTTTTACAACCAAAATGCATTTTAACATAAAACGTTGTTATATACAATATCATAATAATTAACATATTTCAATAAAAGTTAAAAGACATACAATTTCACGTTCAACATTCTCTTTCATACATATTTACCTACATGCCCTCCCTAAATAGATTTTTTCCCCATTCTCTCATTGACGATCGCTAGAGACAGGATTCCCATGGTCGAATCTCACTTACCGACTTGTGATAAAAGATGTCCTCTTTAGACATCACATAGACAACGCCCGATGACGCTCTATAGACGGGTGACAGCTACCCAGCTCTCGATAACCCCTCAGCCACCGTGTGTCCCACTCTGACAACAATCCAGATTCTGGCTAATGTCTTACTGCCTGGGTTTTTTCCTTACACCACCTAACGATCCGCCTGCTTTCCCAGTCCAAGCGTCGAATGAACGTTCAGGCTAGATTTCTGCAATATGCATCTCAAACTGAGCTCAACGATTGGCTCCTTAAAACTGCACAAACAAGTCCCATTCTGACCGCACGTGCTAACATACATAACCCATTATCCAATTTCTTGACCTAGAGTCGAGCATAACAACTTGTTCTTGTCGATGTGCTGAAAAACACGGTGCCCACACCCGTCTTCCACAGTTTTGCCAGGAGACCTTAACCCGGAGGTCGTAGGGGCACCACAGATGATTGTTTAACCAGCATCTCCACCTTTCCCTGTCCTCAACAGCCCTGATAATTTCGCTCAGTTTCAAACCAGTCCATTCTCGATTGTTGTCCTCCCACCTCTTTCTCGGTCTCCCTCTTCTTCTACCTCCTGTAATAATGTGCACACGCATTACAACACCTCCTTGCACTGTGCCTTGCAGAATGGTCTTTGCAAGACCTGATGATCTGATGACGTGGCCATACCATCCGAGTTTCCGTTTCTTCACCACTGTGAGCAGGTCATCGTGTTGTCCAATGGCTTGTGTGATGGTCTGTCGGACTTCGTCGTTGGTGATGTGTTGGGTATAGGAAATGCCCAGAAGTCTTCTGTAACACCTCATCTCCATGCTTTGTATTCTTCGTTGGAGATCTGCTGTGAGGGTCCTTGCTTCGCAAGCATATAGGAGGATGGAGATGACAAGAAGCACAGCAGTCCTACTTTGGAATGTAGAATGATGGTCCTGTCTTTCCAAATGGGCTTCAACATTGTCAGGGCAGCAGTTGTTTGTGTGATCCTGGAGAGGACTTCCTGTCGGGACCCATTGTCTAATACAATGGCTCCTAAATATTTGAAGCTATGCACTGTGTTGAGGGATTGGCCTTGGACTTTGATGTCCGTGTTGATGCCATTGGTGTTGTTGGTCATCATTTTGGTCTTCTCTGTACCTTTTTCCATTCCATAAGCTCTGGAGGTGGTGTCAAACCTCTGTACCAGCTGTTCAAGTTCTTGTTCCTCTCCAGCCAATCCATCAATGTCATCCGCAAAACAAAGAGTGGAGATTGCTCTACCCCCTATGCTGACTGTGCCTTCGTGATCTGCAAGAGCATCTGACATGATGCGCTCTAGGAAGATGTTGAAGGGTGTTGGAGACGGTAGGCATCCTTGACGCACACCGATTGTTGTTCTGAACCAGTTCCCGATGACGCTGTTATGGAGGACTGCACTGGTAGCCTTGTCATACAGGCTTTTGATGACTTCAATAATTCTAGGGCTGATGTACACTTTCATTGTTGCCCATAGAGCTGCACGCCAGACTCGGTCAAACGCCTTCTTGAAGTCTACAAGAAGAAGAACAAGATTTCTTGGACAGATGGACAGAGTACTGCTCTGATCTTTACAACCATACACCAAATGGGGACCCATCAGTTTTAGCATGAACATAGAAGAAGAAGAAATCCTCCCAATTCACCGGGAAGGGGTTGAGGCAGCAGTGCAATCGCTGAAGAAAAGGAAGTCAGCGGGAGTGGACAACATACCCGCAGAACTGCTATAATCAGGAGGAGAAGCGATGATTTTATGCCCTCACCATTATCTGTAACAAGATCTGGCAGAGTGGGGAGTGGCCTACACCATGGACCCAGTCGCTTGTCATCACTCTTCCCAAAAAAGGTAACCTTCAGCAGTGTGAAAATTACCGCACCATCAGCCTCATCAGCCATCCCAGCAAGGTCCTCCTGAAAATAATACTCAACAGGTGAACAAATCATAACTGAAGAACAAGCAGGATTCAGGGTAGGGCGAAGTACCACTGAACAGATTTTCAACCTCAGAATAATCTGTGAGAAATACATACAGCACCAACAACATCTATATCATGATCTCATCATAGAAAGCAATATTTGGTTTTGGACATGTTAGACTGACTGCATGTAATATAATTATTGAAGCCATTAATGGGCACTTCAAGGAATGAATTTTGTCGAGTTATTAATATACCAACACCGTAGTTTTGAGAGAGGTTGTGGGTGTTTTGTAGTGTTTTTTTTTCGGAGGGGCAACACTGACTGTGATTTTGAATAGGGTCTGTGACGCTGACCAGTGTGATTTTTGGGCCCTTTAACTTTGCGCTGCCAGTGCTGTGTTCGTACGATCTTGACTTTTTAAAACTTCTTCAGGGTCACGAGTTCACGACTGCAACCACACACCCTATATGAATTATAGGGAAGGATCTATCTACTACAGTCCACCAGCTGACCGGGTCATAAAGACCATGAAAAGTTATCCCGACCCAAACTTAGGGTAAGTGAAGTTTTGTTTGCCATCCGGCTACTTGACTTTGTCTAGCTCCATCTCTCTCTCTCTCTCTCTCTCTCTCTCTCTCTCTCTCTCTCTCTCTCTCTCTCTCTCTCTCTTTCTCTCTCTCTCACTCTCTCTCTCTCTCTCTTTCTCTCTCTCTCTCTCTTTCTCTCTCTCACTCTTTCACTCTCTCTCTCTCTTCTCTCTCTCTTTCTGTCTGTCTGTCTCTCCTTTTTCTCTGTCTGTCTGTCTCTTTTTCACTCTCTCTATAAATAAAGTAATAAATACAGTAAATGAAGTAATAAAAGTAAATACATTCAGTAATAAAAGTAAACAAAGTAAAAAGTAAGACATAAAGTAAATTCAATGACACTATTTAAACAGAGAAAGCGTTTCCAGGACCTTGCTTCATCAAAGCAAAATCTCAAGAACATATGGAAAACAATAAATGAACTCTCAAATAATAAAACACACAAATACTTCAGGCTGTACTGACATATCCGCTAATGATTGAAACCAACAATTGTATAAAATTGCTGGAAAATGTTATTTTAAATGATAAAATAAAATTAAACAATGTGAACATGTTAAAAGACTTCTGCAGGTGGGGTGTCGGATAGCGCAGTGGTTGGAGCATTCGCTACTGTGTCGCAAGTTAAGCACCCTCCAGTGCGGTTAGCACTTGGATGGCTGACCGCAAAACGTGAAGCGACAAATAACAACGCCCCTAGTTGACTCAACTGTGACTGAGTACCTACTCTCTTAAGGGTGTGAAAGGTAAAGCAGCGAGGGAGAGAGATGGGCAGCACCCTCATTACGCTGGCCCAAAATAAGTGTGATCTCCAACATCACGCTCCCCTACGGCCACAAGGCTAAGGGACTACCTTTACCTACCTTTTTTCTGTTGGTCAAAACACATTTAGGCTCTGTGGGTTCGGGCATTAAATAGAATAGACCCAACGTTTCCCGGCGTGTCGTAAGAGGCGACTAACAGGGGTGATGTTAGCACGGCATCACTGGGCAAAAGTCTTCTACACAGAAGTCACCGGCCAGGGCGGAGGAACCTCACGTTACTACAGGTTCAACGACCATGTGCTCAGGGCCAAGGCGAGCCACACTGTATTCGGGGATTTCGGCTGTGGCCAACAGCCTGGAGAGGATTGGGCACCGCCAGGTCTTTTTTGCCCAAGACACACTACATGATGACACAATCCACTAATTCCATACCAGATCGGTCGTCGCCCGGCACAGGACCGCGCCTTCCGTTGGCCACCAGGACGGAGGTGTTAAGTATGCTACTGATGGACAATTTAGCAAGATCCGGACGAGAAACAACATTGTCATAGGAACCTGGAATGTCAGGACCCTAACTGCGGAAGGAAAATTAGAAGAACTGGCCCACGAGTTGGACCACTATCGATGGAACGTTCTAGGCATCAGCGAACTGCGCTGGAAAGGCCTAGGTGAAACAACGACCGACAAAGGCCACAAGCTAAATTTCAGCGGTAGAGATGACAGGCACGAACACGGCGTTGGATTCTTGGTCCACAAGAAAATTCTACCACTGTCATGGGTTGCCGCCCAGTCTCCAGTAGACTCATTACCATCCGCCTGAGAGCAGCCCCTTTCAACATCACAATCATCCAGGCCTATGCCCCAAAATCAGACTATGACGACAGCGAAGTGGAGGATTTTTATGAAAATCTACAGGCGGTCCTTGACCAAGTGCCGAAGAAGGACATAGTCATAGTGCAAGGCGACTGGAATGCCAAGGTTGGCCAAGACGCGCACCATAACTGGGGAGACCCATGTGGACCCCACTGCAACAACAAGACAAATGACAGGGGTCTGAGACTCTTGGAGTTTGCCAGATACAACAATCTGGTACTGGCTAACACGCTTGGTCTCCACAAAAACTCCAGACGATGGACATGGCACAGCCCTGGCGGGGAGCATCACAACCAAATAGACTACATCATGGTCAAGAAACGCTTCAGATCAAGCATCAACATTGGCAGGGCACGCACTTTTCCAGGAGCAGACATCGGAAGTGACCACGATATCGTGATGATGTCTTTCCGGCTCCACTTGAAGAGAGTAAATACTGCAAAGTGCACTAGACTGAAGTTCGACCTGGACAAACTGCAAGACCCGGAGGTGGCAGAACTATTTCAGGCCACAATTGGAGGGAAATTTGCACCACTGCTCATCTTGGGGGCTGGTGAAGTAGATGTCAACACCATGACCACCACCTTCAACTCAGCTGTGACAGATGCCGCCACTGAGATCCTTGGCAAGCACCGACCAAAGAAGAAGCCTGAACTTTTGGATCTATGTGATACACGAAGAGAGATGAAAAGGAAAAAGAACACCTCACAGGGAGCTGATGTCTACCGAAAAATCAACAATGACATCCGAAAAGGCATGCGCACAGCAAAGGAGAATTGGATAGAAGATCAATGCCAGGAAATAGAGAACAGTCTGAACAAGAACAACAGCAAGAAGGCCTACCAGACTGTGAAGCGGCTGACAAGTGTCAAACAGCCCAAAGTCTCCACGATCCAAAGCAAGTCTGGCATATGCCTTACAGAAGAACAAGAAGTCTTGGACAGATGGACAGAGTACTGCTCTGACCTTTACAACCATACACCAAATGGAGACCCATCAGTTCTAGCATGACCCGAGAACAGAGAAGAAGAAATCCTCCCAATTCTCCGGGACGAAGTTAAGGCAGCAGTGCAAGCGCTAAAGAAAAAGAAGTCAGCGGGAGTGGACAACATACCCGTGGAACTGCTACAAGCAGGAGGAGAAGCGATGATTGATGCTCTCACCATTATCTGTAACAAGATCTGGCAGAGTGGGGAGTGGCCTATACCGTGGACCCAGACGCTTGTCATCACTCTTCCCAAAAAAGGTAACCTTCAGGAGTGTGAAAATTACCGGACCATCAGCCTCATCAGCCATCCCAGCAAGGTCCTCCTGAAAATAATACTCAACAGGTTGAAACCCCAAGCTGAACAAATCATAGCTGAAGAACAAGCAGGATTCAGGGCAGGGCGAAGTACCACTGAGCAGATTTTCAACCTCAGAATAATCTGTCAGAAATACCTACAGCACCAACAACATCTGTATCATGTGTTCATAGGCTTCAAGAAGGCGTTTGACCGAGTCTGGCATGCAGCTCTATGGGCAACAATGAAAGTGTACAACATCAGCCCTAAAATTATTGAAGTCATCAAAAGCCTTTATGACCAGACTACCAGTGCAGTCCTCCACAACAGCACCATCAGGAACTGGTTCAGAACAACAATCGGTGTGCGTCAAGGATGCCTACTCTCTCCGACACTCTTCAACATCTTCCTAGAGCGCATCATTTCAGGTGCTCTTGCAGACCATGAAGGCACAGTCAGCATTGGGGGTAGAGCAATCTCCGATCTTTGTTTTGCAGATGACATTGATGGATTGGCTGGAGAGGAACAAGAACTTAAACAGCTGGTACAGAGGCTTGACACCACCTCCAGAGCCTATGGAATGGAAATAAGTGCAGAGAAGACCAAAATGATGACCAACAACACCAATGGCATCAATACGAACATCAAAGTCCAAGGCCAATCCCTCAACACAATGCATAGCTTCAAATATTTAGGAGCCATTGTATCAGACAATGGGTCCCGACAGGAAGTCCTCTCCAGGATCGCACAAACAACTGCTGCCCTGACAAGGTTGAAGCCCATTTGGAAAGACAGGACCATCAGTCTACATTCCAAAGTAAGACTGCTGCGCTCGCTTGTCATCTCCATCTTCCTATATGCTTGCGAAGCATGGACCCTTACAGCAGATCTCCAACGAAGAATACAAAGCATGGAGATGAGGTGCTACAGAAGACTTTTGGGCATTTCCTATATCCAACACATCACCAACGACGAAGTCCGACAGACCATCACACAAGCCATTGGACAACAAGATGACCTGCTCACAGTGGTGAAGAAACGGAAACTCCGATGGTATGGCCACGTCACCAGATCATCAGGCCTTGCAAAGACTATTCTGCAAGGCACATTGCAAGGAGGTAGAAGAAGTGGGAGACCTAAAAAGAGGTGGGAGGACAACATTCGAGAATGGACTGGTTTGACACTGAGCGAAGCGATCAGGGCTGCTGAGGACAGAGAAAGATGGAGTATGCTGGTTAAACGATCATCTGTGGTGCCCCTACGACCTTCGGGTTACGGGACAGGATATAATAGGATAGGAAAGCACATTTCATCTCAATGAAGTATTCTTCCTCTTACGGCACCTGGAGTCTTTGATGCACTCACACATTTAAAGCAAACAAGAACCCTAGGCATATATGGGCTGGACAGGAGAATTCTTAAGTTTTCTGCCCTGGTAATGTGTAATACCATCACTTTAATTTCCAACCTCTGCTTACAGAACATCTATTTTCCAATTGCCTTAAAGCAGGCTACAGTTTTTTTCTTTGTTCAAATCGGGTGACAGAAAATACAACTTACAGGCCAATATCTATATTGTCTGTTATATCAAAACCACTTGAGAAACATATAACCCACCACCTCTTAGAGGATTTCAACCATAATCAGTTATTTCACCCTAACCAATCTGGATTCAGGCTCTTCAGTCATGTCACAATGCATTAATCAGTCTTGTTGACCAGTGGTTGCACAAGATTCATAATAATGAATTTGTGAGGGGCTGTTTTTGTAGATGTTGACGTCATTGACCACATGCTGCTTCTAAACAACTTACTCTATGGACTCAGTTCAACTTAAAAGTTCTTTTTCTCGGAGACATCAAACTGTGCACTCAAACACTTTAACATCCAGCACTCTTAGGGGCGCATGCGCCAAGATGGAAGACACAACAACCCAAATCTAGCTCATGGAGATTTTCTTGGCCTGGTCCATCAAAGCCATCATGACCATCACGAGAAGTGCCGCTCTGAGGCAGGAGAACGAACAAATTAACGAAAGTACGGTGGATGGCGCTTATTCACCTTCAACGTCTGCTGACACCACCACCACCGAGACAGCAGCCAAAGATGCAGAGAACGCCAACGACTCATGCAACTCCGTCACCAGTCAACCAGCAGCTGCCAATCCAGACATCCATAGTTTGGTGAGTGCCGTTTGTGAGCTGCGAGAGCTTGTCTTTTCTATGAATTCGCGGATATCTGCAATGGAAGTAACCATACGCGATCAAGAGAAGAAGATCGGCGATTTGATCGAGCAGTCGAAGCAGACGATACGGTCCGAACCCAGCAACACGAAGAATAGCTCATACGCTAACATTTTGAAAGGATCTGCTGCGGTCACAGCCTCGAAGAGTTCAACGAAAAGCCCGAAATCTTCGATAAACGCGACGACCATTTCTTCAGTCGATACCAATGAAAAGAAATCTAAAGTCAGCTGTGATGTTAAAGAACCGGTGCCGTCACCAAGTGACGTCATTCCTGACAAACCGGAAACAGGAAATGCAAGCCATGAATTGAGTGACTGTATCGTTCTTCACGATTCGATTTTGAAAGGCGTACAGGAAAAGAGGCTTGGCTGGTCGTATGGATTTCGTGTGGAGAAGAAATCCGCTCCTACGATCAAAGCTCTTGTTCCTGCTTTTGAGTCTGCTGTTCAAGATCGCAGTCCGCCGAAAGTAGTCGTTCTACACTGCGGGATTAACAACCTGCGCAAGCAAGACCCACAATCAGCGAGTAAGCAGTTTGTGGAGGCAGTCAATACCATTGCTGCCCAGTGCCCGACCACGAGGATTGTGGTCAGCAAGGTTGCGCCAGTGCTGATCCCCTCTTTCCAACGCAAGCGGGATCTCTACAACGCCCTACTGCTGACGCAACTGGACGACAAGAAGAATGTGTCGTTCATCAACAACGAGAACCTGCTCCCCTTTGCCTTACGGAGTGACCGCCTACACCCGACGCGGCGCGGATCCGGTGTCCTGGACGTCACGTCCACGACTTGCTGTGGGAGAAGCAGCGTAAACCCGCATGGCGATTCCACCGCGCTGACCTCCCTCCTGGCTACTACGACTGGAGGGGAAACTTCTTCCCACACTCGCCCATCCACTTCCCTACTAAGGACTACTGAGACTGCGACCAGGCCCAGCTGTTGTGACTCTATCAGCGTATTTTTGTGAAAAGAGCCAAAAGTTTGATTACTCTTTACTTACACAAACTAATGTTGTTTACATTGTTATCTCTAGTTGTTTTTGTTTTACTGTTTCTATGAGAAAGGAAAAGTTAAGTATATTTCAGTGGAACTGTCGTTCGATTTCCACAAACTGTCAATATCTCCAGCAGTATTTAACAGATCATGATCACCATGTACTTGCGTTACAGTCACTTAACGTTACCAGAAGAAATTTGCCTAAGATGAAAGGTTATTATTACCCCCCTGTGTCAAACAGTAATAGTCAAAAAGTGCAAACCGCTATTTACATTAGAGACGATCTTGAATTCGATAATATTTCTATTTTGCCAACTGATGGTTTAGACTTTGTGCATAGTACAGCAGTTATAGTAAAAATCAACAAGAATAAGTGCGTTAATATAGTATCTTTGTATTATCCTAAAGGTACGGACAATATGAATTGTGAATGGATACGAAATTTTGACGTCTCTCAACCATGGATAATTTGTGGAGATTTTAATACGCACTTTTATTTATGGGACAAAGACTGTTGTTTTACTAGTAACCATCGCCTAGATGACAACATTGCTGATTCAGATCTAATTTTGCTGAATGATGGTCGTATTACCCGTATCCCTGACGGGGCCACTCATCATGCTTCGGCAATAGACTTAACCCTTTCCACACCGGACTTGTTTGTTGATTGCAAGTGGGATGTTGAGGAAGACTCGCTAGGTAGCGACCATTTGCCTATTGTCGTTTTATTTGGTAACTGCGTGGAAATAGATTGCGAAGAGGATATCATACCTAAATATCACTACAATAGTGCTAACTGGCAGAAATATCAAAGAATTTTGTTGTCATATGACAGTAATTTTGACAACAATGAGATTGTGATGTTGTATATACTACATTTGTTGAAAACATTCATGCAGCAGCATCTAATAGTATTCCGCAAAAAAAAAAATAAATTTGAAGAAAAAGAAACATTCGGGTAATGTATGGTGGAATGCATCTTGTAAAGCTGCAGTGGATAGAAAAAGGTAGAGTACAAAAATTGGTTAAGAAATACAAATAACGAAACATTTTCTTTAATGAAACAGGCTAAAATAAATTGCAACAAAATAATCGCCACGGAAAAGCAAAAGTTCTGGTTTGAGTTTTGTAAAACTGAAATCAATAGCTGTAAAGATGCGTCAAAATTGTGGAGAAAAGTATCAGAAATGAGAAATGAAAAATGGTTTTCAATTACCTCAATGCCCCTGATAATAATTTTCCTTCTGCTAAAGAGAAAGCAGAAGAATTTGTCAATTTTTTTTTCTGTTACTAGTCATACTTCTAGTTTACCACCTCATGTGCGACAAGACAGAGAGAAAGAAGAGGATCAAATTGTAGATTATGAGGAACCTGTACCTGACAACGACATGTGTTTTAATGCACCCATAACGTTTCAAGAAGTTTAAACGCTCTGATTGAGCTTGGTATTAAAAAGTCAGCTGTAGGCTTTGACGGAATCTCTTATAAGTTATTATTGCATTTGCCCGACAAATGGATGCATATTTTACATCAAATAATAAATCAATGTTGGGTTACAGGATGCTTGCCAAATAGTTGGAAATCTTCTCTCATTATTCCTATTTTGAAATCTGGTAAAACTAGGTCAAGTATTTCAAGTTACAGGCCCATAGCTTTAACTTCGCACACATGCAAAGTCATGGAAAAAGTAGTCCTTGAAAGACTAACGTATTACTGCACTAAAAACAAATTATTCCTGTAAATCAAGCCGGTTTTCAAAAAAGGACGGTCGACCACTGACCATTTAGTGAAGCTTACGACAAACATAAAGAGACAAGTTGCCAGAAAGAAAGATATGTTAGCCACTTTCTTTGACATTACGAAAGCGTACGACAGAGTTTGGCATACTCGTCTACTCTACAAAATAAAGAAAATAGGAATATCTGTACAGATACATCAAAACCTTTTTAAGTAGCAGAAATATGAAAGTAAAAGTAGGTCATACATATTCCTCTTGTCTAAACATAAACATGGGTATTCCGCAAGGTTCGATGATCTCCACTCCCTTGTTTAATATTCTAATATATGATTTCCCTTCAGTGTTAAGTAACAGAGTTTCTGTAGCTCAATATGCTGATGATATTGCTATTTGGATGAATGTTAATTTAAAAAATAAAACTACACTATTTGAAGTCAAACATATAGTGCATGTGTATCAAACTGAAATAAATGCCATAGTTATTTTTATGAATCAAAATGGTCGGGAATTATCAAAAGAAAAAACTAATTTTGTATAGTAATTGCTATAAATCTAAGCAATTGCCTAAGTTATTTATAGAAACTGAGGAGTTAAAGTATGTATCTGAAGTGAAATTTTTAGGCGTATATTTAACAAGAAAACTAAACTGGAAACGACACATAGAATATTTACTACAAAAAGCAACCAAAAGTTACAATCTCCTAAAAGTAGTTTGCAAGAAAGCTTGGGGTCATGATGTTAATAATCTTCATCTTGCTAGCTCGTTAGTCCGATCAAAACATATTTATGGTCAAGAAGTGTATTTTTCTGCCCCTAAAACATACCTCAGAAAATTAACCAGCTTAGGTAGTAAAGCAATACAGTTAGCATTAGGTGTTCCTATTGATACTAAACCTTCTAAAGCCTATACTTTTGCGGGTACTATGCCCCTTGATGAGTATAGAAAAATGTCTTGTGCAAAGTATATGGTAAGAGCAAGCTTTGTTCATAACAGTACTACTGAAGAGTTATTTCTGCGGTCAGATGTAACATTTCCAAAGCAAGGACAAAAAGTAAAAGCCCATGAAACCCTTGCAACTTATACTAAAGACCTTTTTGTGGGTTCTTGTAATGTAAATGTACTTCAAAATGTTGAACAAGATCTTTTTTCGACTTTACCACCATGGGAAATCGAACTTGCTCACTTTGACATAAATTACTGCAATGAAAACAAAAAACAAAATGAAAACATTGTGGCAGTTGAAGCTAGGTTGCATTTAAGTGTGAATTACTCAGAGCATTTAAAAATTTACACAGATGGATCTGTTTTAGATTCAAGAAGCACCGGTGCTGCTTATATTATACCGGATTTTCATATAGAAGAATCTTTTCATCTAGGAAATGGAATATCAATTTTTGCTGCAGAATTAGTTGCTATTTTAATGGCTCTTAGTAAAATTATTAGTTTACAAATAATTTTTTTAAGACTTGTATTTTGTGTACATTCTATGTCTGTACTTCAGGCATTGCAATCTCAAGTTCACAAGGAACGGAAAGAGTTAATCATTGAGATAAAGCATGCTATACATAGCCTCAGAGTCAATGGTACAGAAATAAGCTTTTGCTGGGTACCTTCACACTGTGGATTGGTGTATAATGACATAGTTGACAGAAAAGCTAAGCAAGGAGCCCTAAATGTTAATACAAAATACCTTGATATATTTCCATCATCGAAGGAATTGCAAAACCAAATTGAAAGGAATATGACACAATCCTTAAATACTAAGGCACTGTTCAATACCGCAGTGATTTTGCAACACTTCAAGAGTAATTTATTATATGTCATATAGAATACTACTAGATGCTGTGCGGACCAAATATTGTAGAAATATTCAATGTGTGTGTAACCAGCCCTTCTCACTTAAACATATTCTTTTTGATTGCAATATTATTTCCCCCTTGTTTATTCCAGTCTTAGACAGGAAAACTAGTCTAGCAGACTTTGATTTAGATTTATGCACCGTCGTGGCAAAAATCTTAATTGATACACCAGTAGCTAGATTTGTTTAACTGTCTTACCCCCCCCCCCACCCCCCACTGTTTTGTGTGTCTTATCATTTTTGGTGAACAAGACATTAATAAACCAACCAACCAACCATCCAGCACTCTTTGCAGGTGACACTACCATACATTCTAGCAACACCAATTTAAGTCATATATCAGGATCACTGCATGAAAGTTTAAACCAGTTGACTAAATGGACTGAGCTAAATCATATGTCAGTTACTGCCCTCCCTCCTTCCCCCGTAAAAAAATAATAAATTAACTAAATAAAAACAAATGCATAATAATAACACCTACACAAAAAAACCGTCAGAATATAACTTAATTTCGGGATGTAACGGTTAGTAATGAACTCATTGACACAATCAGTCATCATAAAGTTTTGGCAGTCGACATTTGTCCCCAAAATTGTAATTTCTAACTACTGTAGAAGAAAGCACTTCCTACATTTTGATGCAAGGAATGTATTCTTCGATGCACATATTCAGTCAGCCATTGCTTACGCATCTGCCTTATGGGATTCAGCCAGTGATAATACAATGAAAACACCTACTAGAGTAGACAAATGTGCTCTTAAAGTAGTCCTATTAAAGTAAGCAACTCATTGTGAGTTGGACTACATAAACTAAGGGATTCAGCCAGTGATAATACAATGAAAACACTTACTAGAGTAGACAAATGTGCTCTTAAAGTAGTCCTTTTAAAGTAGGCAACCCATTGTGAGTTAGACTACATAAACTAAGGGATTCTTCCTCTAAAAGCAAGGTTGACCTATAATAAGGGTTCATTTGTGCACAAAATTAGTAATGGATATGTATCAGAAACCATACGCTCAAAATAACCTGACCTTCCTTTACCAGTTCTCTAGAGGAAAGTTCGCAGATGTTAACTCCCGATATCATTAAGCTGAACCCGCTATGCAGAATGCACATTTAATTTTGATCTAGGAGTCAGTTACACTTTGCATTCAGTTAAACAGGCACCCATCCAAATATCCATCCATTACATCTGGTGACCCTGTTTTTTCTCTATGTTAATTTTGTAGTTCATATGTTTGGTGGTTTTTAAGTCAATTCTTTCAAAACGATGGGTAGTGCTTTTTTTGTGTTTCTTTTGTTTGATTGTTGAGGTGCGTTTGTGTGTACCGTTGTGATTATTGGATGTTTGTTGTTATTAATTAGTGGGTTTAGACTGTCTCGTTTCAATATAAGGCGCTCTGTATAGTATCAGATTTGCTCAAGGGCTTAGTATCTTTTCCTTCCTGTTGGGTCTATATTATTTTTCATTACTCTTTCTTAGTCTTAGTTTGTTTACATTGGTTCTAGTTATCTTTGTTCTGTAGGGCTAACTTTGTGTGTGTGAATCAGTGAGTGAGTTAGAAATTCCATGCTCTTCTTCTATTATAGTTTATTTACAAAAGCCCCTTAGTGTTAAGCTAGTCCTTGATTTGTTTTCTTTAACTTTATCTTTAGTACTTTTGAAATTAATTGTTGAATTTTCTGTTACTTGGTGTTAGTATAACTCATGAGCTGTTTTCTTTAACATAATCATTAATAATTGTGAAATTATCTGTTGAATTGTTTCTTTGTTGTGTGTGTATATGTTACCGGCAATCTGTGTATTCAGTCAATACGTGTATTGTCTTAGAAAATCAGGCAATTCATGTTTTGACTGTGACCACTAGGCAATACATGTAATGACTAAAATTTCCTGTCAATACGTGTATTTGTCTTAAAAAATGCTCTGTTCAATACACGTTATACCCTGTTATGCGGACTCCCACAAGGCTCTGTGCTCGGTTATGTTTTTACTATCTAATGTAATCACAGCCTGCAACTGCGTGTTCCACAAATACGCAGATGATACAGAACTGTCAAAGAGTGGTCAGGCAGATGATTTCCCTTCTGTTGTGTCTGAAGTAAAAACATGTATTGACAGTGTCCAGGCTAAGATGAATAGCAACAGGTTGATGCTTAACCCTAACACGCATTGACTAAAATGAACAGTCAGTCAATGCGTGTTTTGAAGTGGATCAAGATTCAGACAATACACTTATTGACTGGAAATTGTAGTCATTACATGTATTGCCTACTGGTCACAGTCAAAACACGAATTGACTGAATTTTTAAAGACATTCAGAGCTGCCAACCCCTAAAAAAAATTTCAGTAGCAAACAAAGAAAAATATCAGTAGTTTCAGCTCAATTTCAGTAGCAAATGTACGAACAAGAATTTTCACATGATAAAATGAGCATTATTTAAAATGTTGATATTAGCTTAAATAAAAACCAAACACCAACACAAAAAGCATTAACTTTCAAATATTTATTTTTAAAATGATAGAAATGTTCCTGAAAAAAAAAAAAGTTTTAACATTTTGTTCGGAAAAGCTAACCCAATGGCTCACTACATGTACTAATGGCATGGATACTGCATTGGTTTAAAACCAAATTGTTAAAGCTGCTATTTATATTTTTAAAAAAACCAAAAACATTGTCAGTTATAGGAAGCGACGAATGTAGTAGGAAAATTTAATAAGTGCGCGAGGAAACACCATACGCGGCGAGGAATCGCGATTAATCGCGAGTCCTCGCGTGTAATCGCCTGAAGGAAACACAGGGATCACAGGACATGACTGTGGTCTCTCTCTCTCTCTCAGTCTACCGCGCAGTGGCTGCTGAGCTAAAAATAGCGCACACGCAAAGCGCTATACGAAAGTCTATGATATTGACGAAAGCCTAGTAGGCCTACGTCTCTCGCGGCTTTGTTTTGATACTTGTAAAAAAATAAGTATGCTTTGAAATTTTTCTTCCGTAGTATTTCTTGAAATGGCGTAGTTGCGGAATTAAAGAACATTTTCCGGAGAAACTACGGACGTTCCGTAGGGGTTGGCAGCTCTGGACATTACACGTATTGACTGAATACACGGATTACCGGCAATCCGTGTATTCAGTCAATATCTATCTATCTATCTATCTATCTATCTATCTATCTATCTATCTATCTATCTATCTATCTATCTATCTATCTATCTATCTATCTATCTATCTATCTATTTATCTCTCTCTCTCTCTCTCTCTCTCTCTCTCTCTCTCTCTCTCTCTCTATATATATATATATATATATATATATATATATATATATATATATATATATATATATATATATATATACTCACTGTGAATGTTTAAAAAGGTATCTGTCCCAGTGAATTAGTCAACGTTGGGTCTCTTTAGGACATAATGTAATAGTGACATAAACAATAAATAAATAAATAAATAAATTAATTAATTAATTAATTAATACGTGAACTTTTTTCAGGACCATTGCATGTTGAGCTTGAGTTAGAAAATGCAATGCCTGTGTTATCACGATGATGATGATATGATGATAAAGTTGTTGATGATGAGAAGATGATGATGATGATGATATGATGAGGATATGATGATGATGATGATAATGATGATGATGAGGATGAGGATGATGATGATGATGATTGTATTGTTATTATTATGTTTGCAGGTTCCATTTCGTCAAGTTTGTCGTCTGCAAAATAGACCTACCTGCTAGCAGTCCAATCCCTCCAAGCGCGACAACCCAGCAAAGGCATTGAACCTTCTAGAATTCTATTTTTTTAGACCCGTGAATAATACAATACAATACAATACAATACAACTTTATTCATCTCAAACTGAGCAAGTATAATGGCTGCATCAGAGCAATATAGCAGAATACACAAGAAATAAACATATTATTACATACACATGAGACGTAATCCAAACAATACATAATAAAGGAATAACAAATAAAAAACAAAATATACGGTTAAGTATATACAATAAACTAGAGGTGAATGTTATAAAAAGTAAACTGCCCCAAAATATCACAGATAATAGTTTATCTGCAGAAAGCCCAATTTTTTTTAAAATGTACATCTCAACAATACAATACAATACCATACAATACAATACAACACAAAACAATACAACACAACGCAATACCACACAACCTTAGTCCTCTCAAGCTGAGCAATTACAATTACAAAGGCAGCATTGGCGCAAAACTAACCAGTAAGAATAAGAATAAAAATTAAAAATGACCTTACATACACACGGAGAGTACTCCCAATCAATAAGTAAATGTGCTGTTAAATGCATAAGTAAACTACAAAATATAAACTATAAAACTATAACACAAATATCACAGATAATAGTTTCTACCAGCAAAAGTCTCCTTACTCTCTCTGGAATTATACCCACACTCACCCACTCACACAGCGCACATCAGCTTACAACTATTGTCTATAGTGACACAGAATCAATAAAATCAATCCTAAAGAAAAAAACAAACGTCCCTTATATTACATTGTATAGGCGTTGAGAAGGTGGACAGCAGAGGGTACAAATGAGTTTGAATATCTTTTAGTTTTCGAAATGGGTTGAGCAAAACGACGTTTTGAAGGCAGAAGTACAAACTCATCGGCCAAAATATGTTCTGGTTTACTGACAATTTTACTGCTTCCATCCAATGCACAACTTTAACACGGACGTCACTTCTCTCATCGTTTATTTCGTGAACAATGTCGTAAAACTGCAATGTAAAAAGACAGAAAAAGGGCAATGCATAGAACTGATTACATAGAAACACATAGTTTACAGACACAAAACACAATATCACTATAATTATATCCCTGTGGTGTAACAAAAGATAAAACCTCACTGCTGATTTGAAATTTCATATCATTTTACCTTTCATCTCGTCTATTTTCTCCAGAATCATAACATTCATTTTACAATCATAGTCCATCTGCTATCATGCACATATTGTCTCATTTGCATCCTGTTCTCAACCATTAGCATAAAACCTGTAGTTCTAAAACCAAAACAACACATCTTCATCTTTCTGTTTCACCTACGGCACAGCTCATGGCTCACATTTATATTTATAAAACAGACAGGAAAACTTCCAGAAACAGAATAAATATTATAGAAGATACCCCAATATTCTGAAACATTATTAGAAAACATACCTCGTTGGCCTTTGCATAAATTTTGGAAAACAGTAAAGTTCAGGAGAGAAACCAAACATGTCGCCCGACTTTGAAGGTGTTCATGAGTACACTGATTTGGGAGCGCGGAAGAATAAACTCAATAATAAGATTAATCTAATTTACAATAAGTCTAGAATTTATTGAGATGCAAAAGTCAACTAAGATAATGACCCGAAAGAAGATGAGTTCATATTATTAAAATTAAGCATTAATTAAACTTGATACAAAAAGGGACTAAGTCATGCCAGCGGAAGAATGTCGCACTCTGCCCTTGAGCAAATTGTCTCCCTTGGACCACTACAAAACTCAAACTGTACATAATATACACAAAGCATGCGGCAGCAACAGACAATCTGTTTGGCTTTCCTTGTGATTTGCTGATTGCAGAAGGCAGATAGGTTCCTCTGCTCCTCACCGGTAATTTTGGAACACGTTTTCACAATGCTGATGAGACTATTTCTATCCCTAACCGACTGACTAGGAAACCAGCATATGAATGAAAAAGTCAAGACTCTCAATGAAAGACTGGTAAAACAGACTAAGTATTTTTTTTTTTTGTCTACTGAAAAAGAGTTGAGTTTTCTGAGTTGGTATACTCTCTGCTGTCCCCGCTTGACAATCGCTTCAGTATTGGCATCCCATTTTAGCTTATTATCGAAAATTGTACCAAGGTATTTGTAGGTCTCTACCATTTCAATATTTTCACCATGAATTGTGCTTGCAGCAACATCATCTCTGTCTCGTCTAAAATCAACAATAAGTTCTTTGGTCTTAAAAACATTCATTTCCAAATCATTGTCATCACACCAGTCTACAAAAGTAGGCAATGAATCACCGTAACCATTCTCCGAACCACTCAACAAGAACAACAAAGCAGAATCATCTGAGTATTTTACAATGTAATTAACATCAGAGCCACTTCTACAACTGTCAGTGTACTTGATGAAAAGAATGGGAGACAACACAACCTTGAGGGGAACCAGTACATGTAACCTTTTTATCAGAGTACAATTCATTAACAAAAACTCTTTGTTCTCTATAAGTCAAGAATTCCAAAATCCACAGTACAAGCTGGTGAGGTAATTCAAAATCATCAATCAATCTTTGAATCAGATGTTGCATGGTATTGTATGCAGAAGAAAAGTCTGCAAAAAGTAGTCTAGCATGTGCCTTTGGTTTTTCCAGGTGTTTGTATATAGTATTCAAAATGAACAGCTTGGCATCCTCCACACCCCTACCTGCTCTATAGGCAAACTGAAGAGGATCAAGGTTGGGTTCAATGGCTGACAGAATAAAACTTTTAATAATTTTTTCCAGAGTTTTCATAACTAAAAAGGTCAAAGCAACTGGCCTGAAATCATTAGGCTGCTTGGGATTGAGGTTCTTAGGCAGTGGGATAACATTAGAAAATGTCCACACAAAAGGACTTTGCCCTAAATTGACTGAGATCTGAAAAAGATGATGAAAGACAATGCCAAGCTGATCAGCACAGTAACGCAGAGTCCTGCCACAGATCCCATCAGGGCCAGGGGCTTTTTAAACATTAATAGACTTAAACAGATGAGTGACATTTTCCTGAGAAATTTCAATACTGCCTACAAAGGTAAAAGATTGTTTCAATTCAGAAAACTTAGCTGAAAAATCATGCTTCTCGAACCGTGTATAGAAATAATTCAAAACATTGGGTAAATCGAAGTCGTCGACACCTTCAAGTTTGACATGTTTTTTGTGCAATCTGGTTTCTGATTGACAGAGGCCATGCCAAGTGACACGTAGATCCCCACCACTGTACTTCGCCTCTACCTTATCCCTATACTGCCTCTTAGCAAGGCGAATGGCATTGCGTACCTTCCTATTGATATCTTTCTTGTCATGTGCAGTACCCTGAAATAATACGTTTCTTTTCCTTCAAAACAGACTTCAATTCCTTTGTAATCCATGGTTTGTTGTTAGGAAAAATAATAATCTGTTTGGTTGAGATGACTGTATCGACGCAGAAGGAAATATATGAGTTAACAACATCAGCAAGTTCATTGAAATCATCACCACTTGCCTTTCATCACCACTTGCCTTTCAAATTATATTTGTAATGATGGAAAGATGTTACTGTACTTTGTTTTGATGATAAAAAAATGTTACTGTCGTGGACTGTGCCCATGAAATTAAAAAAAAATCAGGACATGACAGTAACAGCTTTTTATCGCAAAAGTTCGTTAAGTCAAATTACTTATTATACCCCGACCTCAGACGGTAGATTATTTCAAATTGTAATAATGAAGACAGTATGAAGGTTGATGGTGTTTTGTACAGGCACTTAAAGATGTTTTCATCAAGATAAGAGAAGGACCGTCGCATGACTCCGAGTATTTTGTTTGCCTTCACATTTGCTGCATGTATCCTATCCTATCCTATCCTATCCTATCCCATTACTCGGAGGTCGTAGTGGCACCACAGGTGATCGTTTAACCAGCGTGCTCCATCTTTCCCTGTCCTCAGCAACCCTGATTGTTTCGCTCAGTGTCAAACCAGTTCATTCTCGAATGTGGTCCTCCCACCTCTTTTTCGGTCTCCTTCTTCGTCTACCTCCTTGCACTGTGCCTTGCAGGATAGTCTTTGTAAAACGTGATGATCTGGTGACGTGGCCATACCATCGGAGTTTGTTTTACCACTGTGAGCAGGTCATCGTGTTGTCCATTAGCTTGTGTGATGGTCTGTCGGACTTCGTCGTTGGTGATGTGCTGGGTATATGAAATGCTCAGAAGTCTTCTGTAGCACGTCATCTACATGCTTTGTATTCTTCGTTGGAGAACTCCTGTGAGGGTCCATGTTTCGCAAGCATATAGGAAGATGGAGATGACAAGGAAGCGCAGCAGCCTTACCTTCGAATGTAGACTGATGGTCCTGTCTTTCCAAATTGGCTTCAACCTCGCTGTCACATGGGGTTTAGTTGTTACTGGGCTCTGCACAATGGAATGCTGTAACCCTCACGCTTTATTCGATGGGAACTGCTAGTTAGTCACCCTGTGAATTACATTAATAAATGTATATGTTTAGCTCGGACTGTGTTAAGGCTGGGGTACAGAGATAGATAGAAAAATGGTAAAAGATCACTGTCACACTAGCTTTCACACGGCTATGAATCATATGTAGTCCAGCCACTTGATAACAGTTAAAATCACACATTTATTTTTTCTACTCTATACAAGATCTTCTATGTACTAATCTACCTTAAAAAGTCTAAGTCACTGCAAATAATTGGATCGCTGATAGTCTAGGCAGCAGCTGTTATGTCTTCATCGGGCACTGGCTACTAACGTTCTTGAAGATTGGACTACTGTGGTCCGTTTTACTATAGTTTCTGAAGAGTGGACTACTGTGGTCCTTTTGCTATCAGTTTTTGTGCACTTCTTCTGTGTCACTTAACTGTCAAGTAGTGGGTTTGAAGTCCTTCGTTGAGGTAGCTTCTGGTACACGCTGTGTCTTCGTGTAGTTTGGTCCCTTGCCACGCTGTGGGGTCTTGCAGGGTGTTGTCCAGGGTTGCTCTCTCAGACTTGTGCTGTAGAGGCTAAACAGCCAACTTGGTTTTCCTGTGGAGTTGGGCGCACGGGATATCTCGCCTGCTCGTCTGTAATATAAGAGATGAAATTCTGCACAACCCTGAATAATCGGTTTGTGCAGAGCGTCTCACTGAAAGCCAAAGTAGCCCTCAGTGATAGCTCCGCATCTCTATACATAAGCGACGAACATTCCGCTACGTCCGTGGTCCTCTGGAATCTCAACTCTACTTTCCTATACATACATAAATATAAATTGTGGCTAACTACACACATACAGAATTAATAATAATATAAACATTCACTGGTACAGCCACTGGTCTGCAAACATACATATAAGATCAAAAACAGTGGTTCCGTACATAATTCAAGATGGCGTCGACCGGTCGTGCTTAACACGTGTTCGGCTTGTCCACGTGGTAAGGCAAATTCGGATTAACAATTCACATCTATGCATAGCAAATTCTACAAACATAATTTCAACAATAATATAAATATGTCACGATGAAACAGAAGTATGTTCATTTACCTGTTTGACAAAGTCCTTGAGTGTTTGGAATGCTGTCTCGCATTCGGCTGTCCATACGACTTTGTCCGGGGCGATTTTCCGGGTTCTATTTGTCAGTGTCGGGGACACCATTGGGGTGTCGGATAGTGCAGTGGTTGGAGCACTCGCTACTGTGTCGAAAGTGAAGCACCGTCCGGTGCGGTTAGCACTTGGATGGGTGACCGCGAAGCGACAAACAACAACGCCCCCAGTTGACTCAACTGTGATTGAGTACCTACTCTCTTGAGGGTGGGGAAGGTAAAGCAGCGAGGGAGAGAGTTGGGCATCACCCTCATTACGCTGGCCCAAGATAAGTGTGATCTCCAACATCACGCTCCCCTACGGCCACAAGGCTATGGGACTACCTTTACCTTTTACCTTTACCTTTTTTATTTGTCAGTGGTACGGCGATGCTGTTGTAGTTGGGGATGAACTTCTGGTAGAAGCCGCAGAGTCCTAGAAACGACTGCAATTCCTTCTTGGTCTTGGGCCTAGGAGCGTCGAGTAGGCCTTTCACGGTCTTTTCTACCGGTCGCAGGCTTCCTTGACTGATGGTGTGTCCCAGAAATTCTAGCTCTGTGAATCCAATCTGACATTTGGTGGGTCTTGCCGTCAATCCAGTGTCTCTGAGGCGGGCGAGTAGTTGCTGTAGGAGCGTGACATGTTCCTCCCACGTAGGTGTTGCGATGAGGATGTCGTCCATAAACGAGTGTAGGTGCTCGCTGCTCAGGGGTGCCAGGAGTTTTCGCATCATGGCGCTGTAGATACTGGGTGCGTTGTGGAGTCCGAACGGAAGTACATTGAACTCGAAGTGCCCTTCCATAGTGCTAAACGCTAGGTACTTTCGGACTTGTGGTTATACTGGTATCTGATAGTATCCTTTGCTGAGGTCGATACGTGAGAAGTACTTCGCTCGCTGTAGCTTGGCAAATAGGTAGGTCTGGTCCGGGAGTGGCTCTGGCTGGAACTGCGTTACCGCATTCAGGAGTCTGAAGTCGATGCACAGTCGATGCTCTCCGTTGGGTTTTCGCAACAATACCGTGCCTGCGCTGTAGGGTGAAGTAGACTCTGAGATGATTCCGGCTGCCAGTAAGGTGTCTATCTCTTCCTTGATGGCTCGCTGCTGCGACAGTGGCATCGGGTAGAGCTTCTGGCGGACGGGTGTTGGGTCGGTCACCGTTAGGGTTACTTCGACGAGGTCTGTCCTCCCTGGTCGGTCTGTGAGCACAGTCTGATGTTGTCGAATGATCTGTAGTACTTGCTGTTGCTGTTTGGCGGCTAGGTCTCCGTTGAGTATCACGTCTTTGTGGGTTTCTTTGGAATGCAGGGGATACTCTACTGCATTCGTCTCAATGCTTTCTCCTTCTTCCGCGATGGCGATGGCTAGCAAGTTGTGCGTGCTGGGGGTCGCTGGTCGGTCCGTGTATTTCTTGAGGAGATTGATGTGGTGGTATCGGGCTCTCCCGTTTACCTCTACTTGGTAGACTGTCTTGGATTTCTTGGCAGTCACCAGGTACGGTCCTCTCCAAGCGATGTCCAGCTTTTTGTTTTCACTTGGAAGTAAGAGTAGCACTTGATCGCCGACTTGCAGTTCTCGGTCCTTCGCGTGGCGGTTGTAGTACTTCGCCTGACGGGCTCTTGCCTTCTTCAGTGCTTCACCAGCTTTCTTCCACGTTGCTTTGAGGGTTTCCTGCAGGTCTGCGACGTACTTGGTGGCACCTCTTGGTGTGTCTATCTTGGCTTCCGTCCAACTTCTGCGTAGGGCTTCTAGCGGTCCTGCTAGAGGTCTGCCGAATAGCAATGTTGGGGTGTAACCTGTGGCTGCATGGGGCGTTTCTCGGTATGCGAACAGTGCCGCATTCACGTAGGTGTCCCACGCTTCTGGATTGTCGACGGCGACTTTCATGAGTATGGTGAGAAGGGTTCCATTCAGTCTTTCTACTTGTCCGTTGCTGGCTGGGTGGTACGGTGGTGTGCGAATGTGATGAACTTGTATCAACTCGAACACGTCTTGCATCAGGCGGCCGGTGAACTGAGATCCGTTGTCCGTTCTAATGCTGTCCGGGAATCCGACTCTGGTAAAGATGGCGATGAGTGCATCTGCAATCTTTCTGGTGTCGATCGCTGGCAACGGGACTGCTTCGCACCATATCGTACATGCGTCGACGAGTGTGAGTAGAAATCTGTTCCGCTTCTTGGTCATGGGCAGTGTTCCTACTATGTCTACTGAGACTTGCTGGAATGGCACGCCGACTACTACTGATGGTCCTAAGGTAACTGGTACGGTGTGATGTCGCGGGGAATATCGTTGACATTGGTGACAAGATTTCACTTAGCGCTTGACATCCTCCGTGATTCCTGGCCAATAGTAGTGTGCGCTGATTCTCTGCACTGTGGCTCCAATTCCCATGTGTCCGCTGAGTGGCATGCTGTGGCCTAATTCTAGTACTTGGGCTCGAAGAGTGGCTGGTAGTACTAGTTGGGTGTGATCTCCATCTCCTTGTCGATGTAAAACTCCCTCTTCCATGTAGAAGACTCCTTTGTGCGGGTGTGTGCGCGCCTTGGGTAGCTTCTGGAAGCACTTGGCTATCGAGGCGTCCGCTTTCTGTGCTGTTTTGATCTCTTCGAGTACTGGATTCGGAGCTAACTCGGGCTGGGGTGGTTGGGTTTTAGCTTGGGCCCTGGTTTGCACTGCAGCTATCTCTACAGTTTTAGGTGGCGTGCCTAAGAACACATACCTACAACCTAGCACTAGATCATACAGGGGTTTCTGTAAAACAGCTGCTTGGATTCGTCCTGTGACGTACCTACTCTCTACTTCTATCCAAGCAATTGGGCAAGTAGTCGTCGGTTTCGTCAAGTCTGCTCCTTGTAGTTCGACTGTCTTGTCCGTCAAGTCCGCGCGCGATACAAGAGATTCGCTAACTATCGCGTCGTTTGATAGACCTGTGTCATACAGACAGTTCGCTTCTTTACCGTTGACCTTGACCGTGTCTGTCACCGATGGGTGATCTCCGATGGTGTGTGGCTTTTTACCGCTGCTTGGAGTTAGAACTCTGTGCGCTGGCCGGCTTTCGCGCTCTTCCCTACGTTGTGCGGCCAACTTGAAACATTCTGCGGTGGAGTGATTATTTCTATTGCAGAACGAGCAATACCGTTTCTGTTCTGCGGGCCCTCTTTTTCCGAATTCCGTGTTGGGACCCTTATTTTGCCCTGGTCTGGGGTGATTTGGCTTATTCGCGGTGCGCTCCTCCCGGTTAGGGCTTCGTTTCTGTGCCTCTTTCCCGTTAGGCTTTAGGTCTCGCCTGAAGCTCTTGGCTTCTCCGTGGGCGGCGACATACCTATCTGCGACCTTGACCAGATCTTCCAGTCTTTCCGCGCCCTGCTCTACTGAGAATGTTCTCAGCTCGGGGGGTCATGGTTTCCCGTAGCTGTTCCCATACTAACAGTTCTGTCAGTCCATCATATGTCTTAGCCGTGGCTGACTGGCTAATTCATTTATCTAGCATTGTGGACCACCGATCCGCGAACTGCGCATAGCTCTCTCTCCTTTCACTCTCCGGTTGGTGCGGAATTTTTGCCGGTAGCATTCTCCTGTTAGTTCGAATCCCGTTAGGAGTGCCTCTTTTACTTTGTGATAGTCAGTCATTCTGTCAGTCGGTAGCTTACTGTAGATGTCATAAGCCTTTCCTCTAAGCCCTTGACTAAGCTTGAAAGACCAATGGGTGGGATCTAGTTTATACTCAGTTGTTAGGCGCTCAAACCTAGTCAGATAGAGATCTAGACCTTCTTCTCTTTCATTGAATGTCCCCAGTGGAAATGACATCCCTAGTACGGGGTTGGATGCTACCTCTAGTTGATCTGAGTGGGGAGAAGTTGAGGAAGAACTTGAGGCTCAGCTCTAACTCATGCTGTCTGTCTTTTTCCTTTTCTGCCCTCTCATAATCCCATCTACTCATTTCTGCTACTCTCTCTGCTGCTACCTTCTGCTGTTTTCTTTCTGCCTCTAGCTCTAGTTTCTTCTGCTCTGCGTCTAATGCTATCTTCTGCTGCTCTGCTTCCAATTCTGTTTTTTTCTGTTCTGCTTCTAATGCTAGTTTCTTCGCCTCTCTCTCTGCTTCTAATTTCTGTGCCTCTCTTTCTGCTGCTCTCTCAGCTGCTTCTGTCTAGTTTTTTCTGTTCTCTATCTGCGGCTCTCTCTGCCTTAGCCTCCTGTTTCTCAGCCCCAATGCTGAAGTCCTGATAAGGTGTAACTCAGATTCGTTTATCCACGCAACCCGTTCAATCAGCATACAAGTCACAGAGTCGACGTATGAAGTTTTCCACTTTTATTCAGCACACATCAACAACTGCATACAAGTACAATCGCTCAATGGCTTTTCCACTCTCAACTTTTTACTTTCCAACTCACTATCAACAACAACAACCTTTTTTTGAAACAGTGCGGCACTTATATAGTCTCTTCATACTCCCGAACATTTTAGAACACGGTAGAATGACGCACTACAACCAATCAAATAAAACTTCGTCATCACTGACTTACGTCATACAACATTCTTTCTGTCCAAGAATGTTCTCAAATATCCCGAAACTTCGATCGATAGTAAACAAGCAGATCTAGAGAATTCTCCAATAATATTGACTAACGAAAATTATCAACGTTATACAAAGCCTCCTCTAACAACATTGCAAACTCAAATCAAAGGCAAACACACTCTATCACTGCATGCCTTGCAAAATAAAATGAACCGATCTCTCTCTCTCTCTCTCTCTCTCTCTCTCTCTCTCTCTCTCTCTCTCTCTCTCTCTCTCCTCTCTCTCTCTCTATATATATATATATATATATATATATATATATATATATATGATATGATGATCATGATTATGATGGTGGTGGTAGCGGTGAATTGCTTCCTGTGTCTCAATAGCATCATTGTGTTTTGTGTTTCAGCCAGTTACAGACAGCGTCGGAAGGTGCCAAGTGGGGTTGCAACGGGTTCCCGTGCATGTACACACATTTAGGGTCCATGGCTGGCAAGCAGTCATACAAGGACTCACTCTCGAGACTCATACACGACTGTGCTCACGACCCGATCTGCTCTCCTGGTCAGTAACGGCTTTGTGTGTGTGTCTGTCTGTCTGTTTGTGTGTGTGTCTGTCTGTCTGTTTGTGTGTGTTTCTCTATGTGTGTGTGGAGGAGGGGAGGTGGGGATTGTTCTCTTTGTGTGTTTGTGTGTGTTTTTTATGTGTGTTTGTCTTTCTGTATGTTTGTGCGAGCGTGTGTGTGTGTATGTATGTATTGTGTTGTTGCTCTTCTGTTTTGTCGGCGGACATCATCATCATCATCATCATCATCATCATCATCATCATCATCATCATCATCATCATCATCATCCCCATCATCATCGTCAACAACTAAATCTGAGTTAACTGAGACAGGCAAAGGGTGTAATGTAATTAAAGAAACAAAAGCATTATTTTGTAAGAAAGTCATACAGTCTATTGTTGGACCTGTTTCCAGACATTTTGTCTTGTGAAGCTGGCCTTTACCTCAATGTGGGTCTTTTTCGTTTTTCTCCACCCCACCTCCCTCCCCACTACCTCCGTCCAGTCCCTCATTTCTACCCCCACCCCCACCTCACCCCTCACACACATCCACTACCCCTACCACATTCTCTATACCCTTGGTCTAGAGAATAAGTCATTTACACAGAATGACATGCCATGAAATGGAAGGTGTCTAACTATTCTTCTCCTGCACACACAAAAATCTAGTGCTAAAGCCCATTTTCACTTTCTGCTCGCATTTGTCACAGGCTTTGGACATTGAACAGTTATGTAATAAGAAGTGGAACTCCAGTTGCTATCAGGGATACACTTCATGTATGAATAATGCGTGTTTGTATGTGTGCGTAATAGAACTGTATGACACGCGATGACATCTGTATTAAATAGCTAGAAGTCTATACAAAATAACTTTTAAAGCAAAACACTACTGAACAAAAGAAATGGCAATCTGTGCAAAAGAACTATCAAATCTACACAAAATAACTAGCAATTTATATAAAATAACAATAAAGGTAGAAATCTAGACAATATAACTAGAAATCTGTACAAAATAACTACAGATATTAGAGATCTATACAAAATAACTACAGATCTATACTTTACATCTTTTTTATATCCTTAAAAACATCTGTTACTAACTTAATCCAACAATAATATCAATAATTCGCGATGAAACAAACGCTTGATCATTTACCTTTTTGACAATGTCAGGCTGTGGCTATACTGCGATGAATGATTTTCACCCGTCACCTGCTTTAGTCTTTTTGAGAGAGATTTTTCCATGTGTCCGTCTCGCGTGAGCTTTAGACAAAGAATGACTACTTATCCTTGTGGTCAACCAAAGCCCGCGAAAATCTTGTGAGATCTGAGCGCCGTCTATCGGGGTGTGGTGGCTATACCTCAGCGGGATGAGGTCACTGCCTACCTGAGCGAGCGTTAGCTTACACATGCTTAGCACACAACTGACTTGTGTCGTCTGCTAATTTCTGTCGTCTGCTAGGCAGCGACTTTATGTTACCCAGGCCAAAGCAGGCTGAACTAGTTAAGGCGAGAAGCCTTAGTGCAGGGTCTAAATAGCCTCTCGTGACACACACGCACACACACACACACACACACACACACACACATGCCTACCTACCCAACGTTGTGTGGTAGGCACATTTTTAGCATCGTTGTGGGGTACATACACTGCATAGCATATTTCACGTAATATTAGGTTATGCTGACTTTGGGCAGTTTTAACATAATTGCCGAGCAGTGACGAATGTTTTTCATCAAGAATGAGGCCAAACCGGTTACTTTGAAAATGGGAGCCTTGTGCTTATGTTGTGAGGTATAACCATGAATATTCATGAGGTAAACAGGAACTACCTCACAAGTACGTTACAGTGTTTCCAATTATGAAAATTATCTGTTGCAATACTCATTATGTAAGATGTTTTTTTTTGGTAATTAAATTATATATAAATGATAAATAAGCATAGCAGCATTATATAGTGTATGTACATGTAATTTGAAAATAAACACCGAGCAGATGTGACTTTTAAACCGTTAATTTTTCTACCTATCTGAACATATCATAGCATCATTCTTCCCTCACAGATTGATATGATTAATTATTATTAGTCTCTTCTAACACAATGTTCTGTGAGGATTGTTATTGCTGTTGGTTAGTTATTTTGCGTCAATGTTTTACTTTTGTTCATAATGTTGCATAGCGGTTGTTTCATATTATCAAATTGTTGTTAATGTGCTTTAGTTGAATCTATTACATTGGAACCTCCAATATGTGATCTTGCAAAATGCACTCCAAATGTGATCTTATAATAGAAGGGTATGATAACTTAAACAGAGAGACAAAGCACACATACCACTTGTTCAGATCAAAAGTAAATTATTTCAAGAGAGAATTTTATATTAAAGGGATTACATTACAACGGAAACAGAGAGGCAAGGCACACATGCCACTCATTCAAAAGCAAACTATTTCAAACTTTTATTAACGAATTGTAAACGAATCTGTAGTATCTTTTTTCCTTTGTTTATTTTGTTGTTTTTGTTTGTTTGTTCAATTTAGCCTATACTCTATAAACCAGTCGGAAAGGATCGCTCCATTACAAAGGTGTAATTCATCTTATATGTAAACTTATCAGTCATAAATACAGGTCACACAACAGGTATACTTGAGAGACAGACATTGGAGGTTTTACAGTATGTAAATTGTTTGTGGGAATACAGGATACAGTGGAAGTAAAATTCTGAAAGTAAAAGGTTGTGATTTACTTTCATATGTTTGTCGTGCTTGAATGACAACATATGTTGATTCACCACCACCATTACATTACAAACAACAAACAAGCACAAGTATTCAGTGCCCGAGTCAGCATGTTAGTGTCTGCGCTGTCATACAATTTATCTGGTTTGTGTTATTTTGTTTCTGTATAAACACATCATCAAACAATTGACATACATTTCCTCTTTTATTCAGATGAAACAAAATTAACAGGCGATCTAAATTTACAGGTCAAGTACTGTAACTTTGAACAACGAATAAATGCTAGCAGCAACAAGAACAATATGGAAATAATTTCAAATGTTTTTTTTTCAAGATACAGTTATATATTTGCAAATCTTTAAACTACATTTGTGTTCACACATGAAAACAAGAGCAAAAAAGTGTACTATTAATTGTCATATTTGACTAATATTGTTGACACTGTGACCTTAACTGTAAGTCATTCAATCACTGATACATTTCGACCTCTCGTAGCTCTAAATCCAACCTACCAGGTATAAAACAGACAGACATTACATTACATGACATGATTATTGCTTTAGGTCCAGCGGACTCTTCCGAGCCAAATCAGGACCAGACAACCCCTGATCCGCATAAAAGATCTGCTGAAACAACCCTAGTGGTAAAACTGAAGGCACTCCACCAGCCAGTCACTTTATAATAAAGACATCCCACGCAGGGGACGTTGAGGCTATACACTAATGTATCGAACCCCCATTTACAAAAACAAAATAGAATACAATCATTACAAAATATCAACAAAACATATATTTATAAAATGGCTACATTGATAAATAATAACATCATATCAAGCCCTAGTGACCAACTGGCAGAAAGCGTCTAATATTCCCAAGCTGATCCAACAGACCTCACACACAAATAAGGAGTCTTGTCCCGGAAGAGTTTTCAAGAAAAAAGGTAGGTGACTGGTCTAGCGAAGAAGAAGATAGTATAGCAGATTGATAGAACAGAGCAGGAATGAGAAAGGACAAATGAGAAAGACAGCGACAGTGGGAATTTAAAGCACTAAATTTCCAGAAAGTGGGGATACTATTTATACTGAAACTCCCGGCACCCCAACGGGAGTGACAGACGAACGGACAAGCATTTGTTTGGATTTCATTTTTGGACTGACTATTTCAGACTATATCGCGCAAATTTGCACAAATCGAGACACTTGAGTTTTGGGTTCATAGACTCACATTGTTATACATGTGAGTCAAAAATAGGTTTCGTGTAATTAGCCAGGTTACAGTACAAAGACATAGGTTCAGCGTAATCAACTAGGTTACAGTATTTGCACAGAGGGGATGCACCACAGACGCTTGTATCTGGACACACAAAAGACACGTCACAGGCATAGTCATTCGCAAGTCAAGGTACAAGCGCCTGTGGGATGGACAGACCGATATTTCTTTGGATATCATTATTATTATTAGACTATTTAAGATTTATTTTGCACAGATTTGCAGAAATCTAACTAGAAGGACAAACCAAATATGACTCACATGTTCCTTTAAGAACTCACAATATCTAACATGAAAATGAGTGCCCAGAAAAACAAAATGATACGTGGCATTAAAATTCAAAGTAATACCGACTTTGATCTTTCTATCATGACTTTGAGATGGTAAAGGTAAAAAGCTAAAGGTAGTCCCATAGCCTTGTGGCCGTAGGGGAGCGTGATGTGGGAGATCACACTTATCTTGGGCCAGCGTAATGAGGGTGATGCCCATCTCTCTCCCTCGCTGCTTTACCTTCCCCACCCTTAAGAGAGTAGGTACTCAGTCACAGTTGAGTCAACTGGGGGCGTTGTTGTTTGTCGCTTCACGTTTTGCGGTCACCCATCCAAGTGCTAACCGCACTGGAGGGTGCTTAACTTGCGACACAGTAGCGAGTGCTCCAACCACTGCGCTATCCGACACCCCGACTTTGAGATGACCGGCTCCAAATCAAATAAACTACAGCAAAAGTTGAATTATGCCCAAAACAACGGTGACCTTGGGATGACCTTGACCTTCATGTGACTTCATGCATGTCTGATCAAATAACCCAATATTGTTGCATACTATGGGTTAAATAAATAGCCATTCCACTGTACAATGACCTAATTTTGTATGTTTTTGCGAGGCCTAAAATTACCTTGACTTTCAAGATCAAAGCAAAAAGGGAACATGTATACCAGATTAATCTATCATCTCTAAATTTAACAAGTCTGGACTTTATATCTCTCATAGTCCATGGTCGTTGATATCTATTATGCATCAAAGAATCATAAGTTCAATACTAATAACCTAGAAAAAAAAGAGTAAACTGT
>CM072520.1:52283198-52315698 GCA_036898135.1 Oncomelania hupensis
AGAGCATAATGCAACAAGGTCAAAACTACTTTTATACTCATCGTAACGGCATACCACACAACAGCAGCTACTAGTATAACACTTACACGCTTTTGCTATAAAAATAATTGATCTAGATTAAACATTTAGGCGTTTATATACCACGCCCTCAAATTTGTTCACAATGACAGTGTTGAATTTATGGTCCTGAACAGTGAATTACTAGTAGTATTTAATTTGTGCAGCCAAATCATGAATGTTCTTTGACTTAAACTCCTGAAGGGACTTGTATTTGTAGTATGCACTCTTCCGTTGTTTGTAGTCTGTTTGGCTGTATTTTCTTTCTAGTATTTTTCCTGACCTTGATTTGTTCACCAGCAGTGCTTCAGGTGTGCCTCCGTCTTCATGTTGATCCTCCAAAGTAGTAATGCTACTTGTACTAGTTGTAGAATGTCCAAGCAAAGCCATCTGTTCGATCAGTCTTTCCAGGTCCTGAAGAAAGAAAAGCACAAACTCCATATAATTATAAGGACAATATAATTATTTGAGGTTTGAAGAAACATATCAAAAGTCTACGTCATTAATTCCGATTTACGTGTGTTTGTAGGAAAGATGGGGGGACGAGGAGAGAGAGAGAGAAAGAGAGAGGGGGGGGGAAGGAAGGGATAGTAGCTGTGTGTAAAATATCCTGTATTTATTTCGTTAGGTACAAACATTAATATAGACTAAAAGGGCAAAGCCAATAATTCACATGCCCCTTAGTGAACTTATTCACAATATCCTACATGAAAGTGAGTACCTAGTATGGATTTAGTTTGTGAAAAAAGAAAAAAAATAAGAAACAAACCGGCTGTATTAAACCATTTCTTATGCCTACCAAAAATGCAGAGTTTGAAACAAGGCTACTATTCATGAAGTCATTGTGAGAATAACAGGTTAATTCACCCATGCCCGCCTACTCAACAGCGTGAGGTGGTCATTGTTATACAATCATTGCGAGCTACACAATACTTCATAACAAATTTGACGTAATAGTAGGCTATGCTGGCTGTGCAATTTTAACATAATTACCGAGCAGTGATGACTGTTTTTTAATCAAGAGAAAGGCCATAACAGTTACTTTGAAAATGAATGCCCTTTGGAAATGTTTGCCATGAGCTACCCTGGAGAGGTATGTGTGTGCGTGTGTGTTTGTACTTTTGAATATGTCAGCAGTATTGTGAGGTGATTGAAATAAATACATAGAAGACATAGTGGTGAACTCCGCCAGTGGTTTGTGAGGTCTTCATTGCAATGTCATAGGAAAATGTACCTCATAAAACTGTCCACCTCTCAATCCCGTTAGAGATACCAACCTCATATATGTACATCAACGCAGCTGATTTTGAAGTGTCTGTAATACTTTGCTCTTCACATGATCAAGCAATCATATCAAACTACATATCGGTTGGTTAGGAAGAAAAAAAGATATTGACGTGTGTAAATAAAAAAACAATGAAAATATTTTTATTAAAGAAATTCCAATGCAAAATAAAAACATCAATATTGCATGCAACGGACCAACCAACAGACCGATATTAAATGTATGCTCTTTAAAAATGTATGCCCTGTGCTACCCTTGCGTGGTATGTGTGTGCATATAGTAAGTATGCCAGCGGTATTGTGAGGTGATATAAATACATGCATAGGACACTAGAGAATTTGGCAAGGGGGGTTTGAGATAGGTGCTGTGAGGTCATATGAAAATGTATCCCACAAAACCGAGTCTTCCACACAACCTCATAGTGCTATGTACATAAGTCTTAGAGTTGGCCGGTGGTTTACTGTACGTCCACTTCACATACACACTCCATCGACACCTCACAGTGCAAAACTTGGAAGCTGATGGACAAGCATGCATTGGATTTGGATTAAAAAAACGAGTATTTGTAATTAATCAATTGTTATGTTTTATTGTATTAAGATTACTTGAAATCTATATGATTAATTTGTAATAATAATTATTATTAAATTTATTTAAAATTATTTTATACACGTTATGTCTTAGTTCAATACATTTATAAAATAACATGCAGTGACCAAGAATTGCTGAAAATTAACAAGCATACTCTTTGCTACATACTATATAAAATGTAATAAGCGTATTTTCATAAAATGGCCTATGCCTGTAATTATTCACCCCGCCTGTATACATAGGTTTCACTCTGTCTCTCTGTCTGTCTGTGTGTGTGTGCCCAGCAATATCTCTGGTAATTACAATCCCGCTGAATTCAAACTTAGCATACAGGTTTCCTTCAATGACTGGTCGATACACAATTTTAAAAAATAACATTCTTCACTTTTTCTGAAGGGTCACAGCCTCAATGCAGAGCTAAAATCAATAATATAAAAAAAATCTTTGCTGATTATTGCTCGATGGAGCTAATTCTTCAAGTCCCAGGAATGTGTGCAATAAAAAACGGGGTGGATTGACTAAAAGCATGGCGATGTACGGAAAGTGATGGTTTTTTTGGTGTGGAGTGTGAGTTTATAATGGTCACGTTAGTGTCCTGCACCTGTTAATAATTAACATCTTTAACATAACTTAGGTACACTTTTAATAACAAAGGTCAAGTAATGGTGAAAGAATGTGTATAACATTCTAGCGCGTATGTTGGTATAGATCGCAGCACGAGCTCTACCAGGCTGAATAAAAACGCTATATATGTCAAATTAGATTATATTACTTCATTATCTTTTGATCCCCATAACTTCTCGCTCTATTCACGTCATTTTAAAGTCATCTTAAAATGAACATGAAAGCAAATGGCGAGCGTTGCGGTCGAGTGGTAAAACGCGAGACTAACTTTCCTTGTCCATAGGCTAGAATCCAATGGTTACTGACGGGTGTGGGATCGATCCAGCATGGCGTTATGTTTTTTCGAATATTAATTTCTTTCGACTCGGGCAACGTCTCGGGGGTTTTCTCCGGGTACTTCGGTTTGCTCACCCAGCAAAATAAAAATAAAAAACACAACTAATATTAGGTAGGTTGAATTTGGGTGCGCCACAGGTTGCAATGACACCTTAACCAGGGGAGACGGCCCAGAATTTCCCGATAAAAAGGGACAATAAAATGGGAAAAAATGCTCACGTCAGAAATGAAAATGACAATCCCGCAAAGGGGAGAGGGGGAAAGGGGAAACTAGCTGACAATGTGACACTAGTCAATGATGATTCTCCTAATTAAGTTGATATTCTGCAGACTGCTTGACTAAAATTATTCCAACCTAGTTGGAAGATCTACAACGAAGAATACAAAGCATGGAGATGAGGTGCTACAGAAGACCTCAGGCCATTTCCTATACTCAGCACATCACCAACAACAGACCCACAGACCATCACACTTCCATTGGACAACATGATGACATGCTCACAGTGGTGAAGAAACGGAAACTCCGATGATATGGCCACGTCACCAGAGCATCAGGCCTCGCAAAAACCATCCTACAAGGCACGGTGCAAGAAGGCAGAAGAAGAGGGAGACAGAAAAAGAGGTGAGAGGACAGCATTCGAGATTGGACTGGTTTGACACTGAACGAAGCCATGAGGGTTGCTGAGAACAGAGAAAGATGGAGTACGCTGGTTAAACGATCATCAGTGCTGCCCCAACGACCTTTGGGTTGCGGGATAGGATAGGGTAGGGACAGTATTAAAAAATAACTGTCTAACTCTATACATTTTCTGAAAAATTAGTACATTTTCTAAACAAATAAAAGGACATTTTAAAAATATTTTTACTAGTATTTTTTTTATTTTTATGTTTTAATTTTGTTAGTTATTTTTTAGTTACTTAAATATTAATCTACTTACCTGATTTATTGTTTGCAGGACACTTGGCTAATGCAGCCATTAGCTGCCCTCTTCCATAGTGACGGTAGAGAAGCCTTTTTTCAAATCCATTGGTGCAACTGGAAAATATAGAGAAAAAACATGTGTGATAGTAGTTTATAATTAGAACCTCAGCTTCATAAATTAATTTAATGCATCCAATTGAGAGTAACAGCAGAAGACTGTGCTACCCTAAGCAGAACATGTTTAAAGCTGCAAGGCGTCCAGTGCGGTAGCATAGGAGTTCGCATGTGTAAAATAATGTTTGCTTTCAGTTATGTTCTAGTGAATGGCATAATTAGGTGTTACAAACAAGCGTCTTTCTCGCTGTTCCTTTTGACTATTTTAGCCTCTACTAGCGAGGCACCTCCACTTATCAACCAGGCTGGGTCGATGGCTGTGGCGTGCGAATACGATTCCAGGTCTCGTGGTCGGCGGTGGCAGTACAGAAGTTGAAACCGCGGCAGTCGTCGTCTCAGCTTGCGCAGGGGCGCTTTCTGCTCCGTCGGAGGACTTGTCCGCAGTTCTTGCCATTCTCTGAAATCGAGACGATCGGGAGCCCAAAGATGGTGCAGCTCTGCTTCTTGCAGAAATTAATTCCAGGAGACGTTCAGACGCGCGGACACTGCGGCGTGCCGATAGGAGGAGGATGCACCGTCCTGTGGGTGGCAGTCCAGAAGTTGAAGCCACCGCAGCTGTCCGCGAGAGATTCCGACACGACTCTCCACTTCACACTACAACTTTCATCTTCTCTATTGTTGGGCTCCTCTGGCCGGGCGGCGGTTGCTCTGCGTGGAAGGGCCCTCCTCGTTCCGTCTCCGTCTCCGTCTGCCCGGCCTCTGGCTGCCCATTACCTTTTTTTTAACTATTGGGCGACGTGGAGTTCCCTGTGGAGAGTGGCGACCTCCGGACAACAGGTGTTTTCACCGCCAGCGGCATTCTGCGTTTTGCCTACCCTCCTTCACGTGGCCTCTACTTGGTCATCTTCTTGCGGCTCCATCGGCCCATTCTTCTACGGCCTCCTCGGCACCTTTCGTCCGGCTTTTCCGTGGCGTCCTGTTTGGCACCCTTACAGTCATTTTCGCAGCTGCTTCGTGCGCTCCAGACCCCATGCATTCGCACTTCACTTTCCGTCCTGATTCATCGTGCCTTCATTATCTGAATGTCGCAGCTCGCTTTTGAAGTCACCATCCTACCGCAACACGTCTTCTTACATCATACTGCCTTCACTCATCCAGTCCCCTATACGCTCCGTTTCCGGGAACGGTAATCTACTTAACGCAACGCACCTCCACTCACTGCCGCAATGACCCGACAGCAGGCGCAACATCATGCCAGTCTCTCACATGCCTCACAAACTGTTGGTGTTGGTTGTTGAATATACTATGCAGCAAATACACTATTTTGAGTGTCTACCTATTGTAGGCCTGTCAATATTGGTTTGTAATTACATACCCCAGGTATGCTACTACTATTGATAAAGTCAGAAATACAGTGATAATAATGATGGTGGTAATGCTCTAAAAAATAACACAAGACATGCTTACAAAAATATGCATAACACAGTAGAATACTTATCTCATTGACTCCAATCAATGTATACATCCAATGAATAATACACGAGTAAAACTCACAACACTTATGACGATCTTCTAATGTATACGTGATTGCTTTGCCTCTGAATGTTCTAAAACTTTGTTTGATTAAAAGAAATGTTCAACAGATTTATATCTAAGTCTTCAAACTTTGTGGCTTCAATATTTGGGTCCCAAATATACTCAGACCACTCAGCATTAGAACCTACCACGTCAATCAAAAAATCGATCAACATTTTACAATTAAAGTCCGTAGATAAGAGCACCACACTCATAAATATCACTCTTATTATCAACATTTAAGTCCTGAAGTACTGAGCATGATATATCGCTAATTCGTCTAATAAATCTGTAAAACCATCAACACTATCACTGTCAAAGTCCGCCATTACGATCGCGAAAATGTGCGACAAATATCCATTCATAAATCGAAAGAAATAGATCTAGAACGCTGATGCAAATCAAACATGTTCAGATGACACCTTACCTCTTTCTAACTCCAAAGTGACAGAAACCGACTGCAGATTCATCATACATTGTAGGCTGTAGACTCACGACTGTAGATTTGCCATAGCTGCCATCTAGTATAGATGCATGCAGAGCATTTCTGAAAGAAAAATAATAGAAATGTGTGCTATAACACAGCAAAATCTGTGGAAAGCAAAAGTATTTTTTTCTTCTTCATTCTTGCTCTTTCAAAACTGTTTGCTGACTGCCTGTAAACTTCATATAGTACCTTGTAAACTGAAAGAATGAAGTAAAAAAAAAAAAAAACAACAACAGAAATAAATATATTTATTACTAAAGATATGTAAGGGTGAATCAAAGGTGCATGATGCTCGCCAATGGCGAAATAGGTCACATTTGGTTATTCCGTGTTGTGTTGTGTGGTGGCTTTGTGTACCTTACAGATACAAAGGTATCATGAAAATGTCCATGGTAAGAAATTACTCAATCTAGATCTACCTATATCTACAAATGAATCAACCAACTGATTATGGCTGCTCAACCCAAGAAGAAGAAGCAAATTACATTTTCAACACATACCTGAAGTATGGGTTCCGGCAATGAAAAATCTTGAAAAGACGCTCGGTTGCGCATGCGCATCGCCTGATAATTTCAGAGCCAATCAAAAAAGCGGCAATTTTAGAGAGAGAGGCAGGGTCAAAACTGAAAAGTAAACACAGGCTCCCAGCAAAAATCCGTGTGTGTGTGTGTAGGTGGTCGCTCTCCAACGGTTTTGTGAGGTGGTTGAGATAAATGTATAGGCGATATACTTGGTAGCTCAGCATGCGGTTTCTGAGGTCAGCACTGTGAGGTCACGGGAAAATGTACCTCATAAAATTTTGTACCTCAGAAGCCCGTCAGAAAGTCTTACACACAACCTCATAACCTACGGTACGTAGACGCACACACACACACACACACACACCTATTGAAGAGCGAAACAGCTCCTCAGTCATTCGCCGGAGTTCTGCTTCCTATGTTCTGTAGTGCCTTTAAGCTTGCCTGTTGGCTCGTCACGTCCAGCTCGATTACAATCAACGCATCACGCATTGTTCCTGATCATCCGATTTCGATGTCAGATTTCGAAGAAAGTTATGTCAAATTTCAGTTTCAGAGTTCGGTGATGTCAGAGTTCAATGAAAGTGGTATCAGATTTCGGTGTCAGTGATGTCAGAGTTCAGTGATGTTAGATGTCAATGCCAAGTGATATCAAATTATATCGCGTCCCACATTCTTTACATGAGAGTATAATTGTAATCTGAGCTCGTATGCATTCTGTCGCGCGGACTTTTAAAGATCCTGGTGCTCATGTTCACGTCGGGTGAGTGCTAAAACACGAAAGCACTACAAGCTAGCACTCCTAACTTGCTGTCTCGCTCTGCTTAAGCGGCTGTCGAGCTTTCGTTGAGGAGACAACCCCAGTTCCACCCGCATGCCTGAACAATATTATCCAAATTGCACACATTTCAGGGAGAAAAAAATCGCCTTATACTGGTGTATGACTGTTTTCTGTCCTATTCCGTTTTATTTTTAGTTTTCGTCAGCGTTGCAGGAATATTTAATATCTCAGTGGGTGATTGGCGGTTTGATTCATTACGCTGTTCACGCTAGACACACTGTCCTTGTTTAACAAGGATATCCTGTCCACAATGAATAAAGACGAAGGAATGATACACATGAAAAACCCTTCAGCGTTTATTTGCCTTCTAACATTCCCCACCGAGTGGCGGAGGAGGAAGTGGGGGAGAGGGTCCAGCATTTGATGTTCCTTTATGGCATTTGAAATCAATTTAGTCTAATCGGCGAGCTGCTGGCAAAGTCAAACATGTTTCATTGGCAACCTTCCCTTGGTAATTAATTTGTCCCCGAGAATACCGCCAGGCCGACGTTGTTGTTTCAATCCCAGCTTATTGGCCACCTTACTTTTAACACAACAAGTAAATATTTATTTGATGATTATTGAGCACTAACCTCTTTCCTCTTTCTTCTCTACTCTCCCCCCTACCCCCCTCTATCCTATCCTATCCTATTCTATCCCGGAACTTGGAGGTCGTAGGGGCACCACAGATGATCCTTTAACCAGCGTACTCCATCTTTCCCTGTCCTCAGCAACCCTGATGGTTTCGCTCAGTGTCAAACCAGTCCATTCTCGAATGTTGTCCTCCCACCTCTTTTTCGGTCTCCTTCTTCTTCGGCCTCCTTGCACTGTGCCTTGCATGATGGTCTTTGCAAGACTTGATGATCTGGTGACATGGCCATACCATCGAAGTTTCCTTTTTTTCACCACTGTGAGCAGGTCATCGTGTTGTCCAATGGCTTGTGTTATGGTCTGTCGGACTTCGTCGTTGGTGATGTGCTGGGTATAGGAAATACAGAAATCTTCTGTAGCACCCCATCTCCATGTTTTGCATTCTTCGTTGCAGATCTGCTGTGAGGGTCCATGTTTCGCAAGCGTAAAGGAAGATGGAGATGATAATAATAATGATCTCCTATCCCCTCACTCCAACTCCTATTCCCGAACTTTCTCAATCACTGCCCACCCTTCACCAAACAGCCCTGACCCATTGTCCTCTCTCTACTTTTTCATCTCTCTCCCTCCCCCCTAGTCTCTCTCTTTTTCCCTCAGTCTCTCAGATTTTAATAATAGCCTAAACACTGTATGTGTGTGTGCGCGTGTGCGTGTGTGTGTGTTATGTTATTTTCAATTTAATGTTCGTAAAGATTAGTTCTGAATTATGTTAATTTGTTAAGGGACAAATTGAAAGATTAGACGTTTTATTTGGTCTGCAAACTTAATCCCTAAAAAAAAGTTTAAAGTGTCTGTCTCTTTCTGTTTCTCTCTCTCTCTCTCTCTCTCTCTCTCTCTCTCTCTCTCTCTCTCTCTCTTTTCTTTTTTTACAGTGTGTCCTTGCGAAGCTTTGTTATAATGCTAACACTGTTGTTATTTGGAACACAAATCTTAATGTCTATATTATAAATCACTGTGTTTTTATATTTATGTCTGTCTAGAACGTGCTCGCCTTATAAATCTTGCAATTATTTTTATTAGTAGTAGTAGTAGTAGTAGTAGTAGTAGTAGTAGTAGTAGTAGTAGTAGTAGTAGTAGTAGTATCCATGTATTTATTGATTTATTTGGGGTCTGTGTGTTGCAGGCAAGGGAAGAAGACGAAGTGTCATAAACCCTTTCCAACGTTTTATTGCTTCCAGTTCCAAAGTCAGGTCCTGATGTGATGACAGTGGTTGAATTATTTTTCTTCTGACGTCAGGCACAACGCGTGACGTTTGGTGGACAAAAAATAAAACACATCATCTGAACACATTTGGACGATCGCCATAAAATTTGTCAAACGGTTTCTGTGGTTGCTACTGCTGCTGACGTGGCAGTGGTTGCTACTGCTGCTGATGTGGCAATGGTTGCTACTGCTCGTCTTTCTTCTCCATCTTCTTCTCTGGTTTCTTCCCTGGCTCCTTCTTTACGCTTCCACCCTTCTTCCTTCTCGGCTACTTCTTCTTCTTATCCTTTCGTGTTCCGTTCCTTCTTCTTCCTCTGCTTCTTCTCCTTCGTCTCCTTCTTCTTCTCATTTTTCTTCTCCTTCGTTAGCTTTGTCTTTGTCTAGATTTTCTTCCGTTTCTTCTTCTTCTCCTTCTCTTCTTCTTTCTTCTTCTTCTTCCTCTCCTTCTCCTTCTTCTTTCTTCTTCTCCTTCTTCTTCTCCTTCTTCTTCCTTCGTCGTCTTCTTCTTCCTTCTTCCTCTTCCTTCTTCTTCTTCTTCTTCTTCTTCTTCTTCTCCTTCGTCTCCTTCTTCTTCTTCTTCTCCCTTCTCTTTTGCCTCGAAGCCCCTCAGCCGGAGACTTCTGAAAACACAAAAGTTTTCCCCACTAAATATCTTAATACATAGACTTCTCTGTATTACCACATATACCTTTCTCTTCTCTGCGACGGGACCAGACCAACAGTTTAATTCAACTCTCATATGTGTCGAACACAGTTCACACATATACGCAAATTGTAAAACTAATTATAACAACTAATTATTACATCTTGACGCTGATTACTTTCATTCTCAAAAATAAAGATAATGCTATACATTGTAAGTTGAGGTTTCAACCTCAAATCAAATAAAAATCCGATTTCAATTCGTTACTCAAAACTATACAATCGATCCACCATCTCCATCACCTCCCTATTCCCTCCTTCATACAAATACCAAAAATTATCTACTCTTACTTTTATTCCACCACAAGTAGAATATAATCATGGTTAAATATTATTATGTTTATAATACAATATTTCAATGATAAACAATATATATATATATACCTGCAGTCAACAGCTGCCAGAAGTACAACACAACCACTCCGTGGTACACACAAGAAGAGACTGCTACACGTTTGAATGTGATTGGTGAATCGTCACATGACCAGCTCAACCAATCAGCATTCAGTTATCAATAAAAAAATATTAACATGTATATCTTCACACAGGAAGATACTACAGTCATCGGACCGAAATATTATAAACCCGGTCCGTGACAATACCCCGTTTCTGCAAAAAGAAAACGCACGAGTTTTCTGAATTTTATCAGAAAGAAAAAAATTACTACAATTATGTCTACCTAAACTGTACAAAATAGCGAAAAAACAACTGGTCATTATTACTTATCTTAAACATAAACATATTGTATTAAGCAATCACCCCAAAGCGCACTAGACATACAAAATATGTAGTTTAAGTCCAAGCATGTTACCTTGATACAGAAAAATCAAAATTCCATAAGGTACATAACCGATCATTTTAAAGTCTTTCCATTTGATATCCAGTATTAAATATACCTATCCTATCCTATCCTGTCCCATAATCCGAAGGTCATAGGGGCACCACAGATGATCGTTTAACCAGCATACTCCATCTTTCTCTGTCCTCAGCAGCCCTCATGGCTTCGCTCAGTGTCAAACCAGTCCATTCTCGAATGTTGTCCTCCCACCTCTTTTTCGGTCTCCCCCTTCTTCTACCTCCTTGCACTGTGCCTTGCAGAATGGTCTTTGCAAGGCCTGATGATCTGGTGACGTGGCCATACCATCGGAGTTTCCGTTTCTTCACCACTGTGAGCAGGTCATCGTGTTGTCCAATGGCTTGTGTGATGGTCTGTCGGACTTCGTCGTTGGTGATGTGTTGGGTATAGGAAATGCACAGAAGTCTTCTGTAGCACCTCATCTCCATGCTTTGTATTCTTCGTTGGAGATCTGCTGTGAGGGTCCATGCTTCGCAAGCATATAGGAAGATGGAGATGACCAGAGAGCGCAGCAGTCTTACTTTGGAATAACAGCAGAATTATATACAAAGCATGTTCATTTTCCAAAGATTTTATGGAATACACTGATGATATTTTGACGTGTTTAAGCTGAATAGTGTCAGGGTAACGTGTTACCATATCAATGATGTTGAGTATGCCTCTGTGACCTTCCTCAGACAGCGGAGAAATCGGTTCCACTAAATCAGCTGTAACCCGTTTGAATGTTTCTGAAATAGTCGGCATCTTTTCTAAAGGAACCGGTGGAATGCAATGTCTCTCGCCTTGAGCACTAGTAGTAACATAACGAGTATGACCTTGATCTTTGATGAGTGTGGAAGCACCCGAAAACGGGTCGGACACACCTGGTAAATTCCATACTATCAAATCGGCCACTGGTTGATCAATGACACAACACAAAACAATGCCAGAGAAAAATGGAGTGTCGACAGACACTTTGGCCAACGGAAATTCCTCAATGTTTCCACCGAATGACCAACATTTACACTCTTTGCCAGTGTACTGGTCGTCCGAAACCAGTCTCTTGCGAATGCCACAGATAGTAGCACCTGTGTCTCTTAGCACATTTGTTTGAGGCCATTTACGGTACCTGACACTAGCTTGGGCTGACCACAGTTTTCATCACCCACTGAGCAAATGACTTCCGTGACTAAAGCTGACTGAGTGTTAACTGGAGGGTCCTGATATTTCTGCGAACCACTTTCGGTATCTTGAGCCTCTGGGTATCCATTGCCGCTAGCAGAAGGACACCATGCATCTATGAGACCTACTTATCTTAAACATAAACATATTGTATTAAGCAAGCACCCCAAAGCGCAATAGACATACAAAATATGTAGTTTAAGTCCAAACATGTTACCTTGATACAGAAAAAGCAAAAATCCATAAGGTACATAACAGATAATTTTAAAGTCTTTCCATTTGATATCCAGTATTAAATATACAACAGCAGAATTACATACAAAGCATGTTCATTTTCCAATACTTTTATAAAATACACTGATGATAGTGTCTGGTTTGGGCTACAACTGTTTTGATGTATTCTTGAGCTAGTTTGCAAGATTATAGGATCTTGTTTTGACGTGTTTAAGCTGAATAGTGTCAGGGTAACGTGTTACCATATCAATGATGTTGAGTATGCCACTGTGACCTTCCTCAGACAGCGGAGAAATCGGTTCTACTAAATCAGCTGTAATCCGTTTGAATGTTTTTGAATTAGTCGGCATCTTGTCTAAAGGAACCGGTGGAATGCAATGTCTCTCGTCTTGAGCACTAGTAGTAACATAACGAGTTTGACCTTGATCTTTGATGAGTGTGGAAGCACCCGAAAAAGGGTCGGACACACCTGGTAAATTCCCTACTATCAAATCGGCCACTGGTTGATCAATGACACAACCCAAAACAGTGCCAGAGAAAAAATGGAATGTCGACAGACACTTTGGCCAACGGAAATTCCTCAATGTTTCCACCGAATGACCAACAATTACACTCTTTGCCAGTGTACTGGTCGTCCGAAACCAGTCTCTTGCGAATGCCACAGATAGTAGCACCTGTGTCTTTTAGCACATTTGCTTTGAGGCCATTTACGGTACCTGACACTAGCTTGGGCTGACCAGTTTTCATCCATCACTGAGCAAATGACTTCTGCGACTAAAGCTGAGTGTTAACTGGAGGGTCCTGATATTTCTGCGAACCACTTTCAGTATCTTGAGTCTCTGGGTATCCATTGCCGCTAGCAGAAGGACATCATGCAGCTATGCGACCTACACCCCCACAACAATAGCAAACTATGTCCTGTCTATTCTGTCTTCTGCTGAGAGGAGGACTACCCGAGAAACGAGAACCAGGTCTCGAATACGTATTGCCACGTCCACGAGGAGCCTGATTGTTCTGAGCGCCCTGATGAGTATTCATGTTCTGATTTGCATAACCCCTATTTGGAATGGGACCTGTGGGTCGGTAGTTTCCACGTGGAGAGTCACGAAATCCCGATCCCCTGAAATTATTCCCTCTTTTTTCCAGTCCCACGAAATTGATTCTGAGTGGGTACATTCTGAGAAATCGACGCGGATGCAAAAATCGAGTCATCTGACTTCCATGCCAGTTTCTTTTCCGGGTGAGCCGTGCGAAATGCTTCAGCACTGTCTATCAAAGCTGCGAATTTCGTCAAATTTCTTTCTTTCAAAAACACGGCGAGATCTCTCGAAACAGAAGCAATAAACTGCTCACACAAGATCAGATTCCATAGTCCATCAAAAGTCTTTTCACAATCTGATAGTTGGATCCATCTTTCCAACAAGTGGGAAAATCGCTTTGAAAAAGTTACAAAACTTTCCCCCACTTCAGGCCTAACTGATCTGAATTTTTCCCTGAACCCATCTGCAGTGCACTGAAATTTCTTAAGAAGTTCTTGCTTAAGGTCATCATATGAAACTGCACCGGCAGCAGACAAAGAATGATAAACAGCTAAAGCTGGGCCTTGTAGTAATGCAGTTAAGTATACCACCCATCTACTGCTATCATAATTGAGAGCTTTAGCATGTGCCTCAAACCAGTACAAAAAAGAATCAATGTCATCCCTATCGTCTTTAAAAACAGGTAGTTGGGGCAACTTTGGAAACGAAGGGTTGGAGCTTCGAGTCCTAGGGGTAGTGTTCTCGCTCTGCAACTCAGCTTGTTTCAACTGAAGTTCAATTTCTTTTTCCTTTAGCATAAGGCTTTCTTATCCAGTTCCAACTGATAATCCATTTTCAATGTCCTTTCCTCTCGTTCTAATCTTTTTTCATCTCTTTCCCTGTCTAAACGTTTTTCCTCTCTTTCCTGCTCTAACTGCAATCTTTTAGCATCCTGTTCTAACTGAAATCGTTTTTTACTCCCTTTCCTGCTCTAATCTTTTAGCATCCTGTTCTAACTGAAATCGTTTTTCCTACCTTTCCTGCTCTAATCTTTAAGCATCCTGTTCTAACTGCAATTTTTTTTTGCATCCTGTTCCTGTTTAAACCTTTTCCTGTTCTCTTTCCTTGGCCCTATCATGTCTCTGAAAACACTGCTCAATGTACTGCTGCAGCTTTTCGTCAGTAAACCCTAACTTCTGGGCTTGAGTCAAAAATGAATTAAACAGAGTATCATATTCCTCAACATAAGCCATGATCAGTTGAATTCAAAAGAAAATAAATTACTAAAAGTAAGAGAATGCGAGTGACAGTCAACGACTAACTTTATGTTATACAAGTCAAAAATTATTTTTCATAAGTGTCACAAGGCCAGAATTATTACAAAATCAAAAGCAAATTCAAGTTTGACAAAAGAAAATAATTCAAAATCGAAGCAAGCGAAGTTTGTCAGATGAAAATAATTTAGAAAGCAATGTAAGTTCCAGTTTGACAAAAGAAAATTATTTCAAAATCGAGCAAGCTAAGTTTCACAAAAGAAAATTATTTCAAAATCAAAGCAAGTTTAAGTTTGGCAAAAGGAAATTATTTCGAAATCAATGCAAGTTCAAGTTTAACATACCATCACAAGTTTAACATACCATAAAAGAAAAGAAAACAATGTTTAGATTATATTCAGTCTAAGTACAAGCAAGTATCAGAAAACCATACTAAATGCAACAATTAATAACTATAACAACTACCAATATTTAAATCTAAATTATGACAAGTGAAATTTTATAAGTTATTTGTTTTGAAATGAAAACAAAACAAAACAAAACCAATAAAAATAATAATGAAACCCTATACTAAATAATAAACAACAAAAAACAACCACAACACACAACAAGAGAGAACTAAAATTCTAAACTAATATCGGTACAATAGAATACAAGAAATCAATAGAAAAAAACAACTAAGTTCCACTTCGGCTAGAAAACACTGGAAGTTCTATTAAAATGCCAAAAATAAATCCTAAATCCCTACATATATATATAAATAATGACTCTAAGCCCTCTCTGATCCCAGAACTATACGGATCAGACCCGCAAAGAAAGAATCGGAGGCGGGGTATAATCTATACAAACACTAACATCCTACCCAAAATGAAATGAAACAACAATGGAACAAGTCAATTACAACAGTACACACCACTTACTCTTAGCACACCAAAGTTAAGTGCCCAAAATTTATACACAACCCTTCTACTTATTCAATTAAATCCCACAATATAAACTCCCAATAAGATACAAGACAAATAAATAATCTAAACTCCCACTATCTAACTACGGGTTTCAGAGTCACCACTGTAACGAAAGGGGTTTTATGAAGAACTGCGTGTATGCGTGCGTGAATGATTTGCGTGTTCACCCGCCTCACACCTCCAAACTCTCAAGAATTCTTTTGCTGTCACACCCCCTTCTAGTACTAGAAAAATAAACAAGAATCAACAGAATTTACATAGGTACATATAACTCAATCAATAACATGGAAAACATTTAAGTAGTTTTGTACTCACGTACTTTGAAGCGATAATCCGTGAAAACACACACACACTTTCACAAAACCACAAATAATAATCCAGAAAGACAATCCAAGAATCACCAGTCACAAAACCACCAATGAGGTCCCAGTCCCCGTCGACAGAGAGAGTTACCAAGAGTCTCATGGAGGACAGAATTCGCTGTCTGCCTTTTTGTTTTCTTTTAATCCTCTGTCTCTGTCTATATCTATATTCTTTCTTCTGTTCCTCTCGGTTTCCCTTTGTCCCTATCCCTCTCTATCCTAGGCCTTCCTCCTCTCTGCACCGTCCTCTTCGTTGCTGCTGCTGCTGTTGTGGCCACTGCTGCTGTTGCTGCTGCTGCTGTTGTGGCCGCTGCTGCTGTTGCCGCTGCTGCTGCTAATGTGGCAGTGGTTGCTACCGCTGCTGATGGGGCAGTGGTTGCTACTGCTGCTGACGTGGCAGTGGTTGCTACTGCTGCTGATGTGGCAATGGTTGCTACTGCTCGTCTTTCTTCTCCGTCGTCTTCTTTGGTTTCTTCCCTGGCTCCTTCTTTACGCTTCCACCCTTCTTCCTCCTCGGCTACTTCTTCCTCTTATCCTTTCGTGTTCCGTACCTTCTTCTTCCTCTGCTTCTTCTCCTTCGTCTCCTTCTTCTTCTTCTTCTTCTTCTTCTTCTTCTTCTTCTTCTTCTCCTTCGTGAGCTTTGTCTTCGTCTTGATTTTCTTCCGTTTCTTCTTCTTCTCCTTCTCTTCTTCTTTCTTCTTCTTCTTCCTCTCCTTCTCCTTCTTCTTTTCTTTTTTGTGACAACACGAGTTTCAGCGGTAACAGAGAGAGCTATATTTTGTGCGAAGTTGCACTTCTCTGTTACGTGGTGTACATAGATAGCTTGACCGTTTTCTTTATTGCGTAGGAAAGAGTGCAGGAGCCGTGATTCCACGTGCGTACCGTAGTAATAGGGGTATGCAGAATAAGAAGATAGGGGTACTGACGAGAACTCGACTGTCTTGCTTGTGGCCTGGGTACATTTAGTAAGGCAGAGTGATTTTGGTGAGTTTTGCGTGAGGTCGGCTCTAACCAGGCAGTATCCCTGTGACTGTGTGTCTATTAGAACTAGGTGTCTGTGTTGGAAGGGTGTGTATCGTTGGTTCGAGCCACCCAAGGTCTTACGCCCTCATCGGGGTAAGAATGCTTAGAGTCCGAAAGTGGGGAGGATGGTAATTGCCATTTATGAGATAAATGTAGAATTCCTTCCTAAGGTTGTGTGGTTCTCTATTGAACACCTACCGAGGCTCAAGGTCTTTTGAAGAATTGAGATGTCCTTATCCACATCATTGTTATTGTTGTGAGAATAACTAGCAAATAGCCAGACACGAAATTAACTCTCAGGACTAACCATTGTGTCACCTGTGTTGTGTTGTTCTGTGTTGGGGAAAGGTGTGTCACAAGCCGAGGCCTAAGACGGTGAGTAAAACCCTGTAATTCACTTTCTTAGTGGCAAAGTGCTCCGAGACTGCGTACGCGAATGAAAGGTGATGAATGGGGGGGGAAAATAAATGTATTTTGATGAATAATGATTTATTGATTTTTTGTATGATTTTCATATGATTTTCTTATTATGTATATAAATAAGAGAGTGTCGTTGCTGTTGTTGTTGTTAAGTGGGTCAAAGGTGACGATCAAGAATGCATGTGGAGAGAGAGAGGGTGAGGGTGTATGTATGGGGAGAGAGATAATTGTACTATGCTGAAGAGAGATGAAGGAAGTGATTAATATGAGCAGAGCATATTTATATTATAGTATGATAAGATAGTATGGATGAAGGGAGATAATCATGATGTATTTATAACAGTTGAGAGTGATGGTGAAGGTGAAGATGGAGGTGGAATGAATTAGGACTGTGTGATTGAAGTGTGGTCGTAATGATTATGTATATCTATATAAAGGTCTGTACTTATGAAAAGATATGAATTATTAATATCAAGAGTTGCATTATATTATTGAAACGTATGCATAGCATCATGTATTATTATCATTGTTGTCATGCATAACCAGGTCAAGATGGCGGACGGTGGACGGCGTATTATGCTATGTAGTATTTGTGTTTTGTAGGCAGACTGTTAAGACTATATATTTGCTTACAGGTTTGGGCTGTTGTCATCTGCATCATCTGTTATCACCTGTATCATCTGTATTACACTGTTTATCCTTTACCCATGTAGTTGTGTTCCACTACACCATCGCCACTTTGCGCGGACGTGCATCTGTGTTATAACCCTTGCCTCTACAGTTGGGGAGCGTGGAAGTAACTTCGCCACTACTGCCTTGTCTTGCCTCAGTAGTGTGGGCGTCGCCATTTATTACAGGAACTCCACGCACCACACTCACGCACACACAGACTTGCACCTCCACACATAAAAACATACTTCATTTAGTTAATAAAATTCACCCATTATATTGTTAAAATAACTGTTTAGCTCCTACTGAGCTACGTGCAAAAGACGTTTTGAACAGTGCTTCAGTTCTGCAGTTTAACTTGGACAGTAGTTCGAAGATTAAAGATTCACAGCTCCATTTCTTAGTTGAAATTTTATAGTATTTTAAACTGATTGCTGATTGATATTTTGTTGTGCATTTTGTGAAAAAATCTGTTGATGTTTAGTTCTGTTTTGGGTTGAACAAAGGGAGGTAATTGGTAGTTAATACTGGGGTGGAGGGACTTAATAGGGGTGGAGGGTGGTTAGTTTCCCATTGTCCTGTTCTTGTATGTAAATTGTTGAATAAAAGAGAGTGACTGTTATTGTGGCATTTTTGTGTTAGTTTATTTTGTTTGAGTTTCATCCTAAACACTCGTTGTATGTGCTGACGTCGCGGAACCCGCTCGGGTGACGTGACATTTTGGTGTCAGAAGTGGGATAAACTCATTTTATTTTGTTAGGGTAGTGCCAGATGTGTATGTTGTGTGCTTGAGTTGTTGTGTTGAAAAGGTACGCAGCGGGCGGTTGGCGGGAGTGTGGGTGTGTCAGCCATTCTTAAGGTTCCTACGACACCTCCTAAGTATGGTTTTGATATTAACCACTCTCCCGTCATCATTAGTCACACTCTGTCAACGTCAATCACTCTTCCTTCAGTCGTCTTCCCCCCAAAACACCTGTACCAACGATCAAGGTCCACTAATCATTCTTTCTTCTCTCAAGACTGGTCACGCTCCATCAAGTCACTCTTCCTTTGGTCGTCTTCCACCCCAAAACACCTGTACCAATACCCCCTCTCAGCTATGGTCCAGCCCTATTGGGTAACGCCTAATACCCCTACCATCCATTTCATCTATGACTCATTCAGATACTATATGCATAATCACTCAGATACTATATGCATAATCATTATTAACGATATATTTGTGCACGTGTGTGTATGCGTGTGTGTCCCACACAAGATCATCAATCATAATCAAGGTCCACTAATCATTCTTTCTTCTCTCCATTTTTACATATGTAAAATCAATTAACATCCCACACCTAACCACGCAACCAACCAACCTTTATGAACTCATCATTAAAAAATAATCTATGGCCCACACCAACACACCCCTCTCCCCCAGCCACTATCATGTCAGCAAACATGACATCAGCATGACGTCAGCAAATATGACATCAGCATGACGTCATGACGTCACCACCAACCCCCAAAAAAACTTACATACGAAAGGCCCCCTTCTTCTACTACTGACTGAACATTAATTTATCCTGATTTAGCATCTGAAAGTAGTTGCGTTACCCTAAGTGACATACTTGGAAGCAACCATATTCCTATTAAAAATATTATAGATGATGTCCTTGAATCAGATATATTTGGGCAAGATATAATTCCTAAGTTTAATTATACGTGAAGAGGTTCCTGCTGGTGACTACCATCAATCCGCAGCTATAGAAGCGGATGGAGAACACGACACTGAAGGTGACTAAGACGAGTCTGACGCCCACCAAGAAGCTGTTCAGGAAGAATTCCATAAAGAGCCCCTTCAGATGAGACGTTCAGCAAGAGAGAGACGTCAACCCAGCAGGCTGAGTACCATCAGTTTGCGTTGTCCAGCCAACCCTACCAGCCAAACCACAAGAAAAAGTCAGATCTTCAACAGATGCTTGAAGCACTGACTTATCTTGTTCGTAGTGGAACAATGATAGTAAACCTTGACAGTTTACTTGCTAAGACCCTCAAATCTGTCATTCTCGCTGAATTTAATTTCTGACTTTAAAGAACTTTAAATGTCATGTTAGATTTAAAGTTCTTATTTTTGTTGGGGTTCATTTTTGGGACAATTTTGGAATATCTTAAATTTAAATGTTAGTGTTTTTTTATGTTAAATATTTAAATGAGGAGGGATATATGGATCATGATTTTGTGCATATAAAGTGTTTTTTAAAATTAAATTCGAGTATTCTTCAGTCATCATATGGTGTGTCTTGGGCATGCAAGACCTGGCATGGCTCAATCCTCTCCAGGCTGTTGACGCAGCCAAAATCCACGAGTACAATGTGGCTCACCTTGGCTCCAAGCATGTGGTCGTTGAACCTGTAGTAACTTGATGTTCCTCCATCCTGGCTGGTGACATCTTTGTAGAAGACTTTCGCTCAGTGATGCGGTGCTGACATCACCCCTGTTAGTCGCCTCTTACGACTCGCCGGGAAACGTTGGGTCTATCCTATTCAGTGCCCGAACCCACATTGGACAACACGATGATATGCTCACAGTGGTGAAGAAACGGAAAATCCGATGGTATTACCACGTTACCAGAGCATCAGGCCTTGCAAAGACCATCCTGCAAAGCACGGTGCAATGAGGCAGAGGAAGAAGGAGACAGAAAAAAGAGGTGGGAGGACAACATTCGACAATGAACTGGCTTGACACTGAGCGAAGACATGAGGGTTGCTGAGGACAGAGAAAGATGGCGTACGCTGGTTAAACGATCATCTGTGGTGCCCCAACGACCTTCGAGTTACGGGATAGGATAAGATATATACTGTAGGATAGGATTCTTTAGTCGTCTCTTACATAGGTAGTTTATTGTTTTCCGTTATGTTAGTACATGCTGAATAAGAATCGAGCGCAACTACTTATAATTAGATTTTGGAACTGCTTGTCACAGGTTGTAGAAAGGCACAGAAACATAAGATTATACTTATAGTCGTTATTATTAATATTTACGGTGTTGATAATGGCCAGGAACAGGTTTATTTTGGTAATTTTCTTTCAGCAATATTGATTTGAATTCAAGATATAATAATTAACCGTTGTTTCGCAATCCTCCGTTTGTGCATAGAGGAAATCAAATTATTAAACTATATGTTTAAGTATGTAAATAATGCATCACCCGCTATTACTCACTCTTCTCCCTGACGCTTGAGACAGCAGCAGCAGCACTAGCCTAGCTTTATCTTTTCGTGTAATTCTAAGCCCAGTGTTGTTAGTAGACAGCCATATTTGGTTGAGTATATTATAGAAAGTCTTTGGCCTGAGTCACACTTACTGGTATGTACGTATGTTTATCAGATTTTATAGATTGATGCATTGTTGATTGATTGATTTGTTGTTAGCTAATTAATTCGCGCTTCGCGCATTTTTGACTGGGATTTATTATTTTATTTATTATTATCTGTGTAGAATTCTTTTTATTTATTTCATGTTTGTGGATTAATGTTTGGTCATAAGATTATGTATGGGTATTTCGGAACCTTTCACTTCCGGTTCATATTGTAACTATTATCTTTGGATTTTGCTTGAATGCCATTTGCCGGTAACGCTTAAAAAGTATTTATTCAAAAGCGTTTTTATATTCTTAACCTACGAACTTGCTTGCTTTGTTTCCTTTTTTTTTTTCTTTGTTTCCTGATTTCTTTCTTTCTTGGTTTCTTTCTTGGTTTCTTTCTTTCTGTCCTTCCTTCCTTCCTTCCTTTCTTTTTTCATTCTTTCTTTCCTTCTTTCCTTCCTTCCTTCTTTCCTTCCTTTCTTTCTTTCTTTCTTCCTTTCCTTCTTTTTCCTTCCTTCCTTCCTTTCTTTTTTCTTTCTTTCTTCCTTTCTTCCTTCCATTCTTCCTATCTTTCTTATTTTCGTTCTTCCTTTATTTCTTCCTTCCTTCCTTTATTTCTTCCTTCCTTCCTTTCTTACTTCTCTCTTCCTTTATTTCTTTTCTTACTTTCTTATTTCCTTCCGTTCTTCCTTTCTTCCTTCCTTTCTTTCTTCCTTCCTTTCTTCTTTTTTCTTCCTTTCTTACTTCCTTCCGTTCTTCCTTTCTTCTTCCTTTCTTTCTTTCTTTCTTCTTTTTTCTTCTTTTTTTTTTCTTTTTTTTCCTTTCTTCCTTTCTTTCTTCCTTCCTTTCTTCCTTTCCTTCTTTCTTTCTTCCTTCCTTCCTTTCTTTCTTTTTTCTTCCTTCATTTCTTTCTTCCTTTCTTCCTCCTTCCCTCTTCCTTCTTTCTTCTTTCTTTCTTCCTTTCTTTCTCACTTTCTTTTTTTTCCTTCCTTCATTTCTTCCTTCATTTCTTTCTTCCTTTCTTTCTTCCTTCCCTCTTCCTTTCGTTCTTCTTTCTCTCTTCCTTTCTTTCTTACTTTCTTCCTTCCGTTCTTACTTTCTTTCTTCCTGCCTTTCTTTCTTCCTTTGTCATTTTCTTCTTTTCTTCCTTCCTTTCTTCCTCTCTTCCTTCCTTCTTTCTTCCTTTCTCCTTTTCTTCTTCTCTTCCTTCCTTTCTTCCTCTCTTTCTTCCTTGCTTTTTTCCTTTCTTCCTTCCTTCCTTTCTTTCTTCCTTTCATTCTCCTTTCCTTTCTTTCTTTCTTCCTTCCTTTCTTTCTCTCTTTCTCCTTTTCTTCTTTTCTTACTTCCTTTCTCTCTTCCTTCCTTTTTTTCTTTCTTCTTTTCTTCCTTCCTTTCTCTCTTTCTTCCTTTCTTCCTTCGTTCCATTCTTCCTTTCTTTCTTTCTTCCTTTCTTTCTTTCTTGCTTTCTTTCTTTCCTTCTTCATTTCTTTCTTTTTTCCTGTCTTCTTGTCTTACTTCCTTCCTTTCTTTCTTTCTTCATCTCTTTCTTTCTTCCTTGCTTTCTTCCTTCCTTTCTTTCCTTCTTCCTTTCTTTCTTCCTTCCTTTATTCCGTTCTCTCTTTCTTACTTTCTTTCTTCCTTTCTTCCTTCCTTCCTTTATTTCCTTCTTTCTTTCTTCCTTTCTTTTTTTCTTCTTTCCTTCTTTTATCCTTTATCTTTCTTTCCTTCCTTCTTTCCTTTTTTCTTTCTTTTTTTCTTGTTTTCTTTGTTTCTTTATTTCTTTCGTTTTTCTTCATTTTTTTCTTTCTTTTTTCTCTTTTATTTCTTTCTTTTGTTCTTTCTTTCGTTCTTTCTTTCTTTTTTTCCTTTCTTTCTGTCTTACCTTGTTTCTTACTGTGTTTCTTCTTTCTATTACTTCTATATATACATTAGAGTACGTTTCCAGTCTTTGAGTTAGATGATTGGGAAGATGACTGTAGTGACTAAAATGAAGATGCTAATGATGATAAATGGACATTAAAATCGTTTACACTGGATTTGAACTTACTGACTTTTATCCTTGAACAAGAACACTCCCTGAGTCTCAGAGTGCTATTAGCGTTTCCTCTCATACACATCGCAACACGGGTATTCACGTTATGCTTGATTTTCACATGGGGACAAATAACAGCTGCAGTCGAACCTGATTTTCACATGGGGAAAACTGACAGCTTTTGTTGCACGCAATGTGTGTTCACATTGAAGAAAAACAGCTTATGATGTCCTTGATTTTCACATGGGGATATAACAGCATATATGTTTTACGCGATTTTCACATGGTGAAAATATAAGTATATTTTGTAGATGATTTTCACATTGTAAAACTAAGTTTATTTTGTGAGGGGTTTTCACGGGCGGAAAATATAAGTTTATTGTGTACGTTATTTTAACATGTGAAAAATAAACTTTTATTTTGTACATGATTTTTACATTGTAAAAATAACAGCTTCTGTTGAGAAAGATTTTCACATGGGATAAATTAAAACTAGCGTTGTACTCTTTACAGGGCTAGAAGGTTAAATGCACTACAGGATCCCATTTTAGACACGACAGCGTCCTCTCTATAGAGCGCGTCCCTCTCAGTACTTGTACACCAAGGTCTAGCAGTATTGTTGTGGTTTGTCCACTCACTAGCAATGTTTCATTTTAAGCAACGTCGAGGCGGGTTACCACTTGGATGGGTGACCATACAAGGAAGGCAACCACCAAACCACAAACAAAAACTAACCACAAATGTAGCCGGGTGGGCTACAAAGAATTTCTGACCATTACGACACTTAGGCCTATGTTAAGTTTAAACTAGCTGTATGCAATAATTTGATATGTACTTTTCAGATCCCTTAAAGCAGATAATCGTTAGACGCAGCATTGAATTCTCTATTAGAATATATAAACTTTATTTGTGATTTATGTAGCAGTTTTAAAGGCGGGCGTGATGTTTAGAATAGCGCGATGCCTATCACATTGATAAAGACACCGCGCTGTTTGCGGACCAAGCTGACAGGCTTACTGTTGGCCGACCGCCTCAGCCTTCCCGCCTTGTGTAATCGTAGATTAACACATGATCCGAACATAATTGTCGATGATGGTGATAGCAAAGATTTTCCACTGTAACACCTTAAGTGTGATATTTTCCGATGCCTTAGTTCATTCGCTAATATTATATACGTAAAGTAAATATTAGTTTTATAGGGACATACATCGGAAGAGAAACAGAGGAAAAGTTGTAAGAAGATGGGCTAAATGTAAATATTGTTGTTGTGTTAGGTGTTTGCTAATTTAGTCCGTCATAGTCGGAACCCATAATAGTAACCATGTCACATTTTATATCGTTGGACAAAGGAGACGTTGTCCTTTCTTTGTCATTATTATTATTATTATTATTATTATTATTATTATTATTATTATTATTATTATTATTATTATTATTATTATTATTATTATTATTATTATTTATAATTGTATTAAATTAAAGAGTTAGTATGAGTTTAGAGTCATGACATTCTTAAGATCAGCAGCCATCTCCCTTTTAAATTGCGTATTACTTTTATTTCGTAGCAGATAGGTCCGAGATTCTTATATCAGGAGAACGGTCGTATTTCCGCGTTTCCGCCCATATATAATTTGTATAGTAGTATATTTGTTTGCATTTCAAGCTTTATATGTAAAATAAAAATTAACAACTACAACAATATACCGGGAGATCCGAGCATTTTTATGCACGCAGCACGCGTTAAACCTCGTTGTCAGTGCGGCTGGCGGTCCTAAATAAAAGCGGGGGACTCACACGGACTGATACATGGGTGCGTGAGGCTGCGATTTGTATGTCTGAGCCCCCTACCCTAGGTGGCTTTTATCTTCCCCCCGTTTTACTTTGGTCCTGAAATTTTACCTGTAACACATAATTTCCCCTCCCCTAGGGTCCCCATGATACTGTTTTAACTACTCGTCCCCTGTACGCTTTGGTGTGCGGGGACGTCAATGTAATAAAGGAAGGAAGGAAGGCAGACACACTCGTCCCCTATACGCACTGTGTCCGGGGACGTTAATTTAAATAATGCGGCAGACACCGCAGTCCCCTATACGCACTGTGTCCGGGGACGTTAATTTAAATAATGCGGCAGACACCGCAGTCCCCTATACGCACTGTGTCCGGGGACGGTAATTTAAATAATGCGGCAGACACCGAAGTCCCCTATACGCTTATGTGTCCGGGGACGGTAATCTACCTACTGAACTGACTGAACTGAACCGGCAGACACGGGAGAACGAGTCAGACACACAGAGAGGGCAGAATGTAGAACGTTATCTCCACGAGTATTTGTCTTTGCTACTGATGTACATCGAGGATAAAACTTTCAACGGTCATCAACGAACTGGCGTTGGGGAGAGAGAGAGAGAGAGAGAGAGAGAGAGAGAGAGAGAGAGAGAGAGAGAGAGAGAGAGAGAGAGAGAGAGAGAGAGAGAGACATTTGACATTTGACAATTTATTGCATTTTTTGCCATTGGCCCATATGCTCACACGCACGCGCACATGCGCGAACACTCTCCATTCACACGCATTTGATTCGAGCGTTGGTTTCTAACATACAAAAAAACTTTGACTGAACGGAAAAAAAAAAAAAAACAATAATATCTAATAGACATTTTTTGCGCCATAAGAAGTGTGTGTCTGTGTGTGTGTGCGGGGGTGGGGGTGGGGGTGGGGGGGTCATGGAAGCAGGACAATGCATTAGCTTATTCCAGAGATTCTGCAAGCTTTTTGCATCTTGCGAATGCGTGATATACAAACTTACTTAGGTTTCGTAAATGCGTAATCCCTTTCAAGCTCATCATGTCTTTAAGTAAAGCAGGTCGATCTGACAAAAAGCGATTTCTAAAATCATCATACAAAGGACATACATACAAAAAGTGATATTCGTTTTCAACTATATTCTTACATACAATGCAATTTCTTAGTGCAATATTATCATCAAATCTATAGGTGTTGTTATTAATTGGAAGAACTCCAAATCTGATAAATGAGAGTGCCACACTAAAACAATATACATCAATATCTACAATATACGATTCCTGCCCAAACTCGGTCTTGAATGAACTAAATGTTTTATAGCGGTCTCTATCCCGTACTGCTGCAGACCATTCTTGCCTAAAAATGTCTTGGTGCCTAGTCTTAAACTCTGCCAGAAAAGCATTTGTGTTACCCACTCCCTGTTGAACCCAAACAATGTAGAACCCGCACTCAGATAATATCTTACGTACCCCTGATACCCAGGTTTTCTTACCAGAAATATCTAAATTCAGCAACATGTGATACGCTTGGTTTTGTAATCTATCAGCACTAAGCTGCAATACTCTGAACCAGTACATCAGTGTGCGAATCGCTGAATTTATATATAGAGGAAAACGGCCTAATTCACCATATACCATTTTATTGGGTGTTCGAATAGGAACGCCTAGAAAATTTTTGCATGCTAATAAGTGAATTTTCTCAATAGAATCAAGACGACTTAAACCCCAGACTTCTGATGACTATAATACAATAGATTGCACTTTTGAATCAAACAGTTTAAAGAATACATCTTTTGACATCGACTTTAGTTGTTTCAGTAAACGGCATAAACTGAAGACTGCTTTCCTCCCCTTCCCTACCAAGTGGTTAGTTCCAATTTTATGACTAAGCATAGTTGTAAACATAAACCCCAAATAACAATATCCATTAACGACCTCTAAATTAACTCCATCAAATTTCCAATGTTCAAATCTTGATAAGTAACCCCCTTTTCGGAAAACATTATCTTTGTTTTATTAATGTTGACTTCTAGTTTTAGTTTTTCACAACACTCTTTTAGAGATGATACATTAATCTGGTATACATGTTCCCTTTTTGCTTTGATCTTGAAGGTCAAGGTAATGTTAGGCCTCGCAAAAAACATACAAAAACAGGTCATTGTACAGTGGAGTGGCTATTTATTTAACCTATAGTATGCAACATTATTGGGTTATTTGATCAGACATGCATGAAGTCACATGAAGGTTAAGGTCATCCCAAGGTCACCGTTGTTTTGGGCATAATACAACTTTTGCTGTAGTTTATTTGATAGTACATGAGTGTATTTGGAGCCGGTCATCTCAAAGTTATGATATAAAGATCAATGTCGGTATTACTTTAAATTTTAATGCCACCGTATCATTTAGTTTTTTCTGGGCACTCATTTTCATGTTAAATATAGTGAGGTCTTAAAGGAACATGTGAGTCATATGTGGTTTGTCCTTCTAGTCTAAGATTTTTGCAAATCTGTGCGAAATAAATCTGAAATAGTCCAATAATGATATCCAAAGAAATGTAGGTCTGTCCATCCCACAGGCGCTTGTATCTTGACTTGCGAATGCCTATGCCTGTGACGTGTCTTTTGTGTGTCCAGATACAAGCGCCTGTGGTCCATCTCCTCTGTGCAAATACTGTAACCTAGTTCATTACGCTGAACCTATGTCTGTGTACTGTAACCTGGCTAATTACGCAAAACCTATTTTTGACTCGCATGCATAGCAATGTGAGTCTATGAACCCAAAAGTCAAGTGTCTCGATTTGTGCAAATTTGCGCGATATAGTCTGAAATAGTCAGGCCAAAAATTATATCCAAACAAACGCCTGTCCGTCCGTCTGTCCGTCTGTTTTTTACCAGGTAGGTTGGATTTATAGCCACGAGAGGTCGAAATGTAGGCCTATCAGTGATTGAACGACTTACAGTCAAGGTCACAGTGTCAACAAATGTTAGTCAAATATGACAATTAATAGTACAATTTTTGCTCTTGTTTTCATGTGTGAACACACATTTAGTTTAAAAATTTGCAAATATATAACTGCGTCTGGAACAAACAAAAAAAAAAACCGTTTGAAATTATTTCCATATTGTTCTTGTTGTTGCTAGCATTTATTCATTGTTCAAAGTTACATTACTTGACCTGTAAATTTAGATCGCCTATTGTTTCTTCTGAATAAAAGAGGAACTGTATGTCAATTGTTTGATGATGTGTTTATACAGAAACAAAATAACACAAACGCAGACACTAACATGCTGACTCGGGCACTGAATACTTATGCGTGTTTGTTGTTTGTAATGTAATGGTAGTGGTGAATCAACATATGTTGTCATTCAAGCACAACAAACATATTAAAGTAAATCACAACTTTTTCTTTCAGAATTTTACTTCCACTCTATCCTGTATTCCCACAAACATTTTACATGCTGTAAAACCTCCAATGTCCGTCTCTCCAGTATACCTCGCCTATTATTGACCTATATTTATGACTGATAAGACCTCGTGGCCAAGTGGATAAGTCACCGGTTTCCTATGCCGAAGGCCGCGGGTTCGATTCCCGCAAGGAGCGAACGTATGTGACTTAGGTACAAGACTATTGAGGCCACCGAGGGTTTCCTCCAGGCACTCCGGTTTCCTCCCTCCCTTCAATAATGGCACTGGATGCAATCAATACACAATTTTCCAATATAAAATTTATATTTTCTTTCCGTCTTCCAATAGCGATCTCCCTGCCTTTACACCACCTGTTTGAGTGATGGATGTGTATTTGTTGTGTGTGTGAGGGTGGATGAGACAGGTGAGCGTGTATGTTGGTACATTATTATTAATATTATATTAATATTATTATTATTATTATTATTATTATTTATTATTATTATTATTATTATTATTATTATTATTATTATTATTATTATTATTATAAGTTTACTTATAATATGAATTACACCTTTGTAATGGAGCGATCCTTTCTGACTGGTTTGTAGAGTATACATTGAACAAACAAACAAAAACAACAACATAAACAAAGGAAAAAAACAGCCTAAAGATTCGTTTACAATTCGTTAATAAAAGTTTGAAATAGTTTGTTTTTGAATGAGTGGCATGTGTCCCTTGCCTCTCTGTTTCCGTTGTAATGTAATCCCTTTATTATAAAATTACATTTGGAATGCATTCTGAATGCTCACATATTGGAGGTTCCAATGCAATAGATTAAATTGAAGCACATAAACAATAATCTGATAATATGGACCGATAGCTATGCAACATGAAGAAGAGGTAGACAGAATAAGACGTAGGAGGACAACATTCGAGACTGGACTGGCTTGACACTGAGTGAAACCATGAGGGTTGCTGAGGACAGACAAAAATGGAGTATGCTGGTTAAACGATCATCTGTGGTGCCCCAACGACCTTTGAGTTGCGGGATAGGATAGGGTAGGAACAGTATTAAAAAATAACTGTGTAACTGTAATACATTTCAGAAACAAAATTATTACATTGTCTAAACAAATAAAAGGAAATTAAAAAAAATATTTGTACTATTATTTTTTTTAATGTTTATGTTTTAATTTTGTTAGTTATTTTTTAGTCCCAATAAGAGATCATGAGATTGAGAGACAGTCACATTCCTATGTTTGTATTTATGACATATAGGTGAGCGGTATAGCGTCCTTTTGGGACCATTATCTATTGGGAGCATAGATCAGCTGTGCGTGCATGTGGGGGCTGGGAGCGAAAAGGGTAATCATATCTAACTTACAAATATTAAACAGATAATGGTTTGAGCTTTCTAATCCTGTGTACTTATTTTGATGACGTTTAACTGTAGGGAAAAAAACACGTCACAATGATGACGAGTTAACACGTCATTTGCATTTTTCTTCACTTTTCTCGTCATATGCAGTCAAGGGATTAATAAGGGTAAAACGTTTATGCAAAATAACTAACCAACAGAAAAAAACAGTAACATCTTCACAAAATATTATTTTTTTTTCAGTTTTAAAAGAGACTGATACTGATAAACCTATGTAAAGCTGAGGGAGAAGAGTGATGCTATGGTTTGGTTAGCTAGCTTGAACAATTAACAGCTAAGTCACATCTGCTAAGTATTTACATTCAGATTACACTTACATAACCTATAGTAATACTTCCACCCTTATTTATTATTTATTTATGTAATCTCATTTAAAAAAACAAACAACAACAACATGTAAATGTCAAATAAAAAGTTTTACAACATTTATTTTTCAAAAGTGTGCAACATTGTAACTTACCTATGAGGTATTTCCTGTTTACCTCATGAATATTAATACACTTACCTCACAACGTTATCACAGGGCGTCCATTAAAAAAAAAAGAAACGTGTTGGGCTTACTCTCGATGAACAACATTCGTCACTGCTCTGTAATTATGTTGGAATTGGAAACGGTTAGCATAATCTAATATTAAGTGAAATATGCTATGAAGTTTATTTACCTCATAACGATGCTAAAACTGTGCATATCACACAACGTTGGGTCGGTGGGAGAGAGAGAGCATGCACTGTGTTTAGGAAGTGACATCTTTGTGATGTGACGTGCTGTGCGACTTATTGTGGTGCCTGTTGGTACTTGTCCCAGAGAGCTTCTGAGACTGGCATGACTGTAAAACGGTTGACAAAGACAATGAATTTAAATATTCAATGTTTATAGGGTCCAACGGACTGCCAAGAGCCGAATCAGGACCACACAAAACTATTCAAAATCAAACTACAATATTAACATAAAAAAAGGATTAAAGATGAACATAAAATAAAATTACTGTTGAAAGTTAACCAATTATACCAATAAGATGATATCACCTTACATGCAATAAAATAAACCAACATCACGTAAAATGTAAACAGGTTTTGACCATTGCAAACTTTAAAAATCTCATTAAAAATTGTACCGAACCAAAATATCCTTCTCTGTCATCAACCAGATCAGCACATTCAGACATAAAATGGCAGACGGAAAAGGTTTTGTCACATGCAAAGTACCACGGTGTTTCTTCACCTTTCAAAAGAGGGTGACACGAGTTTGCCCAATATGAAGGCGAGCCAAAACAGTTTTTTTCTTTGCGAGTGGAGCGCAAAAGTGGGGCAAAGAAGCAGACACATCTTGAAGATTTTGGAATAATTTGTTATTGATTTGATTAGACCATTCGGTCTGCCACAGCCGTTTAAAATAAGAGCCAGTCACACAGCTCAGGTCAGAGAATGGAACAAACTGAAAAACCTCTGAAGAAAAATCAAGATGAAGAGCTTCTTTAGCCGCTTTGTCCACAGCAATATTGCCGCGGATTCCCGTGTGACTAGGAGACAGTATATTGGTTAGACCGGTATGTGTGGTCAATTGTGATTGCAGCTCGGATGCAGTAAGTATAGTTTGTTGTATCTGGAGTAAATGACTTCCTTCCTCCTCCTCTCATCGATCTTCTTGCAAGGCACGGTGTAAGGAGGTAGAAGAAGAGGGAGACCGGAAAAGATGTGGGAAGACAACATTCGAGAATGGACTGGTTTGACACTGAGCGAAACCATCAGGGTTGCTGAGGACAGAGAAAGATGGAGCACGCTGGTTAAACGATCATCTGTGGTTTCCCTTCGACCTCCGAGTTACGGGATAGGATAGGATAGGATAGGAGTGAATGACAGTGTGAAAGAGGGGTGCATGACGCTTGGCAGTGGCGAGAAAGGAGATCCCGTGTGCGTGTTGTATCTTATACTGTCAATACAACCTCACATGCGTGTGGGTCATAACTATAATTATGAAAGTGACGTTATAGCCAATGTGTGGTAAATGCAGTGCAGAGATTTAATTACTTTTATAGGGATCTCTATACAAAATCAATATTCTCATCCATGTCCCCTCTAACAAAACACAAGTATGTTGGCACATTGTCTCAGTCGCAAGCGATTAATAGTAGGCTTACAAGAATAGGATCCAAACCTTTGCGTGCAGACAAACGTGTAAACAGATGTCTCTTTCAATATAGACCGTATACTAGCAGTGCGCATGCGCGGGAATATGTGGCTGGATGCAGCATTTTAAAATATACAGCACAGTCACACACATACACCTCACAAAGCTACTCAGTTATATAGATAGAACATTTGACAACTGAGAATCATTTTCAAGGAGAATTTGCAATGAAATATACGTGCAAAATCCACTGAAAATTAATGTAGGCTTACCGCTAACCACAACACATATCAGAAAAAAATACAAGGAAAACAACTCTCTCTCTCTCACACACACACCACACACACATACACATTCTCTCTCTCTCTCTCTCTCTCTCTCTCTCTCTCTCTCTCTCTCTCTCTCTCTCTCTCTCTCTCACTCTCACTCTCACTCTTTCTAGCTGTCATTGCGCTATAGAAGAGAAGTAATTAAAAT
>CM072520.1:52318198-52338271 GCA_036898135.1 Oncomelania hupensis
AGAGTTTTGTCTTCGTGCATAGACGTATTTCCCAGCTCTTCCAGACAGTGTTCAGTCCTGAATAGACGAACTGGATGACACCTCAGCAAGTAGAGGGTGGGGGGGAGGTTTATGGGAGAAAGGGGCGGGCGAGAGAGGAAGAGAGAGGGAGAGGGAATGAAGGAAACAGTCAGACAGAGAACCAAGACTGAGGGGAAGCTTTATTAATTACCTATGTGTGTTACCAATGCTATGCGTTCCTACTACTTCTTTTCAAGGCAGCAGTCGACTTAGTTGTAGTTACGATGCCCCGAAAGGCGGAGCTTTCTCTCTTAAGGGTACATTTTTGTCAGGATCATTTCGCGTGCATATGTCTCTAAAGATTAGTTGCATTTATGTATCCTCAATAGTAAGGACATCCCTCTGCATGGCTCTAAGTACAGAATGTTTACACCTTGACAGGAGTTATGAGTGTATCTCCAGTCCAACTGCCGCTCTTTTTCTATTGCTTTAGATGCCTTGTTAAGGTGAAACGTGCCGAGTCTATACAACACTAGACACGCTTCGGATGTTTATTTAGTCGTTTTTGTCTGGTTGCCTCTTATATATATATATATATATATAAGTGCTAGTATGTGAAGTTAAAATGAGTATTCTGTTTTCTTATAAATCCTCTGAATTGACATTATAGTAATTAATCCATAGAAAAAAATTATTGACTCACCACCTACTCCGACATACGCGCCTTCTTCACTGATGTCTGCAAGAGCACTCCATTCCTTTGCTGGTCCTTCTCCAGGTTGTGCAGTCCGTGCAAGAGAACATTTGACAGAGATCAGAGCAGTTTCTGACACTGTGACACGCTGTCCAAGTTATAGTATGATCCCATGGTTGACAGTATCATACATAGTCTCCGGCAACAGCATGCACGATGGTGGGCGTTTTTCACAGCCCAACCTCAACCAGCTGGTATGTACACTCATGAGGAACTGTGAGAGAGCCTCGTGACACCTCCTGAATGAAGTTCTTTACATCACTATTCACCATAGGTTCCTCATCACCAAAACTGAGGTCTTCCGAACACTTGCTCTCCAGCCATCCAGCAACATAGGCACAGCAGCATTTCTCTTTGTTGGTGAGCGTGACATCGAAAATGCTGTTTTCAATTGAAACTGCATCATCAACAATTAGTGGCCCGATGCAATCGTGAACTTTCGGCTGGTCATCCATCTCAACAGATTTGAGGAAGGTGGCTGCATGTCTAGCTAGGCGTTTCTTTGCAGCACCTGACACATCTCCAACGGTCATGAACGCGTTGCCTCCTGTTGATTGTCTGTACACGCCAAATTCCCCTTCAATCCGGTCACTTTGGATTTCCGTAGCAACACATATGAAAATCCAGCTGTATCCAGAAGATGCCTAAACAAAGCAGCTAGACCTCGCATTGTTTGGACCAGCGCCTTCTTGGGTCAAGCATTCAGCACGAGAAGCTCCATGGCCAGAATTTGCAGCTTTAAACTGTTCAGCATAGCAGGGGAACGACATAAACACATCCAAACAAGTAAGTCAAGTCAGAGTCAAAGTTAAATGAGGGCAAGGGTCAATGAAAGAAGATGATCGTCAAGTCAGTTACATACATTGTAACACGCAAACAAAATACACAGCAAACAGGAATACACATATCATTAAACACAGGACGGGGAAACAAAACATGGATCCACAGAAACATAGGACAGAACAGTTTCTCCAAAATACTCTTTTGCATTTTACATGAACATAGTCAAACAACATGCCTGGATGGCATGTACAATGGGGCTGAGGTCCCATTTTAAATATTTATTTAAACACCAAAGTAGCTTAGCAGGAGACAATCCTTTGTCTTAAAGGATAAGTCTTATAGGTAAGTGAAATAAAAAAAAAATGCCCAAACTGTAAAGACATCCAGCAACATTTAATACTACGCAGTCTGGACCCATTGATTTTTTTTAAGGCGTAGAATTATCTCCACTTTTGCTAAGTGTAACGGGCGGATATTTAGTACGGGTGCATGCAAAATATATATGACTCCTAGAAATGAAATATGCGTGCGTGTTAGACTCTCTGTTAACTACCACACCCACAAACGTACGGACTCTTCTCAACACAGACAAACACCAACACCAGATATCCGTTCCACGTTCTCAAAATTTATATAAATAATCAACAATAATTGTTATCAAACTTCCACTCTAATTCTTTCATACACATAAACGTAACTTCGTTAAACTTAACGCACACAAATCCCACACTGGCTGAATAACGCCGCACTAGCACGGCCGAGCTGGGATAAACGACGTCAGGCAATTACTTGTCCTGACCCCCACAATAATCACAAATGATTACAGTACCTTAACAGGCCGTTTCCACACGAGCTGGCACTAGATGCCAGAGTAGGTGCACAAAAGCTGAATGTCGACGGGCGGAGGAGCGTTCATGAACTCCAGTCCACCCGAAGTAGACAACGTAGTCTTTGGTCAAGACGAAGGGCGTAAAGCTGACCCTCTCCGGTGTCTTTTACACGTTGCCTCCAATCTCTCTCCTGTCCCCACCTGGACAGCACGGAGCCACAGCCGCTCCTGAGTAGGCCTCTCGCCCCAAGTAAGTCAGTAGCCCCAACAGGCTCCAAGTAGGCCGCTACAATGATATATGTATGTATATATATATATATATATATATATATATATATATATATATATATATATATATATATATATATATATATATATATATATATATATATATATATATATATATATATATATATATATATATATATATAAACGTCAATTCCCTGGCCTATATGATTTCATTATTCTTTTGTTTCAACACATTTCTACTTCCGTTCTATATGTTTGATCGTGTCTTCCTTCCTTTTACGATGTTGATCACAATCCAGATATAATCATTCCATGAATGAAAATTACTACAAGTAAACATACTCACGCCTTTCAGTCATATTTCATTATCTACTACTCTACAACTATCGCCCCATGTAATTAATAATATTATTACATCAATGAAAAATTATATTCCGTCCTAGTGGACAACAGCTCACCACCTTCCAATACAACAAATGCAATTTCAAAATATACTTATCAGAATCCGACAATCATGGAAACATAGATACCTGTAATTTCTACAGCACAAAAAATACAGCTTCCACTTCCAGACAGAAAGTTCCACCGAACCTGTACACCTTGACAGGTTCACAGTGCCTTCTTCATCTTTTAGTTATTCCACAATTTACTTTTTGTTCCTTTTTTTAACTTTTTGTTATTTCCTGGCCTACATACACATACGGCTCCACGGGCACACCAGCCTGACACAGATATTTTGAGTGAGTGAACAATTTTTCCTCTAATTCAAACTTTGATTTATTCAAACCTTCATATCATTGGCTCCCGAATCATAGCCAATCAAAAACACCGTACAATAACCGAATTATAAAAAACCCGGAAAAATCCCCTTCTCTACTCTAAGTAGCTGGCTTGGCAAAGACATAATATAAAATAATAATGATCGATAGATAGATAGATAGATAGATAGATAGATAGATAGATAGATAGATAGATAGATAGATAGATAGATAGATAGATAGATAGATAGATAGATAGATAGATAGATAGATAGATATTCAGTGTTTATAGGGTCTAGCAGACTGCCAAGAGCCGAATCAGGTCCACTATAATAATAACAACAACAACAATAATAATAATAATAATAATAATAATAATAATAATAATAATAATAATAATAATAATAATAATAATAATAATCCTATCCTATCATATCCTGTCCCGTAACCCGGAGGTCGTAGGGGCACCACAGATAATCGCTTAACCAGCATACTCCATCTTTCTCTGTCCTCAGCAACCCTGATGGCTTCGCTCAGTGTCAAACCAATCCATTCTCGAATGTTGTCCTCCCACCTCTTTTTCGGTCTCCATCTTCTTCTACCTCCTTGCACTGTGCCTTGCAGAATGGTCTTTGGAAGGCCTGATGATCTCGTAACGTGGCCATACAATCCGAGTTTCCGTTTCTTCACCACTGTGAGCAGGTCATCGTGTTGTCCAATGGATTGTGTGCTGGTCTGTCGGACTTCGTCGTTGGTGATGTGTTGGGTATAGGAAATGTCCAGAAGTCTTCTGTAGGACCTCAACTCCATGCTTTGTATTCTTCGTTGGAGATCTGCTATGAGGGTCCATGCTTCGCAAGCATATAGGAAGATGGAGATGACAAGGGAGTGCAGCAGTCTTACTTTGGAATGTAGACTGATGGTCCTGTCTGTCCAAATGAGCTTCAAACTTGTCAGGGCAGCAGTTGTTTGTGCGATCCTGGAGAGGACTTCCTGTCGGGACCAATTGTCTGACACAATGTCTCCCAAATATTTGAAGCTATGCACTGTGTTGAGGGATTGGCCTTGGACTATGATGTCCGTGTTGATTGCATTGGTGTTGTATGTCAACGCACGGGAGGATCCTTGTGCAGCCCTTACCCAAAATACGCAGTGATTTCAGGGGGTGCTGCACCACCTGCCGTGGTTGCCTCCGGATCCGTAATAAATAAGTGGTGTGTGCAATTAAGGATAGAGTTTCAGCATCAAAGATAAGAGACACGCGCGCATTTGCACCATAGATGTGTACACTCAGAGTGTGATGGTAATACAAATCAACTTATTCATTCACTGATGATGTTTATGACTGACAACAATGATGCGTGATCACATGTGATACAAATGAAATCTGTGTTTTACTCCAGTGTCGTCTCAGTCGTTGTTCGTGAGATTGTGAAAGAATAAAAATTCAACTTATCTTCATTTGTAGAGGCTTGAAATAAACTCAATGTCAATGTTTTTTTTACACTCTGGTACTCATTGTCTCTGTCTTTGCTGTGATGTCTTGGAAACTTGATGTTGTTCGTTCCTCTGCGACTTGCCTACATCTTCCGGCCTGCACTGATTTGCGCCTGAAACGATCAGGTGGTGACCTAATGTCCCAAATATGAATGGATGACTTTTCTAGAATGAAGCACAAGTATGATGTAATGCTCGTTCGTCGAACCTTTAAAAAACGTTGTATAATTTATAACACACGATAGTTGATAATGAATGATAGATGAGATGACTGATGATCCTACTTTCATCCTTCCACTTCCATGCCTTACATACAATGACATAAACAAACACTTCTGCCAAGTGCTCTCCAAACCGGATTCTCTGCAAAAGATCTAAATCTAAACACAATCATATCTTTATCAACGCTGTGAGATGAAGTCTAAGAAATCTACGAATCGTTCTAGAACGCACGAAGGCTAACAATATAGAAATAATAATGGAAAAATTATAATTATTTCATACGAAAACAAACTAACTAACATGGAATAAACACATTTTTGTATATCTTTAGAACTATCTATCTGGCGTCTGCTAGCCCAGTACAGGCTAACTAAATACGTACCCACGATGGTGCATGAATAATTATTATTGATACGTTTACCTGTCCAGCTATCTATCTAGCCTCTGTTAGCTCAGTACAGTTTAGCTAAACACGCACCCACGATGGCGCATGAAGAAAGAACCCAACGGTTCGTGACGGCAAAGATGGCTCCTGATACGGGTAACGCCCAGTTGATTGACGACCTTGGACAGTTGAACCAGGTGAAAGTTGGCGGACCATTCCCACCCAAAGCTGATTCATTCAGTATCCTCTGGTACTTCTCAGTATCCCTCTTGGCTTCCTTCAACTGGTGTGCCTTGCACAGTTAATGCCGCATCTAGGAGTTACTTGCGATTCTTCTTCGATTGTTGGCCCGTGAAGACGGTGTTGTTGACTTTTTGTCCCCTTCTCTCCTATGACGCAATCGGTCTATGACGTAATGATACACCGACGTCAAAACATAGAGTCTTGAGAATTTCATCCAAAGGCACCCAAAATATGTCATTTGAAGATTACGAAAAAATAAAACAAACGATATACCGTTGCTGTCGGGAAAGCTGGCAGAAGAGACGCGTATTTTCGCGACATTGTTGGTCATCATTTTGGTCTTCTCTGCACTTATCTCCATTCCACTAGCTCTGGAGATGGTGTCAAGACTCTGTACCAGCTGTTCAAGTTCTTGTTCCTCTCCAGCCAATCCATCAACGTCATCCTCAAAAAGAAGATTGGAGATTGCTTTTCCCCCTATGCTGACTGTGCCTTCGTGATCTGCAAGAGCATCTGACATCATGCGCTCTAGGAAGATGTTGAAGAATGTTGGGGAGAGTAGGCATCCTTGACGCACACCGATTGTTGCTGTGAACCAGTTCCCGATGACGCTGTTGTGGAGGACTGCACTGGTAGCCTTGTCATACAGGCTTTTGATGACTTCAATAATTTTAGGGCTGATGTTGTACACTTTCATTGTTGCCCATAGAGCTGCATGCCAGATACGGTCTAACGCCTTCTTGAAGTCTATGAACACATGATATAGATGTTGTTGATGTTGTAGGTATTTCTCACAGATTATTCTTAGGTTGAAAATCTGTTCAATGGTACTTCGCCCTGCCCATGACTCCTGTTTGTTCTTCAGCTATGATTTGTTCAGCTTGAGGTTTCAACCTGTTGAGTATTATTTTCAAGAGGACCTTGCTGGGATGGCTGATGAGGATGATGGTGCGGCAATTTTCACATTCTTTAAGGTTACCTTTTTTGGGAAGTGTGATGACAAGCGACTGGGTCCATGGCGTAGGCCACTTCCCACTCTGCCAGATCTTGTTACAGATAATGGTGAGGGCATCACTCATCGCTTCCCCTCCTGCTTGTAGCAATTCCGCGGGTATGTTGCCCACTCCCGCTGACTTCCCTTTCTTCAGCGATTGCACTGCTGCCTCAACTTCTTCCCGGAGATTTGAAGGATTTCTTCTTCTCTGTTCTCGGGGCATGCTAGAACTGATGGGTGTCCATTTGGTGTATGGTTGTAAAGGTCAGAGCAGTACTCTGTCCACCTGTCCAAGACTTCTTGTTCTTCTGTAAGGCATATGCCAGACTTGATTTGGAACGTGGAGACTTTGGGCTGTTTAACACTTGTCAGACACTTCACAGTCTGGTATGCCTTCTTTCTGTTCTTATTCAGACTGTTTTCTATTTTATGGCATTGATCTTCTATCCAGTTCTCCTTTGCTGTGCACATGCCTTTTCGGATGTCATTGTTGATTTTTTCGGTAGGCATCGGCTCCCTGGAAGGTGTTTTTTAAATTTTTTTATCTCTCTTCGTTTATCACGCAGATCCAAAACTTCAGGTGTGGTCCACGGCTTCTTCTTTGGTCGGTGCTTGCCAAGGATTTCAGTGACAGTCACAGCTGAGTTGAAGGTGGTGGTCATAGTGTTGACATCTACTTCACCAGCCCCCAAAATGAGCAGTGGTGCAAATATCCCTCCAATTGTTGCCTGAAATAGTTCTGCCACCTCCGGGTCTTTGCTGTATTTACTCTCCTCAAGTGGAGCCGGAAAGACATCATTACGAGATCGTGGTCACTTCCGATGTCTGCTCCTGGAAAAGTGCGTGTCCTGCCAATGTTGATGCTTGATCTGAAGCGTTTCTTGACCATGATAAAGTCGATCTGGTTGTGATGCTCCCCGCCGGGACTGTACCATGTCCATCGTCTGGAGTTTTTGTGGAGACCAAGCGTGTTTGCCAGTACCAGATTGTTGTATCTGGCAAACTCCAAGAGTCTCAGACCCCTGTAATTTGTCTCGTTGTTGCAGTGGGGTCCACATGTGTCTCCCCAGTTGTGGTGCGCATCTTGGCCAACCTTGGCATTCCAGTCGCCTTGCACTATGACTAGGTCCTTCTTCGGCACTTGGTCAAGGACCGCCTGTAGCTTTTCATAAAAATCCTCCACTTTGCTGTCATCATGGTCTGATGTTGGGGCATAGGTGATGATGGTGATGTTGAAAGGGGCTTCTCTCAGACGGATGGTAATGAGTCTACTGGAGACTGGGCAGCAACCCATGACAGTGGCTAGAATGTTCTTGTGGACCAAGAATCCAACGCCGTGTTCGTGCCTGTCAGCTCTACCGCTGAAATAAAGCTTGTGGCCTTTGTGGTCGTTGTTTCACCTAAGCCTTTCCAGCGCTGTTCCGAGAACAGAAAAGAAGAAGAAATCCTCACAATTCTCCGGAAAGAAGTTGAGGCAGCAGTGCAATCGGTAAAGAAAGGGAAGTCAGCGGGAGTGGACAACATACCCGCGGAACTGCTACAAGCAGGAGGAGAAGCGATGATTGATGCCCTCACCATTATCTGTAGCAAGATCTGGCAGAGTGGGAAGTGGCCTACACCATGGACCCAGTCGCGTGTCATCACTATTCCAAAAACAAAGTAACCATCAGGAGTGTGAAAATGACCGCACCATCAGCCTCATCAGCCATTCCAGCAAGGTCTTCCTCAAAATAATACGCAACAGCTTGAAATCACAAGCTGAACAAATCATAGCTGAAGAACAAGCAGGATTTAGGTCAGGGAGAAGTATTACTGAACAGATCTTCAACCTCAGAATACTCTGTGAGAAATACATACAGCACCAACAGCATCTATAGTATATGTTCATAGACTTCAAGAAGGCGTATGACCGAGTCCGGCATGCAGCTCTATGGGCAACAATTAAAGTGTACACCATCAGCCCTACAATTATTGAAAGCATCAAAAGCCTGTATGACAAGGCTACCAGTGCAGTCCTCCATAACAGCGTCATCGGTAACTGGTTCAGAACAACAATCGGTGTGCGTCAAGGATGCCTACTCTCTCCAACACTCTTCAACATCTTCCTAGAGCGCATCATGTCAGATGCTCTTGCAGATCACGAAGGCACAGTCAGTATAGGGGTAGAGCAATCTCCAATCTTCGTTTTGCGGATGACATTGATGGATTGGCTGTAGAGGAACAAGAACTTGAACAGCTGGTACAGAGGCTTGACACCACCTCCAGAGCTTATGGAATGGAAATAAGTGCAGAGAAGACCAAAATGATGACCAACAACACCAATGGCCTCAACACGGACATCAAAGTCCAAGGCCAATCCCTTAACACAGTGCACAGCTTCAAATATTTATAAGCCATTGTATCAGACTGGAAGTCCTCTCCAGAATCGCACAAACAACTGCTGCCCTAACTAGTTTGAAGCCCATTTGGAAAGACAACACCATCAGACTACATTCCAAAGTAAGACTGCTGCGCTCCCTTGTCATCTCCATCTTCCTATATGCTTGCGAAGCATGGACCCATACAGCAGATCTACAACGAAGAATACAAAGCATGGAGATGAGGTCCTACAGAAGATGTCTAGGCATTTCCTATACCCAACACATTACCAACGCCGAAGTTCGACAGACCATCACACAAGCCATTGGACAACACGATGACCTGTTCACAGTGGTGAAGAAAAGAAAACTCCGATGGTATGGCCACGTCACCAGATCATCAGGCCTTGCAAAGACCAATCTGCAACTCACAGTGCAAGGAGGTAGAAGAAGAGGGAGACCGAAAAAGAGAAGGGAGGACAACATTCGAGAATGGACTGGTTTGACACTGAGCGAAGCCATCAGGGCTGCTGAGGACAGAGAAAGATGGAGTATGCTGGTTAAACGATCATCTGTGGTGCCCCTACGACCTCAGGGTTACGGGACAGGATAGGATAGGATAGGCAAACACGTACAGTAGGCATATTTCATAGTGCTGATAGACGTAAGGGGACTCTCGAGCGCAATATAATTACTTAGTTTGGATTCACGTGCGTTTGATCATGAGTGATAGAAAGACACACTCACGCACGGACACACCCAAACAGAGAGAGAGAGAGAGAGAGAGAGAGAGAGAGAGAGAGAGAGAGAGAGAGAGAGAGAGAGAGAGAGAGAGAGAGAGAGAGAGAGAGAGAGAGAGAGAAACACAATAACCTGTTGCCGGGCAAAGACCTAATGGCACCAAGGTTCTTCCGAAGTTTAACAGATCACAAAGTCAAGTAAAAGGTAAAAAGGTAAAGGTAGTCTCATAGCCTTGTGGCCGTAGGGGAGCGTGATGTTGGAGATCACACTTATCTTGGGCCAGCGTAATGGGGGCGTTGTTATTTGTCGCTTCACGTTGCGATCACCCATCCAAGTGCTAACCGCACTGGACGGTGCTTAACTTGCGACACAGTAGCGAGTGCTCCAACCACTGCGCTATCCGACACCCCGACACTTCCGACATCCGACAAAGTCAAGTCCAACCGTAAAATGCAATGCCCCAAGGACAAACAGTCCAGAGTAACAGGTTCTTTTTAAATTAACAATCACTATTGTTCTACAAGAATAAAACGCTATATCAAAAATAACCTTCTTTAATATAAATAGATCCATTCGTTGGCTTATGCACCTATTGATAACAACAGTGTTGATTTTAATGATAGCTCCGCAGCAAAAGCGCCTCGGGCGGCTTGATTACTTTCCTGTATCAACCAGCGCCTTGAGCAGCTCTAGAGGTAAAAAAAATGCGCGATAAAAGAACGATTTATTTACAAAGTTCACAATAAATCGTTGCTGGATTAATGGTGTGAACAATTTTGCCCTAGTTACGATCTTGTGAATGACGTAGTCTTGGGTGTTTTGTGGCTGCATACTTGAAAGGTCTTTGCACTGGTTATGACCTCGCGGAGAACATGAACTCTTTGTCGTGGGTACGACCTCGTTAATGACGTAAGGTCTTGGACCTGAGTTCAAAATCTCGAAAAGAAATGCGAGGTGACGTAAGGAGAAAAAAGAAGAAGAAGAAGAATGGGGAAAGAAGAAGAAGAAGAAGAAGAAGAAGAAGAAGAAGAAGAAGAAGAAGAGGAACAACAACAACAACAACAACAACAACAACAACAACAACTACAACGACAACAACAACAATGACGACAACAACAACTGTTACTGCAATAATAGCAACAACAACAAATGTAATAACATAATTTAGAATAATATAGTGATGCCCTTGTTGGGCCAGGATGTGGGCAATGCATTCTGGACTATAATGTACACATTTATAATTGTGTTGGAAAAGTGAGTTATAATCTGTTAGATAAAAAGAGGAATTTAAAAACAACTAAAAATGCTCATCGACGATGTTAGTCAAGCATGTATTATATAATGCAAGACTTAAGTTTTGACACCTAGCACAGAAATTTTAGCCACGTAACTGAGTGGTTGTAAACGCGTTATTATCAACGGATAATAAGTATATTCTAAAGTGCCGGTCGTCTCAAGTGAAACTCAAAAGCAATCAAAATCAGTCGTTTTTGGTTCACACTCATCTGACCATGAGTGAGAAAAAAAGCAATATCCACACACGCATTACATGACATGGTTAATGGTTTAGGTCCAGCGGAATCTACACACACATACACATGCACACACATGAATGAACATTGAGGTTTAACCTCTACATCCACCATTGGCGATATGGCAGACAGGGGTAACCATCCCAGGATAGAGAGGGTAAGGGCCTAAATCAACACTGAACCGCCAGAGCAATCAAACTGCAAATACTGACAGTGACATTGGCCACTTTTTCTCTTGTCCAGCACGGAATAGGAACCTGGGCCAACAGGTTTTCCAGGCGATCGCTCCTCCACTGAACCTACGGCTGTTTCCGTTTCTTCACCACTGTGAGCAGGTCTTCGTGTTGTCCAATGGCTTGTGTGATGGTATGTCTGACTTCGCCGTTGTTGATGTGTTGGGTATAGGAAATGCCCAGAAGTCTTCTGTAGCACGTCATCTCCATTCTTTGTATTCTTCGTTGTAGATCTGCTGTGAGGGTCCATGCTTCGCAAGCATATAGGAAGATGGCGATGACAACGGAGCGCAGCAGTCTTACTTTGGAATGTAGACTGATGGTCCTGACTTTCCACATGGGCTTCAACCTTGTCAGGGCAGCAGTTGTTTGTGCGATCCTGGAGAGGACTTCCTGTCGGGACCCATTGTCTGATACAATGGCTCCTACATATTTGAAGCTATGCACTGTGTTGAGGGATTGGCCTTGGACTTTGATGTCCGTGTTGATGCCATTGGTGTTGTTGGTCATCATTTTGGTCTTCTGCACTTATTTCCATTCCATAAGCTCTGGAGGTGGTGTCAAGCCTCTGTACCAGCTGTTCAAGTTCTTGTTCCTCTCCAGCCAATCCATCAACGTCATCCGCAAAACGAAGATTGGAGATTGCTCTACCCCCTATTCTGACTGTGTTTTCGTGATCTGCAAGAGCATCTGACATTATGCGCTCTAGGAAGAAGTTGAAGAGTGTTGGAGAGAGTAGGCATCCTTGACGCACACCGATTGTTGTTCTGAACCAGTTCCCGATGACGCTGTAATGGAGACTGCACTGGTAGCCTTGTCATACAGGCTTTTGATGACTTCAATAATTTCAGGGCTGGTGTTGTACACTTTCATTGTTGCACATAGAGCTGCATGCCAGACTCGGTCAAGCGCCTTCTTGAAGTCTATGAACACATGATATAAGATGTTGTTGGTGCTGTATGTATTTCTCACAGATTATTCTGAGGTTAAAAATCTGTTCAGTGGTACTTCGCCCTGCCCTGAATCCTGCTTGTTCTTCAGCTATGAATTGTTCAGCTTGGGGTTTCAACCTGTTGAGTATTATTTTCAGGAGGACCTTGCTGGGATGGCTGATGAGGCTGATGGTGCGGTAAGTTTCACACCCCTGAAGGTTAACTTTTTTGGGAAGAGTGATGACAAGCGTCTGGGTCCATGGTGTAGGCCACTTCCCACTCTGCCAGATCTTGTTACAGATAATGGTGAGGGCATCAATCATCGCTTCTCCTCCTGCTTGTGGCAGTTCCATGGGTATGTTGTCCACTCCCGCTGACTTCCCTTTCTTCAGCGATTGCACTGCTTCCTCAACATCTTCCCACAGAATTGGGAGGATTTCTCCTTCTTCATTGGGTGTATGGTTGTAAAGGTCAGAGCTGTACTCTGTCCATCTGTCCAAGACTTCTTGTTCTTCTGTAAGGTATCCCATGACGCACCTCCTGAGGTCTACTGGACGATATTTTTCCGTGTTGATGTGCCGTTCAACTTAGAGAAATCAACCCCTATCAGAACAGACATGGAGAATTCAAACTTCGGCTGTTGGTTTGAGCAACTAAAGCCCACTTTATCATTGTTTAATGTAAAAACAAAAACGCCAAATAATAGGAGAAATCTGTTTTGCCAAAAATACAAACATTCTTCAACTTGGGGCTTTTAAACTTTTATTTTTTTGTTAACCAATCAGACTTTATGTTATGTTAATGTTTTTTTGTATACACAATCATACCATAATAAGGAGTTTCCGGTTGACGCCAAACAGGTTATACCGACCCGAGCTCTGTTGAATTTTGTGATTTTGCGGTGTTTACAGTGTTTTGTTGTGCGTTTTGTATTGTGTAATTGTTGTCTCATGGATCCTCAAGTAAGTGTAGCGTTGCTTTGCTTCTCTCTTTATGTTCGTTTGGTTACTCTATCTTTTTTTAGATTCGTTCACTGTGCTTTCTTGCACTCACGTAGTCCGCCATCTTGTTCCGGCATCCCAGCCACAAGCTACACACGCGATAAGCTACTGTCATTGAAATCTAAACGCACGCGGCTCGCTCCCGACCTTGTGTTCCGATTAAAAGAGTTCTCGATCGGCCGTCATTTGCCCAGAAAACGGACTAGTCGTGGAGGCAAACGCAAACAAAACATCTCGTCCATCCCTGTTGTCCTTACACACAGATCGCCTGTCATGCTTTCCAACCCCGACCCCACGCTTCGTGTTGCATCATACCCAGAGGCAGAGTGTACCACTAGGCCTGAGACTCATCGCTGTAACACAGACAATCTCATTCACATCAACCTCTTCCCCCAACCTCTATCTTCACACCTCGACAGCCATAGCCCTCTAGGCCTACGCATTGCATCATTCAATGCTCAATCACTAGGTCCCATTGAAAAACGTACCGCTCTGCAAGAATTCGTCTCACACAAGCAGACTGACATAATGTTCATCCAAGAAACTTGGTTTCGGCAGACTGGCGACGAGGGTAAATGCTCTGATTTAACCCCTTCTGGCTACTCTGTATGCTCGCTGCCTCGCTCAAATCGCGGTGGGGGCCTAGCTATCATCTACAGAAACAGTCTGTCCCGTCACCTTGGCTTCATCACAGACTTTGCTTTCACTCACTCGTCCTTTGAAGTTGTTCAACTTAGCCTGTCCGTTCCACAGCAGAACATTCACTTCATATGCATATATCGCACCTTTCCAAGCAAGAAAAATAAATTAACTGATGCAATTTTCCACCAAGAATTTCCAGTCCTGCTTGATTATTGCAACACACTGTCAGGAACATACATAGTTTTAGGAGACATTAACTTTCACTTTGACCAACCCCAGCAACCTTCCACCGCAAAAATGATTGAACTTTTAGATCAGTTTAGTCTTTCTCAGTCAGCCACAGAACCCACCCACAGCCGTGGTCACATCATAGATTGGGTTATGCATAGGCCACAGGATAATGTTGTTAGATCAACTTCAGTCACCCAGGAATTAACATCGGACCATTTCTGTGTCATGTGCGAACTAAGCGTCGCAGCCCCCCTCCTCTCCCATGTTCAGGAAGGCTCGCAGCCTGCGTACCATGGATAGGGACGCTTTCAAGCAAGAGCTTACCGCTAAAGTGACCCCAGAACTGTGCCCCACTGTGGATCAGCTGAATAGTACACTTCAGGCGGTGCTTGATCGGCACGCTCCCGTGGCCCAGAAAAAGGTCAAGGCAACTCGCTCAGCACCCTGGTACGAGTCTATTACGGACGAGCTCTCCGAGGCGAAGAAACACCGACGCAAAGCTGAGAAAAAGTGGCTCAAATCGGGTTTAGAAGTCAGAAAGCAGATTTTCACCGTGGCAAAAAAACGGGTCACTAAAATAGTCCAGACTGCCAAAACCCGGTACTTTAGCGACAGAATTAGCAGCAGCGAAACTTGTAAACAGTTGTTTGACATTTGCAATCAGCTAAGGGGTAAGAGCAATGCAACATCACTCCCATCCACACATCCAGCAAGTCAGCTCCCAGATGTATTTTGTAATTATTTCACACAAAGTGGCTGACATAAGGGCCGCTCTTGATAGCCATGAGATCCCACTCATTAACCCATTCTCACCTTCCCTCACCACCGCAAAGATGGAAGTTTTTCAACCAATAACAGAACAAGAAGTCAAGAAAGTCATCTTAAGCTCAAAACCAACATCTTGCTCTCTCGACCCCATTCCTACCCCCATGTTGATAGAGAATCTTGACCCTCTACTCCCGACCATTACCCACATTATCAACGAGAGTCTGTCCTCTGGTGTTGTTCCGTCTGTGCTCAAAGCGGCTGTCATCAAACCCCTCCTTAAAAAGCCAAGTTTAGACACAAACAATCTAAAGAACTATAGACCTGTTTCAAACCTCTCCTTCCTGTCCAAAGTCATAGAAAAAATCGTTCTCAAACAACTGTTTGCCTACCTATATGATAACGCTTTACTCTGCCCCAACCAGTCTGCCTACCGACCCTTCCACAGCACTGAGACAGCCCTCCTAAAGGTAACCAATGATCTGTTGCTTGCCTTAGATAATGGTAACGTCTCCGTTCTCACCTTATTAGACCTCTCAGCCGCCTTTGACACAGTCGACCATCACATTCTCTTTAATACTCTTCAACACTACTCTGGAATCTCTGGCTCGGTCCTGGCTTGGTTCCACCCATATCTTTCTGACAGATCACAAGCAGTCACTGTCGATGGCTGTTTCTCCAGCACAGCAGACTTGGTGTGCGGCGTGCCTCAGGGTTCCGTTTTAGGGCCGGTGTTATTCACTCTGTACACCAAGCCACTGCTTCTCCTGCTGAGAAAGCATGCTGTTGAGAGTCAGTCATTTGCAGACGACACACAACTGTACAAATCTACCGCCCCCTCTCTCATTAATTCCACTGTTCAGACTGGAGAACTGCATCACAGACATTAAGTCATGGATGACACTCAACAAGCTTAAGCTTAATGACGATAAAACCGAAGCCCTCCTCATTCACAAGCACAACACCTCCTCCTCACTCTCGCCTCTCCCAACATCGCTCACAGTAGGGACAACAAACATTCAGCTCTCATCCTCAGCAAGAAATCTCGGCTACATTCTCTCGATGACCTGTCCCTCAACAACCACATCTCCAACGTCTGTCGCTCTGCATACACGGCCATACGCCAAATCAGCTCCTTTCGCCACTATCTTACAGTCCCTGCCACCAAAACCCTAGTCTGCGCTCTCGTCCTTTCTCGTCTTGACTATTGCAACTCTCTCCTTGCTGGCTCCCCGAAACACATCATTGACAAACTACAAAAGGTTCAGAACTCAGCAGCTAGACTAGTATTCCGAGCTAAGAAACGCGATCACATCACACCTCTACTACATTCCCTTCACTGGCTTCCTGTGCAAGCACGCATAGAGTACAAACTCTCTGTTCTCTGTCACAACTTCTTCACAGATTCTTGTCCTTCCTACATTGCTGATCTACTGTCTGTCTACTCCCCTTCACGCACTTTAAGATCTTCTGCTGACACTCGCACACTCAAGGTTCCCGTCACCCGCACTAAGACATACGGCCAACGTGCATTCACTTACTCCGCACCTAAGCAGTGGAACTCCCTTCCCTCCCATATCCGCAACATACAATCAACACAAGCATTCAAAAAGGCCCTCAAAACCCATCTCTTCAAACTGCACTATTCAGATTGATTTGTATCCCGCTGCCATTCTCTCATCTTTTGTCTATGTCTGATCCGTAAGTGTATAAATGGCTGTAAATATTTATACTGTTTTTCTTCCTGGGCCTAACCGGGCATATGTGTGGCTGTGAATGGGTTTTTGTCATTCTATTTTCTGTCTTTTTTGTCATTTGTGTACATAGTTGTAAATGGTATATTTTTGTCTTTTTTGTAATTTATGTACATAGTTGTAAATAGTCCGTACCTTTACTGTCCCGTCTTTTGGTGTATTGTAGCAAAAGTGATGTTTCATCGAGTGCATGTATTTATATGTAATGACTATGTAAAGCGTGGTGAGTCTGGTCATAGGCTGGAGTACCCGCTATATAAAAATCCGTTATTATTATATTATTATTATAATGATGTCCCTCCTAAGTATGGATTGATAGTAATAATCTCACAAACACAGCTTTTTCACCAAGTTAGGACTTTGATTGAAGCGTGGTCTTCACCCAGGCAACAACCTCAGTAATAGGTTCAAACCTTTGTCCTGGTTACGACCTCTCGAATGGCGTGACGTAGTCTTGCGTCTTTTACCCGGGTGATGACCTAAAGACTTAAACGAGATCATTACCTCGAGAATGTCAAGACTCCTTCACCCAGGTTTAATGTCTCCTCGTGGTACGAACTTGCGAATGACGTGCGACCTGTGCCCAGGTTAGGTGTCCTAATAACTGGAGTGACAGGTATTTGTCCAAGTCGCGAACATGAACCTTTGTTCCTTGGTTATGACCTCGTAAATCGCACAATGCCTTTGCCTTGGTTTCAACCTCTCGAACAAAAGTGCAAGTTGATAATTATAATGAACCACACCAACAAACAAAAAAAGAAGCTGCTAAGGTTAGGTGCGCAAGATAAAAGTGGCCAATGTTCACTGTCCATCTCAGCAATATATGATTGCTCATATGGTTCAGTGTTGATTTAGGTCCTTATCTCTTCTTTCCTAGAGGGTATATCCTCGTCCGCCATATCGTCAATGGATGGAATGGATGTTAAACATCAATGTTCAGTCTTATACAAAGGAGGGGGAGGAGAGAGAGGTGAGATAAAGAGAGGGAAAGAGAGACAGAGGGGGAGAGAGACAGATGGGGAGTAAGAGACAGAGGGGAGATAACATAAGATAAAGTAAGATAAGATAAGATAAGATAACAATTTTACTTTGCAAGGGTAAAAGAGTAAGGGTTGGATGCCTTTTTTTACATCTTGCCTTTGGGGCTTTAACACTTACTATTAAATACAACTCAAGGTTATAACATTCACACCATGGAACAATATCAAATAAACAAAGTCGTCATTAGATAAAATCGTTTTCAAACAATTGATATCAAATTAATGTTGCTAATATCAATTAACGGGATTAACAACAATTAACGGGATTAACAATTAATGTGTATTTAATTTGTATTGTGTTTTAGAAGGCGTGTTCTAAATGATGTAAATTTAGATGCTGGAGTGCGGGGAGAGAGAGAGAGAGAGAGAAAGAGAAGAGAGAGAGAGAGAGAGAGAGAGAGAGAAGAGAGAGAGAGAGAGAGAGAGAGAGAGAGAGAGAGAGAGAGAGAGAGAGAGAGAGAGAGAGAGAGAGAGAGAGAGAGAGAGAGAGATTCGCAAAATGCGAAGTGACAGAGGTAGTTTTTTTTCTGGAGATAGTAACAGATGGAAGATTTTAGAACAATGACTGTGACGTCATTTGTTTCTTGTTAGGCTACGCCAGGTTTGTTCATCTTTCATGCAAATGCTTAGATCTACAAAGAAAGGGTGAAAATACCGACATTCTGCTGGTGAAAATAGGTCTAGTCGAGGCCCACGATTACAGTTAAACCTAACACTAGCCATAACTGATTAACTATGAACAACACACTATCTCCTTTCTCTCCATCTCCCTCTCTCGCTCTTCCTCTCTCTCTCTCTCCCTCCTCCTCCTCATCATGATCCCATCCTCCCCTACCTCCCACGTTTTTTCTGTTTCCACACTTATCATCATCATTATCACCCTCTTCTTCCTCCTCCTCATCATCATCATAATCATTATCATCACCACCACTACAAACAACAACAACAACAACACAAAACCATCTTTCCAACCAAAATTTCAAAATCACAACAAATGTTAGGTTGGGTTTGGGCGCGCCACAGGCTGCGACTACTCTTTCCCCAGGGGAGGCGGCCTAGAATTTACCTATAAAAAGGGGACAATAAAGTAAATAAAAAATTTAAAAAAATCTTGCAGGTTTCACACAAATGTTGACTTGACTGAATGATTGTCCGAACACACTGCGTAAGGACGAGGGCAGGGCGACCACTGTAAACCTCGGCTGTCCTCAGCTATGCTGTCCGCATGGACTGCAGCATACTGAGCTATTCAGTGCTGCAGCGGCACCACACCACAGCCCCATCAGGGACTGGAACGACCTCTTCGCCGAAGAAGCCAGCACTCCTGACCCCTCGGACAGCAATCTGCTGTCACGTGGCATTTAAACCACACAGCCACTCCGATCCGCCCCCCATTCCCCAACCCCCCACCTCTCCTTCCTTCAATGTCAATGTCATCTGTTAGGTGACGTCATTTTTATGTCCCTTGCTGCTGCAGCCACTTATGGGCCTTGCACAGCATAAGACTGTGGTCCTCGGCATGCTGTGGCTGCCCATCAGCTCCACATATAGTTGTGCATACAGCAAGTAGCTTCATATTATTTATTCTAGAGTGTGCGGTGTGTTTTTATTTTGGTTTTGTTTTGTTTCTTTGTTGTTTTTTTCACCACACCATGCAAAACACGGCCTCACCTTAATAACAACCTACAGCAGCAAATGAATCAACGTATTGATTGTGGCTGCTCAACTCAAAAAGAAGAAGAAGAAGAAGAAGAAGATGAAGAAAAAGAAGAAGCCCCTAGATAGATGGGTGAATGTTAGTTACAAAAACACTCCCCCCTCTCCTCTCATGCACCTCCACCCCACCCCACAGGAAGCACTAGATCATATCCCTCTCGTTCGCCCAAGACTGCTCAGTAGTCTGGAACGTCCGACGATGCACATAAGGCAACAAGTTGGCACCCTGGGTTTGGGCAGCTTGAGTCATATCCTATATTGGCCAGCGCCTTAGGCAGCTTGAGTCATAGCCTATATTGGCCAGCGCCTTAGGCAGCTTGAGTCATATCCTATATTGACCAGCACCTTAGGCAGCTTGAGTCATATCCTATATTGACCAGCGCCTTAGGCAGCTTGAGTCAGATCCTATATTGAC
>CM072520.1:52338771-52373771 GCA_036898135.1 Oncomelania hupensis
AGGGATGCAGATATGATCAGCGTCGTCAAGTTTTGTTTCAGATAAAAGCACAATATCATAACCTGCAACAAGCTGCACAAAATCGGGGGACAGCAACTTACTTCGAACACCACAAACGTTTAAGGCTAGAAAAGATAGGAAGTTTTTAGGTTCATTTTATCTATGCCACCACCCTCATCAGTCACACCATCATTACCATCAGTGCCAGCACCGTCAACATGAATCACAGTGTCATCACGAACATCATCAAATGAATTACCAGCATAAGTAGTTTCATAATCACAATCGTCATTAGCATCTTCGGAGTTTCTATTAATAACATCATCATCACACTCATCACCACCACCAGCCTCATCAATCACACAATCACCACTATCAGATCATCATCATCATCATCATCATCATCATCATCATCATCATCATCATCATCTTTATCATCAAGGCATTAGCAAAAGCATCTTCGGAGTTTCTATTAATAACATCATCATCACACTCATCACCACCACCAGCCTCATCAATCACACCATCACCACCATCATCATCATCATTATCATCAAAGGCATTAGCAATAGCATCTTCGGTGTTTGTATTAATAACATTATCATCACACTCATTACCACCACCGGCCTCATCGATCACATCACCACCATCATCAGCGCCATCATCACCATCATCACCATCATCATCACCACCATCATCATCATCATCATCATCATCATCATCATCATCATCATCATCATCATCATCATCATCATCATCAAAGGCACCAGCAATGGCATCTTCGAAGTTTCTATTAATAACATCATCACCCTCATCACCACCACCAGCATCATCAATCACATCACCACCACCATCAGCGCCAGCCCCATCATGGAAACCATCATCACCAGCAGAATCTTGATCGATAACATCATCCTCCTCATCAATTCCTCCCTTATCAGAATCAATACCATGATCATAATGACTGTTATTTGTTGTTTCACACTCCGGTAAAGAGTCACTGTATAAAGCAACAGTAATGGCAACAACAACAGAGTTTTCACAGGTATTACCTGTCAGCATATTGTTCTGCTCGCGGCTTGATTTAAGACCATGATCAACACCAGACTTACGAACCTTTGATATGGTGTTAAGGAGAGAGCAGTTTGTATTATTGACAAGAGAAGAGTCATACTTAAGACAACGAGTAGGTAAAACAGCATGCTTAAGAGCATTTAACGAGTTAAAACGGTTTACATACACGGCTGTGCCAACATGACAGCCAGAAGCCCCCGCACACCGCTAGTTGTCGTCGTCGCTCCAGTACTCGGCAAGGCCAAGCTCCCCGTAGTTAATGCTGTCAAACCCGAGCTCGAACAAATCGTCCGCAGATTCAGCCGACAGCACTTGGACGTTTGTTGCAGCTCCTGGGATGCTTTTCTTCACGCAGTGGATTCTTCCATCCACCGTCCACACTCGCTCAAACTTTCCACTGCTTTTGATGTAGCTAAACAGCTTGGACCGAAGGACCGTCAGGTCGTCGTTGATGAAGACTTTTTTCATTTCTTCTCTGTCCTTCAACTTCTTGCGCTCTCTCATCAGCTCCGACTTCTTTCTTCTTGATACGAACTTTGCAAGAACGTGTCTCGAGTGCCTTCCATTCTTCTTCCCGACTCTATGGACAACAGCAAGATCATCAGCGGAAACATCGACACCAGTCGCTTTGAAGACATCAAGGACTTTCTCTTCCAACTTCTCGCTGTCTTCTTCGCGAATTCCGACGATACGCACCGTTTCTCTGCGACTATACTGTTCAAGCCGGTCGTTCTCATATTTGAGTAAAAGAAGTTTGTGTCGTACCTCTTGCATCTGTTGTTTGCGGTCGTTTGCTGGCTCAAGATGAGTCTTTAACACACTTTTTACTGCTTCACCAACAGCGGCAGCAACACTCTCCACAATGGCTGGTATTACTTGCTGGACGAAAGCCTTCATTACCACATCAAGAGCCGCATTCGCCGCACCACCACCATCACCTCCAACAACACCGGCACCACAAATGTCCGTTGATTTAAACTTCTGGTTGACTCTGGTAAGAATGGTACTCTGAATAGCTTCCATGTCAACGTCGAATTTGCACTGGTCAGGAGACTGATCTCTCGATTTTTTGTCTTGCTGACTGGAACGCAGATTCATCGAATAGTTTATTCTCTGCCGTCGTTGCCCTCTGTTTTCTTTGTAAGGCATATTGAAGCAACTACTAATAACACAGATTGCGTATAGGAATAGGTGAAGCTGTCGAAAATTTTCTAAGTCCGTAAAATTCAAATAATAACAGTGAACACTAGTAGCAATAGTAAAAGCAGGAGCGACTAGGAAAAGCGTCCGTTCTCGACGAGTGCTCACCACCAAAAATGGAGGATTGGAACAACAATTATCGCTGTGTAGGAAGTATCGGACATTTATCCGGGGGCTAAAAGTACCCTTATATAAAAAGCAAATAGGGAGGGATTGCCGTCCTAGGCTCTGTTCTCGGGACATGCTAGAACTGATGGGTCTCCATTTGGTGTATGGCTGTAAAGATCAGAGCAGTACTCTGTCCATCTGTCCAAGACTTCTTGTTCTTCTGTAAGGCATATGCCAGACTTGCTTTGGATCGTGGAGACTTTGGGCTGTTTAAAACTTGTCAGCCGCTTCACAGTCTGGTAGGCCTTCTTGCTGTTGTTCTTGTTCAGACTGTTCTCTATTTCCTGGCATTGATCTTCTATACAGTTCTCCTTTGCTGTGCGTATTCCTTTCCGGATGTCATTGTTGATTTTGTCGGTAGACATCAGCTCCCTGCGAGGTGTTCTTGTTCTTCTTTATCTCTCTTCGTTTATCACACAGATCCAAAAGTTCATGTGTGATCATCGGCTTCTTCTTTGGGCGGTGCTTGCCAAGGATATCAGTGGCGGCATCTGTCACAGCTGAGTTGAAGGTGGTGGTCATGGTGTTGACATCTACTTCACCAGCCCCCCAAATGAGCAGTGGTGCAAATTTCCCTCCAATTGTGGCCTGAAATACCTCTTCCAACTCCGGGTCTTACAGTTTTTCCAGGTCGAACTTCAGTCTAGTGCACTTTGCTGTATTTACTCTCTTCAAGTGGAGCCAGAAAGACATCATCACGAGATCGTGGTCACTTCCGATATCTGCTCCTGGAAAAGTGCGTGTCCTGCCAATGTTGATGCTTGATCTGAAGCGTTTCTTGACCAGGTTGTGACTATAATGTACACAGTTATAATTGTGTTAGATCTGTGTTGAGAGTTATAATCTGGTAGATCCAAAAAAAAAGGATTAAAAAACTAACTAAAAATGCTAATCGACGATGTTAGTCTAGCATGTATTATATAATGATAGACTTAAGTTTTGACACCTAGCACAGAAATTTTAGCCATGTAACTGAGTGGTCGTAAACGCGTTTTCACCAACGGATACTAAGTATATTCTAAAGTGCCGGTCATCACAAGTGAGACTCAAAAGCAAAATAAATAATTCGTGTTTGGTTCACACGCATCTGATCATGAGTGAGAAAGAAAGCAATATCCACACACATTACATGACATGGTTAATGGTTTAGGTCCAGCGGAATCTACACACACATACACACGCACACACATGAATGAACATTGAGGTTTAACGTCTACACCCACCATTGGCGATATGGCAGACAGGGGTAACCATCCCAGGATAGAGAGGGGAGGGACCTAAATCAACACTGAACCGCCAGAGCAATCATACTGCAAATACTGACAGTGAAATTGGCCACACTTTTTTTTGGGTCCAGCACAGAAGTAGAACCTGGGCCAACAGGTGTGCCAGGCGAACGCTCACCCACTGAACCTACGGCTGTGGGACAAATCAAAACTGCTTTGGTTTCCTCACGTGAAAGCTACTTTAAAATTACCAATTTTGACACGTCCCCGCCACAGATCCCTTTAAAATGACCCATTGTGACCAACACCCCCGCCACAGATCCTTTTAAAATGACCCATTGTGACCACCTCCCCGCCACAGATCCCTTTAAAATGACCCATTGTGACCACCTCCCCGCCACAGATCCCTTTAAAATGACCCATTGTGACCACCTCCCCGCCACAGATCCCTTTAAAATGACCCATTGTGACCAACACCCCCGCCACAGATCCTTTTAAAATGCACAGTGAGTGTTGCCTCACTGAAAAAAGCTTTTAATAAAAACAACAAAAATATCTCATTCCAAAGTAAAAGTTGTTTTTTTTTTTTTTTTTTTTAATCAATAAATAGTTGTTGTGGCTATTAATAGGTGCGGCCGCTCTACCGCTCTAGCACTAACAATGTCTACTAGACGGTCTTTTACCGTATTGATGTGCCGTTCAACTTAGAGGAAATCAACCCCTGTCAGAACGGACATGGAGAATTCAAACTTTGGCTGTTGGCTTGAGCAACTAAAGCCCACTTTATAATTGTTTAATGTAAAAACAAAAACGTCAAATATTAGGAGAAATCTGTTTTGCCAAAAATACAAACATTCTTCAACTTGGGGCTTTTAAACTTTTATTTTTTGTTAACCAATCAGACTTTATGTTATGTTAATGTTTTTTGTACACACACAATCATACCATAATGATGTCCATCCTAAGTATGGATTGATAGTAATAATCTCACAAACACAGCTTGTTCACTACGTTGGGACTTTGGTTGAAGCGTGGTCTTCACCCAGGTTACAACCTCACTAATAGGTTCAAACCTTTGTCCTGGTTACGACCTCGCGAATGACGTGTCGTAGTCTTGCGTCTTTTGCCCAGGTGATGACCTAAAGACTTAAACGAGGTCATTACCTCAAGAATGTCATGACTCCTTCACCCAGGTTTAATGCCACCTCGTGGAACGAACTCGCGAATGACGTGCGACCTGTGCCCAGGTTAAGTGTCCTAGTGGCTGTAGTGAGAGGTTTTTGTCCTGGTCGCGAACATGAACCTTTGTTCCTTGGTTATGACCTCGTTTATGGCACAATGCCTTTGCCTTGGTTTCAACCTCTTGAACAAAAGTGCGAGGTGATATTTATAATAAACCACACAAACAAACAAACAAAGAAGCAGCTAAGGTTAGGTGATAATTATAATAAATAATACCAACAAACAAGGAAGCCGCTAAGGTTAGGTGATAATGATAATAAATAACACCAACAAACAAAGAAGCAGCTAAGGTTAGGTGATAATGATAATAAACAACACCAACAAACAAAGAAGCAGCTAAGGTTAGGTGATAATTATAATAAATAACACCAACAAACAAAGGAAGCCGCTAAGGTTAGGTGATAATTATAATAAATAACACCAACAAACAAGGAAGCAGCTAAGGTTAGGTGATAATTATAATAAACAACACCAACAAACAAAGAAGCAGCTAAGGTTAGGTGATAATTATAATAAACAACACCAACAAACAAAGAAGCAGCTAAGGTTAGGTGCGCAAGATAAAAGTGGCCAATGTTCACTGTCCATCTCAGCAATATGATTGCTCATGTGGTTCAGTGTTGATTTAGGTCCTTATCTCTTCTTTCCTAGAGGGTATTTACCCGTCTGCCATATCGTCAATGGATGGAATGGACGTTAAACATCAATGTTCAGTCTTATACAAAGAAGGGGGAGGAGAAAGAGGTGAGATAGAGAGAGGGAAAGAGAGACAGAGGGGGAGAGAGACAGAGGGGAGAGAGAGGCCGAGGGGGAGATAAGATAAGATAATATAAGTTAAGATAAGATAAGATAAGATAAGATAACAATTTTATTTTGCAAGGGTAAAAGAGTAAGCGCTGGATGCGTTTTTTTACATCTTGCCTTTGGGGCTTTAACAATTACTATTAAATACAACTCAAGGTTATAACATTCACATCATGGAACAATAACAAATAAACAAAGTCGTCATTAGATAAAATCATTTTCAAACAATTGATATCAAATTAATGTTGCTAATATCAATTAACAGGATTAACAATTAATGTGTATTTAATTTTTATTGTGTTTTAGGAGACGTGTTCTAAATGATGTAAATTTAGATGCTGGAGTGCGGAGAGAGAGAGAGAGAGAGAGAGAGAGAGAGAGAGAGAGAGAGAGAGAGAGAGAGAGAGAGAGAGAGAGAGAGAGAGAGAGAGAGAGAGAGAGAGAGAGAGAGAGAGAGAATGCGAAGTGACAGAGGTAGTTTTTCTGGAGATAGTAACAGATGGGAGATTTTAGAACAATGACTGTGACGTCATTTGTTTCTTGTTAGGCTACGTCCGGTTTTCTTTCATGCGAATTGTTTAGAACTACAAAGAGAGGGTGAAAATACCGAAATTCTGCTGGTGAAAATAGGTCTAGTCTAGGCCTACGATTACAGTTAAACCTAACACTAGCCATAACTCTAAACCTAATGCTAATCCAAATTCTAACTAACTGTAATCCTAATGCTAAATATCAAAATTTGTCTTAAAATTTTATTCCGTATCTTTTCGTAATAATACAATTATGAATGCGCAAAACGATGCGCGAATCGACGTACATGCTCCTAATATGACCCCAGAATTTCGGATTTTCCCTGTTGAAAAGGGTGTGCAACTTTCCGATCAGTTCCGGAAAATTGACGGTAAACTCTACATTTGGCCACGCTTAATTACATCAACCTCCGTTTGATAAACAGGTCTAATTATCAGAAAACTAACATATACATAACGCAAAGCAATCAATCAATTAATAATCAATCAGTCAAATCATTGGCCACAGCGACAACACTAGCGTGTCTGCACGCAACCAACTACAAACAAATCAACGCATTAATATCGATTGGACTGCAAATCCATGTTCTTTCTAAACGTCATATTCAGACTCTCTCTCTCTCTCTCTCTCTCTCTCTCTCTCTCTCTCTCTCTCTCTCTCTCTCTCTCTCTCTCTCTCTTCTCTCTCTCTCTCTCTCTCTCTCTCTCTATATATATATATATATATATATATATATATATATATATATATATATATATATATATATATATATATATATATATATATATATATATATAAACAGCAACAGCATAAACAATTAATTAAGTAATACATAAATAATAACGCTCAGATATATATCTCCATGTCTATAAATATTAGGTTATACAATATTAGGTGAACAATATGGCAACCGTCTTTTTATGACAAGTTTGGACACTTCATAGTCGGGGACGCAAATCGTCTAAGTACCGAAATTGCGGAAAGTTTTCGCATGTGGTGCTGAATTCTGTAAACATTAGTTACCTGACTTTATGAAGTAACTCCTAAACTATCAAACAAATTTAATCACGACCTGTTGAGTGTTTTTTTTTTAATTTAATAGTACATAGCGATGTTGGCAAATCGTTTTAACACTTCCTGTCGAGCTTGGTATACAAATACATGAAAATATCAATATAAAACCTCATATGCGTTTGAGTCACATAATTATATAAGTATGAAAGTGACGTTGTAGCCAATTATAGTAAATGCAATACAGAGATTCAATTATTTTTATAGGGATCTCTATACTAAATCAATACTCTTATCCCCATCCCATCTATCACAGTCACTCAAATGTTTCTTCGAGGTGTATAGACAAGCCTGTAAAAAGATGTTTCTTGTAGATCTCTTTCAATATGGACCAACTAGAAGTTAACTCGCGCATGCGCGGGAACATGTGGCTGGATGCAGCATTTTAAAAGCTACAGCAAATTCAAACACATACACCTCACAAAGCTACACAATTATAGGTATAAAATTGGCAACTGAGATGTATAATCCTCTTGACAGATAATTTGCAGTCAAATATTTGTGCAAAATCCATTGCTATGTACCTCTAACACATATAACATACAAAATTATCATCTCTCTCTCTCTCTCTCTCTCTCTCTCTCTCTCTCTCTCTCCTCTCTCTCTCTCTCTCTCTCTCTCTCTCCCTCTCGTCATACCTCCCTCTCTGTTACGATTAAGATGCGCATGCTAGTGGCGATTATTTTATTTTGCAAAGATAGCATGTATTTACCTTAGATTTGATTTGCGCTTTTGGTATAAGAAGGTATGTATTTTGTAAATTTGTATCGGTCGAAACTGTTGCGATTTTTCTGGATTTTTTTAAGAATTATCGATGGAAGTTGCAAGATCTTTAATCCCTGAAGTCTTTTGTGTTTTATTGCTTTTGTGCCGTTGTTTTGATGAAGTGTACGCCGCACACACATTTCCTTGTGTTTTCATGGGGACAATAAAGATTCTGATTCTGATTCTGATTCTGAGATCTGTCTCGTAATAGCTGATTCTTCTATACCGAGGATTGTTCTATGACTTAAGACAATGCATAGTTCCAGTGACGAGTTTAATTTTGAATAATAATAATAATAATAATAATAATAATAATAATAATATAATAATAATAATAATAATAATAATAATAATAATAATAACGGATTTTTATATAGCGGGTATTCCAGCCTATGACCAGACTCACCACGCTTTACATAGTCATTACATATAAATACATGCACTCGATAAGACATCGCTTTTGCTACAATACACCAAAAGACGGAACAGTAAAGGTACAAACTATTTACAACTATGTACACAAATTACAAAAAAAGACAGAAATAGACTATTTACAACTATGTACACACATGACAAAAAAGACAGAAATAGAATAGCAAAAACCTATTCACAGCTATTTATATGCCCGGTTAAGCCCAGGAGGAAAAAACAGTATTAAGTGTTATTGCGCCATTATGGATGGTTCGAAGCTTTTCGGAATTGTTGAAAAACTATTGATGTATTGCACTGTCTGCTTGAAAAGTGTTATTTGTATTTATTTCTGGAAAGCAATCTTATATGCAATTGTTGGTGTTTGGTGAATAAAGTGAGAAAACTTTATACGACGACTCCTGCCTTCTTGCTTAGTGAACAGATTGCGTGGATAAACGAATTAGAGTTACACATATCAAGAACAGAGAATGATGGTGTACGCTGGTTAAACGATCATCTGTGGTGCCCCAACGACCTTTGAGTTAGGGGATAGGATAGGATAGGATAGAATAGGATAGGGTAGATTAGGATAGTGTAGAATAGGATATTAAGATTCAAGCATCGGGGCTGAATCGATTATTAATAAATACGTGTAACTCTCTCTCTCTCTCTCTCTCTCTCTCTCTCTCTCTCTCTCTCTCTCTCTCTCTCTCTGTGTGTCTTGCTTCGTGCTATAGAAGGGAAGTAATGAGCATAATGCAAAATGACTTCCCTTTCTAACGACGTTTGAACCCATCAAGCAATGATATGTAATGGCCAAGATTTCCGTTGTTGTTAAGCTATTTTAATTTTGGGGGACAAAAAATAAAAATAAAATTTTGAAAATACAATACCATTGTGGCAACCATGAGAGTGTGCAACATCAGCCCCAACATTATTGAAGTCATCAAAAGCCTGTATGACAAAGCTACCAGTGCAGTCCTCTACAACAGCGCCATAGGAAACTGGTTCAGAACAACAATCGGTTTGCTTCAGGGATGTCTACTCTCTCCAACACTCTTCAACATCTTCCTAGAGCGCATTATGTCAGATGCCCCTGACGACCACGAAGGCACAGTCAGCATAGGGGGAAGAGCAAACTCCAACCTCCGTTTTGCAGATGAAATTGATGGATTGGCTGGAAGGGAACAAGAACTTGAACAGTTGGTACAGAGGCTTGGGACACCACCTCCAGAGCTTATGGAATGGAAATAGGTGCAGAGAGAAGACCAAAATGATGACCAACAACACCAATGGCATCAACACTGACATCAAAGTCCAAGGTCAATCTCTTACACACAGTGCATAGCTTCAAATATTTAGGAGCCATTGTATCCGACCATTGGTCCAGACAGAAAGTCCTCTCCAGGATCGCAAAAACAACTGTTACACTGGCGAGGTTGAAGCCAATTTGGAAAGACAGGACCATCAGTCTACATTCCAAGGTAAGGCTGCTGCGCTCCCTTGTCATCTCCATCTTCCTATATGCTTGCAAAACATGGACCATCACAGCAGATCTCCAACGAAGAATACAAAGCATGGAGGTGAGGTGCTACAGAAGACTTCTGGGCATTTATTATACCCAGCACATCACCAAAGACGAAGTCCAACAGACCATCACACAAGCCATGGGACAAGACGATGACCTGCACACTGTGGTAAAAAAAACGGAAACTCCTACAGTATGGCCACGTCACCAGATCATCAGGTCTTGCAAAGACCATCCTGCAAGGCACAGTGCAAGGAGGTAGAAGAAGATGGAGACCGAGAAAGAGGTGGGAGGACAACATTCGAGAATGGACTGGTTTGACACTGAGCGAAACAATCAGGGTTGCTGAGGACAGGGAAAAATGGAGTATGCTGGTTAAACGAAAATCTGTGGTGCCCCTACGACCTCCGAGTTACGGGATAGGATAGGATAGGATAGGATAGGATAGTTCAAGATCAGCCTCCTCTGTCCCCCCTCTCGCCTCCCTTCGTCCCTCTCCCTCGCACTCCCCGCAGTTTGTTTCGTTAGCCAATCCTTTTGACGCACGCCGGTGACGTTTGCAATAAACACAAAGTGCCAAGCCGATGGCTGATTGCGATAAGTGGGCGGACCTTTAGTATCGTCTAACTAGATCATTGAACTAGACATGAAAGCCAAAATTATCTACATGGATGTAAACAGCAAAACCAGTGATAATTTGAACAATTCTGGCGATAAATAAAAACATTTCAACATTAAACAAATGTATAATAATGCAGACTACTTACAGCCCATGTTCGATGACTGCAGCCGGGCTCGATCTACAGTCTTACTCCGCGAATTATATATGAATATTTGTGAATTAGAGGTATGAATTACAATTAGTATTACATTAATAGGCAGAGATAATGTTAATGTTAATAATATTAACACTGAGCTAACAAAAAAATCTTCCTTTGGTAGAATTGTGTAGGGACTTCATCTTTGTGCGGAAGGTCTACAGGCCATATAGAAACCCTCTCTCTCCAATGTGTATTCGACTGGTTGACCCATGGATTCACACACCGCGGTGTGTGAAAATGTAAACACACGTATTTGACACATACCCACAAGTAAGGTCCGAGGTCGAGAACTGGTTTTTACTCGATTTTTGTAACTGCTGTTAAGAATCCGGTTTAAAACAAATGGGTTTCGAATTTTGAAACCCACTTTTTTGAAAACCCACTCGCAAGTCGGTGTATTAAGTGCATAAACCTGATTATATGGTTCTGAGCGCACGCACGCACACATACACACACACGCACACACACACACACACAAACACACACATGCACTTTACAAATATGCATGCAGAAGACGATATGCTAAACTGATAACAGTCCGCAGGGGCGGATCAGTTAGTTTTTGTGGGAGGGTTTCCAAAATTCTATTAAAGGGACTTACTCGGTAAATGTTAATGATGGTCAAGAAACGCTTCAGATCAAGCATCAACATTGGCAGGACACGCACTTTTCCAGAAGCAGACATCGGAAGTGACCAACAATCTGTGATGATGTCTTTCGGATTCACTTGAAGAGAGTAAACACAGCACAGTGCACTAGACTGAAGTTCGACCTGGACAAACTGCAAGACCCGGAGGTGACAGAAATATTTCAGGCCACAATTGAAGGGAAATTTGCACCACTGCTCTTTTTAGGAGCTGGTGAAGTAGATGTCAACACCATGACCACCACCTTCAACTTAGCTGTGACAGATGCCGCCACGGAGATTCTTGGAAAGCACAGGTCAAAGAAGAAGCTGTGGATCACACCTGAACTTTTGGACCTGTGTGATAAACGAAGAGAGATGAAAAAGTAAAAGAACAACTGACAGGAGCTGAAGCCTACCGAAAAATCAACAATGACATCCGAAAAGGCATGCGCACAGCAAAGGAGAACTGGATAGAAGATCAATGCCAGGAAATAGAGAACAGTCTGAACAAGAACAACAGCAAGAAGGCCTACCAGACTGTGAAGCCGCTGACAAGTGTTAAACAGCCCAAGGTCACCACGATCCAAAGCAAGTGGCTTATGCCTTACAGAAGAACAAGAAGTCTTGGATAGATGGACAGAGTACTGCTCTGACCTTTACAACCACAAACCAAACGGAGACCCATCAGTTCTAGCATGTCCAGAGAACAGAGAAAAAGAAGAAATCCTCCCAATTCTTCGAGAAGAAGTTGAGGCAGCAGTGCAATCGCTGAAGAAGGGGAAGTCAGCGGGAGTGACAACAAACCCGCGGAATTGCTTCAAGCAGGAGGAGAAGCGATGATCGACGCACTCACCATTATGTGTAACAAGATGTGGCAGAGTGGGGAGTGGCCTAAACCATGGACCCAGTCGCTTGTCATCACTCTTCCCAAAAAAGGTAACCTTCAGGAATGTGAAAATTACCGCACCATCAGCCTCATCAGCCATCCCAGCAAGGTCCTCCTGAAAATAATACTCAACAGGTTGAAACCCCAAGCTGAACAAATCATAGCTGAAGAACAAGCAGGATTTAGGGCAGGGTGAAGTACCACTGAACAGATTTTCAACCTCAGAATAATCTGTGAGAAATACCTACAGCACCAACAACATCTATATCATGTGTTCGTAGACATCAAAAAGGCGTTTGACCGAGTCTGGCATGCAGCTCTGTGCATGTGGGCAACCAAGAGAGAGTGTACAACATCAGCCCTAAAATTGCTGAAGTCATCAAAAGCCTGTATGACAAGGCTACCAGTGCAGTCCTCCACAACAGCGCCATCGGAAACTGGTTCAGAACAACAATCGGTGTGCGTCAGGGATGCCTACTCTCTCCAACACTCTTCAACATCTTCCTAGAGCGCATCATGTCAGATGCCCTTGCAGACCACGAAGGCACAGTCAGCATAGGGGGAAGAGCAATCTCCAATCCTTCGTTTTGCGGATGACATTGATGGATTGGCTGGAGAGGAACAAGAACTTGAACGGCTGGTACGGAGGCTTGACACCACCTCCAGAGCCTACTGAATAAAAAATAAGTGCAGAGAAGACCAAAATGATGACCAACAACACCCATGGCTTCAATACGGAGATCAAAGTACAAGGCCAATCACTCAACACAGTGCATAGCTTCAAATATTTAGGAGCCATTGTATCAGACAATGGGTCCCGACAGAAAGTCCTCTCCAGGATCGCAAAAACAACTTCTGCCCTGGCGAGGTTGAAGCCAATTTGGAAAGACAGGACCATCAGTCTACATTCCAAGGTAAGGCTGCTGCGCTCTCTTGTCATCCCCATCTTCTTATATGCTTGCAAAACATGGACCCTCACAGCAGATCTCCAACGAAGAATACAAAGCATGGAGATGAGGTGCTACAGAAGACTTCTGGGCATTTCCTATACCCAGAACATCACCAACGGCGAAGTCCGACAGACCATCACACAAGCCATTGGACAACACGATGACCTGCTCACAGTGGTGAAAAAACGGAAACTCCGATGGTATGGCCTCGTCACCAGATCATCAGGTCTTGCAAAGTCCATCCTGCAAGGCACAGTGCAAGGAGGTAGAAGAAGAGGGAGACCAAAAAAGAGGTAGGGATGACAACATTCGAGACTGGACTGGTTTGACACTGAGCGAAACAGGGTTGCTGAGGACAGGGAAAGTTGGAGTACGTTGGTTAAACGATCATCTGTGGTACCCCTACGACCTCCGAGTTATGGGATAGGATAGGATAGGATAGGATATGTTATTTACTTGAAAGGTTAAATTATCAAAATAATAATTACCTCCTTTCCTCTGTAACGAATGGATATTTTAGTGTGGGTGCCTGTTTACAGTATCTGAGTGCATGCAAAATATATTTGACTCCTAGAACGAAATAAGCGTGCGTGCAAGACTCCCTGTTAACTACCACAAACGTACGGACTCTTCTCAACACAGGCAAACACCAACACAAAATATCCGTTCCACGTTCTCAAACTTTATATAAATAATCATTGATATTCTTTCATCAAGCTTTCACACTGACCATCCCAAACTAATCCTCCTGTTTCACAAATATTCACAAAAATAACACTTTAAATTCTGATGCCTCACTGAAATGTCTAATCGTCTGTAGAGCTCAAAAGGCCGGCATTCTCATGTCCTGGGCTCAACGTAAATTACAAAATAAAACTGGACCTTGTGATATGAGAGAGACAAGGTTTCACACGAGCTGGCAACTAGCTCCCGGTGACGTCAAATCAAGCAAGCGAGTAGAGATACTTTCGTCGACAGGCGGAGGGCGCCTGTGCCCAGTCCGCCCGGCGTAGATAACGTTGTCTTTGGTCAAACGTGAAAATAAGGCCGATCCCGCTCTGATGCATCACAGATCACATTGTCCTTGCTTGGACAGGATGGAGCCACCCCTGCTCCCAGTAGGCCGCTACAACAATATACATATACAAACGTCAATTCTCTGACTGATAATTTCATTATTCTTCTTTTGTTTCAACCTTGCTGACCTCCCCTTGTTTATTCACTTTTCCACTTCCGTTTATTTATTTATATCCAGGTAATTACTTCATGAATGAAAATTACTATCAAACATGCTCATGCCTTTCATTCATATTACATTATCTACTACTCTACAACTATCGCCCCACGTAATTAACACTATTATTACATCAATGAAAATTCAATATTCCATCTTAGTGGACAACAGCTCACCACCTTTCAATACAACAAATGCAATACAAAAATATACTTATCCGACATTTTACAATCATAAAAAACATTATAAATACCTGTAATCTTTACAGCACAAAATAATATCCACTTCCAGAGAGAAAGTCCACCCAACTACACACTTTCATAGATTGTCAGTGCCGCACCTTCTACCTCTGCAAGTTTTCACACAACACTTTTCTCTTTTCTTTCTTAATCTTTTTTTTTTTTCTGGCTTGGCACAGTGACTCTCCTTCCTCACTTATCGGAACACAACACACGAGTGACTACAATCACTCCGACCTGCTAGCTATTCGTTATTTCATTGGCTGAAGAATTTTAGCCAATAAAAATACATACATTTAATTTAATTTTAAAAAAACTGAAAAAATCCCGTTCTCTACATCCTCCCAAAATATGTACTGAGCTTTGCCACACCTTTCGGATTGGAGGGCTTCAACGACGGCGTTCGCGGCATTTTGAAGCGCTGGCGCGAGTCGGAATAAGCAAGCAAAGGGACGGAACTTTGACTATTTGTCTTTTTGCTAAAACGTCAATGTAAGCCAGGATTGCCCACACTATGAATTTTTTAGCATGCGAGGTACTTTTAAAATCCCCAAGCCAAAATGATCTACTTACAACCAAAATGCAAAACACATATTTAGTCATATAGTAGGCTGACGTCACTAGTTTTTTACTGCTACAGTCTACTCAGTCACACTGCCTTCGCGATGTACCGGTCGATCGCGATCGACGTATTGGGCACTTCTGTTGTAATCCATTATATTATCCATTAAGAATATCGTTTTCTTTCGTTTCATTTCTTTAAAAAAAAAATAAAAATTACAATAAAATAAATAAATAAATAAATTATTATAATTTTTATATTTTTTTATTTTTTAAAATAATTTTTTATATTTTATTATATATATTTCTCTATATATCTCTCTATATATCTCTCTATATCTCTCTCTATATCTCTCTATATATCTCTATCTATCTATCTATTTATCTCTCTCTCTCTCTCTCTCTCTCTCTCCTTCTTTTTTTTTCCTTTTTCTTTTTTTTGGGCTGGGGGGAGGGGTTCCGGAAACCCCAGAAACCCCCCCCCCCCTCGTCCGCCCCTGCAGTATCTAATACAAAACATCTCGTACCAAACCATCATTGTTTTGTGGTGCGCCATTCACTTTTTTGTCTCTGTGTGTGTGTGTGTTTGTAAACCATGCAGGATTCCGAACACAAATCTTAATTTTGGTGATTGGTTCTTTGGGGCTAGTTAGTGCACACGAAGCTTGTGTCTGGACTGCACCTCATTGGACTATCACGGCGGAAGAGTAAAAGTCTCGCCCGGTACGTGTCAACCAGTGTCATGGTCGGCTCTAGAAAGGTGTGGAGACAAGATTGAAGTTGAAGTGGCGCACTTGACGACAACATTGTTAAAGTTAACGGTTTTGGGTTGTAATAAAGTTGTCGAAATGTATGTGAATTAGTGCAAGTGTGTGTATTGTGTGTGTGTGTATGTGTGTGTGTGCGATACCGAGGTTTTGATGCATTCGGTACTGTTGTGACAACATGCAGTTATATTATTATATGGTGCATAAGGCAGAACATACCTAACCTGGTGTGCATACCCACGAACTATTTCAATATTCAAATTCATTTTGCTTCCTGCTGTTGTAATTGTTTTATCATGTGGTGTTGAAGCCATTTATGTGTTTTGGGCATGCATGTGGTAAAGATGAATAGATAAATGCTTGTTTATTATCCCAAAATGAGTAGTATGTTTTCATAACGTTGAGTGCCTGTTGTTTGTTTGTTTTTTATCCAGATTTGACTTAACATTGGTCTGTTGGTTTTTCACTATTTTCATTCTGCATAAGGCACTCATTGTGTTGTGTTTAATGCTTGTCAGTAATACTGAATAAATTGCTGAAAATGTGTGTGGTCTCTTTCTCTCTCTCCCATCTCTCTCTCTCTCTCACCACGCACACACATACAAACAGTTTATAGATAATATCACTAAGGATTAAACACCTCTCCTTGGGTTAAACTATCACGCAAATCAGAATTTTTTAAGAAGCTGTCCGATGGTGTTATATCCGATGAGGTTGTATATCAATGTCACGAAAGGCTAGTTATCCCCTGCACGAAGGCTTCACGCCACAAACACTTCATCCTGCTTTGGCCTGTGTATCTTAAAGTCGAGGGCTAGCAGTCGACAGAAGTCAGTTGTGTGCTAAACATGTGTAAGCTACCTCTCGCTAAGGTAGGCAGTGACCTCATTCAGCTGACGTATATCCTCCACCCCCGGTAGGAGGCGCTCAGGTATTTCACGAGTTTTCGCGGCCTTTGGCTGACCACAAGGCTAGGTAGTCATTCTTTGTCTAAATCTCAACCGAGAAAAGGTAAATGATCAATCTTTTGTTTCATCGCGATTTATTGATAATATTGTTGAATTATGCTTGTGAAGTCTTGAAATGTTTTATACTTGTGAATGTTAGTCAAACTTGCATGACCACGTGGCTTACCCGCGACCGGTTTTCGAAACCACGAGGTAGCCCCTATTGTCCAACTGTTGTTTCTCATATGTTTATTATTGCAGACCAGTGGCTGTACCGGAGAATGTGTATATTGTTAATTACTTCTCCATGTGTGTAGTTTAGCCATGATGTATGTATATGTATAGGAATTATGTTGGAGATTCCAGTAGACCACGGACTTAGAAGAATGTTTGTCTATTGTTTGCATAATAGACGCGATCACTGAGGGCTGTTTCTGCCAACAGTAAGACGCGGTGCACACCCTTAGTATACAAGGCGTTGCAGAGACTCGTCTTATGTTTTGCAGACGAGCAGGCTTGTTGGTCCGAGGCAGGAAATAGACCACTGAGAGTCAACCCTGACATTCGGCCTGCAGTGGAGCATTGAGCACTGAGCTCCGATAGCCCAATAGTCAACAACCAAGGAGGAGACACCATCACCACACCTCAACGAATCAGCTAAGTGCACAAGAAGAATTGCACACACACTGATCTAGAAGGACTGTGCGGTAGTCCATTCTCCTGAGAACGAACAGTAGGCCAACCAGAACAAATAGCCCAATGATGAGACAGTAGTAGCATAGACCCATCAAGGAGCGAACTACTCGAAGTGAATTTTGACATTTAAGTTAGTATAGCATTTAGAGAATTATGTATAGAGTAGAGGAAATAAATGTGTGATATTTACTGTTAACAAGTGGCTGGACTACCTATGTTTCCTAGCCGTGCGAGAGCAAGTGTGTTAGTGAATCTTTTACCATTTTCTCTCTATCTCTATAAACCTATCCACACCTAGACCAGACTAAAGTTATAAATGTATTAAGATTAGTCATAAGGTGATTACACTAGCCGATTTCCGCAAATGAAATACGAGCGGGTAATAGCATTCCATTGTGCAGAGCCAAGCAACAATAGACCCACCGTCACAATCAAAGCAGGTGATATCTGATAATAACCATATATATCATTATTTTAAGACTCATTACATATTATAATTCAGTGTTGAGCTTTTACAGTTTGTAGAATGCGTTCTAAACTTTTTTTTGGAGGGGCATTCTGGACATGTACCAGGCTTCATAATGGGCATACTTATGCCACCCATATTTTCTTATGAAAGGAGAAGAACCACCGTGGGGCTTTGCATGTGAGGAATCCTTTTCGTCTACCATTTTATGTCTGAATGTGCTGATCTGATTGTTGAGAGGGAAATATATTTTAGTTCGATACCTTTTAATGAGATTTAAAAAAAAAACTTTGCAGTGGTCAAACGCTGTTTATATTTTTACGTGATGTTGGTTTATTTCATCGCATGTAAGTCGTGCAATATTCACCTTTATGTACTGTGTCCCCATCATTACCCTTTCTCCTCCGGTGGTGAGAGACAGTTGTAATAACTAGAGAATTTCCCTTAGTGGATATTACTACAGTACCTGGACTCTGTTGCTGAACAGCTGCTTTGGTTATTTCAATTGTTTTTTTGTTTTTTTAATTACTATGTTGATTTGATATGTCATGTGTGAAAGCGTGTAGGATGAATAAAGTGTGATTGCATTTGCAAATACATTCTCCATGATGCTATTATGTTGTTCGTCTTTGTATGTCCAATCATCTTCTCGTCTCAACGGTTGCAGGAAACGTGACAGTTAGCGACCGATTGCGTGTGTGAATGTTTATATTGAGCGTGTGATCGTGTGAACGACTGAAGTCAGATGAAGCGCGTCAGTGAGCTATTCTTGTACGCATAAAGAGTCCGTCCCGTTAATGACCTGGATTTTCAACCCTATGTAATCTTACTTCCCCGATTAACTCCCGGGATTTGATTTGGAACAACAGAGGGGCCATTCTGAGCCATGACCAGACTAACCCCCGTGGAGTTAATCTGCTCCTGAATTGAAACTACTCCCAGGAATAAAACTGGTATTGAGGGGAGGGGGCTGTTTCGGCACGTTACACCGGCAAGCTGATTGGCAGACCAGTCTTTAACCTTCAAGTGCACTTCCTGGGAGCCATTCAGCTGTGTGACGAGCTGCTGGTGCAGACCTCTTCCGGATTCTACAGGCTAATCAGATGCCGCGCGAGGACTGACAGGTTCCTCGGATCCTTTCTGCCGAGAGCCATTCAACTCACAGACTCTATTACCTGACTTTATGAAGTCTGAGCACTTAGTCAGTCAGTCGGTTAGTCAGTCAGAATTTTTGCCTGCCTGCGTGCTTGTGTGTGTGTGTGAGAGAGAGAGAGGGGGGATGAGAGAATTCTTACTATAATATAACACAGTTTGCAGATTAAAAAGTAACAGGCGAACATACCAAACAAAACACCAAAAAGTTTTGGGATTTCCACAATATCAGGTTTCGATTTCCTTTCTTTGAAGTTTTCTATAGTGGTTGGTTCTTTTATTAACGTATTCTTCATGGAAAAGGTGTACAATATAGAATACGTTTCAAGCCAGAAAAACATTTTTTTTTAATAATGAAATTTGATTTTGTTGGCTCTTAGCTCTTACTCTGGCGTACTTATTTAACAAGTCAAGTCAAAGTCAAATAATGTTATTGCCAAGATAAAACACAAGAAATATGTCTCAGAATCGGGATAACACGCACGCACACACACGCGCACACACACACACACACGCGCACACACACACACGTGTGTAGCATGCGAAGATAGGCAGTGGGCTACAAAAATACAGTTCAAGTGACTATGTTATTATACAACGTGTCAGAAATTAAACGAGCTTTTTCTTAAAACGTACATCTATATAGGCCGAAACCCAAAAGCTTTCGGCGCGAACTTTGTCGTGACAACCAGCTTAAGGATTAACGGTGCTAACCAGAAGGGTGTTCTTCGGAAGTGCACCCGAGGGCCTCACAAATACGGAAGACCTAAAAACAACAGGCAATCTCTTGCTGGAAGCACGATAAGTATAAGAAACACGATCAGTTGTACAGTTTGGCTCGATGCAGTCGACGGGCGTTCGTGGCGTCTGAACGTTTCTTCAACAAATTTGCACCAACAGTATCGAAGATGCTATTAGGTTCATAGCGCGTGCCATCGGATGGGTCATTTTGTAGCTTCTCTGACACATGTCCTGCCTTCGGGCTGCACACATTGAGAAGTAAACAGGTTCATTAATAGCAAGACTGTTTAATTAACTTTTTTTTTTTAAAGGTAACCCCTTTCACTGCGAGAAAACGGCACAGTGTTGGTAGCCACTTTGGATTTGACATTTGCGAAAACTAATGTGTGTGTGTGTGTGTGTGTGTATATGTGTGTGTGGGTGTGTGTGTTTGTATGTGGGCATGTAGAAACGACGTTACTCTGACACACACATGAAACTCTACATGGTTTATTTTGACTTTTTTGACTTTTTTTTGACGGCCCCGTTATTTTGACGTCAAAATAGTGCTCTGTAGAGTTACAGCTGTTTTAAGATTAGGGTTAGGTTAAGGGCTAGGGTTAACGTTTGGGTTAGGGGTTAGGGTTAGGGATAGCTTCACAAAATTGAAAATGTCAAAATAATGTCAAAGAAATGAAAAGTGTGTCAAAATAATGTATGTTTTTTTTTCACAACAGTCATCACAACGTCGTTTCTACAAAAATGTGTGTGTGTGCTGACTTTGGTAATCTGGTTCAATGGTCTGATAAATGGCAACTGCACGGTAACTGCCTCCAAGTGCAAGGTCTTAAACGTGGGGGGAAAGAATCTTTGCTACGAATAGTTTATTACAGCAGACGGCGATTATTTATTTAGTCATTGTTTATAGGGTCCAGCGGACTGCAAAGAGCCGATCACTTGGAGCAGACGTAGACCCGTGTGCAGTGGACAAGTGCAATAAAGAGAAGGATGTGGGGGTTAACATGATGATGCAATGACATTTGATAAGCATATACATACAGCAAGCCCTGGCGAGGTTGAAGCCAATTTGGAAAGACAGGACCATCAGTCTACATTCCAAGGTAAGGCTGCTGCGCTCCCTTGTCATCTCCATCTTCCTATATGCTTGCGAAACATGGACCCTCACAGCAGATCTCCAACGAAGAATACAAAGCATGGAGATGAGGTGCTACAGAAGACTTCTGAGCATTTCATATACCCAGCACATCACCAACGACGAAGTCCGACAGACCATCACACAAGCTATTGGACAACACGATGACCTGCTCACAGTGGTGAAACAAACTCCGATGGTATGGCCACGTCACCAGATCATCACGTTTTACTAAGACCATCCTGCAAGGCACAATGCAAGGAGGTAGAAGAAGAAGGAGACCGAAAAAGGGGTAGGAGGACAACATTCGAGAATGAACTGGTTTGACACTGAGCGAAACAATCAGGGTTGCTGGGGACAGGGAAAGATGGAGTACGCTGGTTAAACGATCACCTGTGGTGCCCCTACGACCTCCGAGTAATGGGATAGGATAGGATATGATAGGATACATGCAGCAAATGTGAAGGCAAACAAAATACTCGGAGTCATGCGACGGTCCTTCTCTTATCTTGATGAAAACATCTTTAAGTGCCTGTTCACCATCAACCTCCATACTGTCTTCATTATTACAATTTGGAATAACCTACCGTCTGAGGTCGGGGTATAATAAGCAATTTCACTTAACGAACTTTTGCGATAAAAAGATGTTACTGTCATGTCCTGATTTTTTTTTCAATTTCATGGGCACAGTCCATGACAGTAACATCTTTTTATCATCAAAACAAAGTACAGTACCACCTTTCCATCATTACAAATATAATTTGAAAGGCAAGTGGTGATGAAAGGCAAGTGGTGATGATTTCAATGAACTTGCTGATGTTGTTAACTCATATATTTCCTTCTGCGTAGATACAGTCATCCCAACGAAACAGATTATTATTTTTCCTAACAACAAACCATGGAATATAAAGGAACTGAAGTCTGTTTTGAAGGAAAAGAAACGTGTATTCTTTCAGGGTACTGCACATGACAAGAAAGATATCAATAGGAAGGTACGCAATGCCATTCGCCTTGCTAAGAGGCAGTATAGGGATAAGGTAGAGCCGAAGTACAGTGGTGGGGATCTACGTGTCGCTTGGCAGGGGATCAAAACCATTGCCTCTGTCAATCGGAAACCAGATTGCCCAAAAAAGCATGCCAAACTTGAAGGCGTCGACGACTTCGATTTACCCAATGTTTTGAATTATTTCTATGCATGATTTTTCAGCTAAGTTTTCTGAATTGAAACAATCTCTTACCTCTGTAGGCAGTATTGAAATTTCTCAGGAAAAGGGGCCCATCTGTTTAAGTATATTAATGTTTAAAAAAAAACTGGCCCTGATGGGATCTGTGGCAGTGTCAAGTGGGGTTTATGGGTTGCTGGGCTCTGCACAATGGATTGCTGTAACACTCACGCTTTATTCTATGGGAACTGCTAGTTAGTCACCCGGTGAATTACTTTAATACATTTATTAATTTAGCTCGGTCTGTGTTAAGGCTGGTTTTTGAGGTACTAATCTACCTTACAAAGTCATATAAGTCAATGCAAATGATTCGATCGCTGACAGTCTAGGCAGCTGTTATATTTGCATAGGGCACTGGCTACTAGAGTTCATGTAGATTGGACTACTGTGGTCCGTTTTACAGTTTTCTGAAGAGTGGACTACTGTGGTCCGTTTTACTATAGTTCTGAAGAGTGGACTACTGTGGTCCTTTTGCTACCAGTTTAAGTGCACTGATTCCTGGGCACTTAGCTTGTGGGTAGCGGGTTTGAAGCCCTTTGATGAGGTAGCTTCTGGTACACGCTGGCTCGTCGTGTAGTTTGGTTCCTTGACAATCTGTGTTGTCTTGGAGAGTGTTTTCCAAGGGAGCTCTCTCAGTCCTGTGCTGTAGAGGCTAAACAGCCAACTCGTGTTTTCTGTGGAGTTGGGCGCACGTTATATCTCGCCTGTTCGTCTGTAACACAAGAAACCAAATTCTGCACAACCTTGAATAATAGGTCTGTGCAGAGCGTCTCACTGAAAGCCAAAGTAGCCCTCAGTGATAGCTCCACATTTCTATACATAAGCGACGAACATTCTGCTACGTCCGTGGTCCACTGGAATCTCAGCTCTAATTTCCTATACATACATAAATATAACTCGTGGCTAATTATACACATACAGAATTCATAATATTATAAACATTCACTGGTACAGCCACTGGTCTGCAAACATACATTATAGGTTCAACAACAGTGGTTCCGTCAGGTATGCAACATGGCGTCCAAAACCGGTCGTGCTTAACACGTTTCGGCTTCTCCACGTGGTATGGCAAATTCGGGAGTAACAATTCAACTCTATGCATAGCAAATTCCACAAACAAAATTTCAACAATAATATAAATATATCACGATGAAACAGAAGTATGTTCATTTACCTGTTTGACAAAGTCAGGCTCGTGGCTACTTGATTGAATTCTAAGATTCTCAAGTCCTGCTTCCTGGTCTATTCAGGAGAGATCTTTCTGCTAACTGTGTAGCTGTTTACTGCTCCTCGTTTCCAACTCGATTGCCGTTCTCTCTCTCTCTATTCGAATCAGCCAGACGGGGTTGAGTCCATTATAACCTGTGTTCTCATTGGCTGGTAATAGACTCGCCTAACGTAGCTACGATGATATCATTGCCTGTCGATTCAACACACACAGTGCTGACGTCACTACACTGTTTGCGTCAAGCTCGTAGTGTGTGTACCTCAGGTATACCATTGCTACGCCTGACCATCTCCATCGTCTGCTGCAGCCTAACATTAACATTCTACGATTACAATGACTAAACAAGGCTACAACGTAAAGTAAGCAGGGTAAACTGGTCCGTCTGTCACAGGCTCCCTCAACTGAAAAAAGGCGATGACTGCTGGGTTCGACCTTTTTATACTACAGAGCCTAGTTTAACACTGCACTATCTTAGGGTCCTATTTACAAACTAATTAATAATCTCTGCCTGCGCTGCAATGCTATGCCAGGTAGCTATGGACACTAGTGACAGGGTTTTACTGGACGGGGACGAATTCTGGTGATGTGGCCCTTAGTTGTGATGGGTGGGCGACAGCTGCTGTGTCCTCCACGAGATGGCGACTGAGGTAGTCGGCTCCGTGGTTCTCTTTGCCGGTGATGTACTCGATTTGGAAAGAGTATGCCTGAAGAATGAGTGCCCATCTCATCAGGCGAGAGTTCCAGGATTTGGAGGCTGCCAGGAACGAGAGTGGTTGGTGGTCCACCTGAACTGTGAAGTGGGTCCCATACAGGTAGAGTTGAAACTTCTGTATGGCCCAGACTAGTCCAAGGCATTCTTTCTCCGACGTGACGTAGTGGGTCTCGGCGGGTCTCAATTTTCTGCTGGCGTAGGCGACAGGGAATAGCGTCTCTGCATTCTTGGGGTCGCGCTGTAGCAGTACTGTTCCGAGTCCTAACTTCCTCCGCGATGGCGATGGCCATCCAGGTGTGAGTACTGGGGGTCGTTCGTTGGTCGATGTACTTCTTGAGGCGATCGATGTGGTGGTATCGGGCTCTCCCGTTTACCTCTACCTGGTAGACTGTCTTGGATTTCTTTGCAGTCACCCGATACGGTCCTCTCCAAGCGATGTCCAGCTTGTTGGTTCCACTTGGAAGTAAAAGTAGCACTTGATCGCCGACTTGCAGTTCTCGGTCCTTCGCGTGGCGGTTGTAGTACTTCGCCTGACGGGCTCTTGCCTTCTTCAGTGCTTCACCAGCTTTCTTCCACGTTGCTTTGAGGGTTTCCTGCAGGTCTGCGACGTACTTGGTGGCACCTCTTGGTGTATCGTCTATCTTGGCTTCCGTCCAACTTCTGCGTAGGGCTTCTAGCGGTCCTGCTAGAGGTCTGCCGAATAGCAATGTTGACGGGGTGTAGCCTGTGGCTGCATGGGGCGTTTCTCGGTATGCGAACAGCGCCGCATTCACGTAGGTGTCCCACGCTTCTGGATTGTCGTCGGCGACTTTCCTGAGGATTGTGAGAAGGGTTCCATTCAGTCTTTCTACTTGTCCGTTGCTGGCTGGGTGGTACGGTGGTGTGCGAATGTGATGAACTTGTATCAACTCGAACACGTCTTGCATCAGGCGGCCGGTGAACTGAGATCCGTTGTCCGTTCTAATGATGTCCGGGAATCCGACTCTGGTAAAGATGGCGATGAGTGCATCTGCAATCTTCCTGGTGTCGACCGCCGGCAACGGGATTGCTTCGCACCACATCGTACATGCGTCGACGAGTGTGAGTAGAAATCTGTTCCGCTTCTTGGTCATGGGCAGTGGTCCTACTATGTCTACTGAGACTTGCTGGAATGGCACGCCGACTACTACTGATGGTCCTAAGGTAACTGGTACGGTGTGATGTCGCGGGGAATATCGTTGACATTGGTGACAAGATTTCACGTAGCGCTTGACATCCCCGTGATTCCTGGCCAATAGTAGTGTGCGCTGATTCTCTGCACTGTGGCTCCAATTCCCATGTGTCCGCTGAGTGGCATGCTGTGGCCTAATTCTAGTACTTGGGCTCGAAGGGTGGCTGGTAGTACTAGTTGGGTGTGATCTCCATCTCCTTGTCGATGTAGAACTCCCTCTTCCATGTAGAAGTCTCCTTTGTGCGGGGGGGTGTGCGCCTTGGGTAGCGTCTGGAAGCACTCCGCTATCGAGGCGTCCGCTTTCTGTGCTGTTTTGATCTCTTCGAGTCCTGGATTCGGGGCTAACTCGGGCTGGGGTGGTTGAGTTTTAGCCTGGACCCTGGTTTGCACTGCAGCTATCTCTACAGTGTTAGGGAGCGTGCCTAAGAACACATACCTACAACGCACTAGATCATACAGGGGTTTCTGTAAAACAGCTGCTTGGATTCGTCCTGTGACGTACCTACTCTCTACTTCTATCCAAGCTATTGGGCAAGTAGTCGTCGGTTTCGTCAAGTCTGCTCCTTCTAGTTCGACTGTCTTGTCCGTCAAGTCCGCGCGCGATACAAGAGATTCGCTAACTATCGCGTCGTATGATAGACCTGTGTCATACAGACAGTTCGCTTCTTTTCCGTTGACCTTGACCGTGTCTGTCACCGATGGGTGATCTCCGATGGTGTGTGGCTTGTTACCGCTGCTTTGAGTTAGAACTCTGTGCGCTGGCCGGCTTTCGCGCTCTTCCCTACGTTGTGCGGCCAACTTGAAACATTCTGCGGTGGAGTGATTATTTCTGTTGCAGAACGAGCAATACCGTTTCTGTTCTGCGGGACCTCTTTTCCCGAATTCCGTGTTGGTCCTTTATTTTGCCCAGGTCTGGGGTGATTTGGCTTATTCGCGGTGCGCTCTTCCCGGTGAGGACTTCGTTTCTGTGCCTCTTTCTCGTTAGGCTTTAGGTCTCGCCTGAAGCTCTTGGCTTCTCCGTGGGCGGCCATGTACCTATCTGCGACTCTGACCAGATCCTCCAGTCTTTCCGCGCCCTGCCCTACTGAGAATGTTCTCAGCTTCGGGGTCATGGTTTCCCGTAGCTGTTCCCATACTAACAGTTCTGTCAGTCCATCATATGTCTTAGCCGTGGCTGACTGGCTAACCCACTTATCTAGCATTGTGGACAACCGATCTGCGAACTGCGCATAGCTCTCTCCTTTTACTCTCCGGTTGGTGCGGAATTTTTGCCGGTAGCATTCTCCTGTTAGTTCGAATCCCGTTTGGAGTGCCTCTTTTACTTTGTGATAGTCAGTCACTCTGTCAGTCGGTAGCTTACTGTAGATGTCATATGCCTTTCCTCTAAGCCCTTGTTTCTAGGCGCTCAAACCTAGTCAGATAGAGATCTAGACCTTCTTGTCTTTCATTAAATGTCCCCAGTGGAAATGACATCCCTACTACGGGGTTGGATGCTACCTCTAGTTGATCTGAGTGGGGAGGGGTTGAGGAAGAACTTCAAGCTCCTGATCCCAATCTTCTTAGCTCTAACTCATGCTGTCTGTCTTTTTCCTTTTCTGCCCTCTCATACTCCCATCTCCTACTTTTTGCTTCTCTCTCTGCTGCTACCTTCTTCTATTCTCTTTCTGCCTCTAGCTCTGCTTTCTTCTGCTCTGCTTCTAATGCTACTTTCTTCTGTTCTGCTTCTAGTTCCAGTTTCTTCTGCTCTGCTTCTAATTTCTTCGCTCCTCTCTCTGCCTCTAATTTCTTTGCCTCTCTCTCTGCCTCTAATTCTGCTTTTCTCTGTTCTGCTTCGAGTTTCTTCTGTTCTCTCTCTCTGCTGCTCTCTCGGCCGCTTCAAGTTTCTTCTGTTCTCTCTCTGCTGCCCTTTATGCCTTAGCTTCCTGCTTTTCTACCTCTTCATTGATATACGCAATTAGGTCTCCTCCTGCTAAGTGCAAAGCTTCTCCTAATTCCTTGAAGCGCAATCTCAAGGCCACTGGGTCTGACATTGTCGAATGTGTCTATGACCAACCTCTGAATCCCGTGGAATACAAACACACTAGCAATATTGCAATTCAATAACAACAATGCAAAGACCATAAACTTCGCAATCAATAATAGACTAAAACAAGAGTCAAATGGCATACAACAGTTACTTAAGCAAAACCTGCAAAAGAACAATGCAACATACAGGCACAAAAAGAATTGAGAAAAGTTTTTTTAAATAAAGAATAGTGCACCAAAACTGAGTCCTTGTTCTACACTTACAACTATTCTAAGTTATTCTACTTCTACTACTGTTATCTAATTTTATTGTACCTAGATCTGGTTATACCCAATTCCTATTATACACAGATCCTGGCTAGGCTCGCCAATTAAAGTGTCACGTGGGGTTTATGGGTTGCTGGGCTCAGCACAATGGATTGCTGTAACCCTCACGCTTTATTCTATGGGAACTGCTAGTTAGTCACCCGGTGAAGTACTTTAATACATTTATTTATTTAGCTCGGTCTGTGTTAAGGCTGGGATACAGAGATAGATAGAAAACTGGTAAAAGATCACTGTCACACTAGCGTTCACACGGCTATGAATCATTATGTAGTCCAACCACTTGATAACAGTTAAATTCACACATTTATTTCTTCTACTCTATTGAAGGGGCCAAGCAGCTCAGTTGGTAAGAGCGTCTTGCTAGTAACCGAAAGGTCGCTGGTTCGAATCCCAGATTGGTCAACGTGTGATCATATTATTTTCCCCCTTACCAACAACTGGCCTGCTGGTGTCAGTATAAATAGGTCCATTAGTCACCTATAAGCGAAAGTGTCGTGTGACTATAATCTACAAAACAACAACAACATTCTACTCTATACAAGATTTTCGAGGTACTAATCTACCTTACAAAGTCATAAGTCAATGCAAATGATTCGATCGCTGATAGTCTAGGCAGCTGTTATGTCTTCATAGGGCACTGGCTACTAGAGTTCATGTAGATTGGACTACTGTGGTCCGTTTTACAGTTTTCTGAAGAGTGGACTACTGTGGTCCGTTTTACTATAGTTCTGAAGAGTGGACTACTGTGGTCCTTTTGCTACCAGTTTAAGTGCACTGATTCCTGGGCACTTAGCTTGTGGGTAGCGGGTTTGAAGCCCTTTGATGAGGTAGCTTCTGGTACACGCTGGCTCGTCGTGTAGTTTGGTTCCTTGACAATCTGTGTTGTCTTGGAGAGTGTTTTCCAGGGGAGCTCTCTCAGTCCTGTGCTGTAGAGGCTAAACAGCCAACTCGTGTTTTCTGTGGAGTTGGGCTCACGTTATATCTCGCCTGTTCGTCTGTAACACAAGAGACCAAATTCTGCACAACCTTGAATAATAGGTCTGTGCAGAGCGTCTCACTGAAAGCCAAAGTAACCCTCAGCGATAGCTCCACATCTCTATACATAAGGAACGAACATTCTGCTACGTCCGTGGTCCACTGTAATCTTAACTCTAATTTCCTATATATACATTAATATAACTCATGGCTAATTATACACATACAGAATTAATAATATTATAAACATTCACTGGTACAGCCACTGGTCTGCAAACATACATATAGGTTCAACAACAGTGGTTCCGTCAGGTATTCAACATGGCGTCCAAACCGGTCGTGCTTAACACGTGTTCGGCTTCTCCACGTGGTATGGCAAATTCGGAGTAACAATTCAACTCTATGCATAGCAAATTCCACAAACATAATTTCAACAATAATATAAATATATCACAGTGAAACAGAAGTATGTTCCTTTACCTGTTTGACAAAGTCAGGCTCGTGGCTACTTGATTGAATTCTAAGATTCTCAAGTCCTGCTTCCTGGTCTATTCAGGAGAGATCTTTCTGCTAACTGTGTAGCTGTTTACTGCTCCTCGTTTCCAACTCGACTGCCGTTCTCTCTCTCTATTCGAATCAGCCAGACCTGGTTGAGTCCATTATAACCTGTGTTCTCATTGGCTGGTAATAGACTCGCCTAACGTAGCCACGATGATATCATTGCCTGCCGATTCAACACACACGGTGCTGACGTCACTACACTGTTTGCGTCAAGCTCGTAGTGTGTGTACCTCAGTTATACCATTGCTACGCCTGACCACCTCCATCGTCTGCTGCAGCCTCACATTAACATTATACGATTACAATGACTAAACAAGGCTACAACGTAAAGTAAGCAGGGTAAACTGGTCCGTCTGTCACAGGCAGGACTCTGCGTTACTGTGCTGATCAGCTTGGCATTGTCTTTCATCATCTTTTTCAGATCTCAGTCAATTTAGGGCAAATTCCTACAGTGTGGAAATTTCTAATGTTATCCCACTGCCTAAGAACCTCAATCCCAAGCAGCCTAATGATTTCAGGCCAGTTGCTTTGACCTCCTTAGTTATGAAAACCCTGGAAAAAATTATTACAAGTTTTATTCTGTCAGCCATTGAACCCAACCTTGATTCTCTTCAGTTTGCCTGTAGAGCAGGTAGGGGTGTGGAGGATGTCAAGCTGTTCATTGTGAATACTATATACAAACACCTGGAAAAATTAAATGCACATGCTAGACTATTTTTTGCAGACTTTTCTTCTGCATTCAATACCATGCAACCTCATATTCTGATTCAAGGATTGATTGATGATTTTGACTTACATCACCAGCTTGTACTGTGGATTTTGGAAGTCTTGACTTATAGAGAACAAAGAGTTTTTGTTAATGAATTGTACTCTGATAAAAAGGTTACATCCCAGATAGCACACATGATTGGCCCAACCTTGGTGTAAGGTTGGGCCAATATTGTAAACTTGGCGATTCATTGGCTTTGCACTGCAAGCTAACGCCAATGAATCCCCAGCGTAAGCGGCGCGCGCGGCGAGTCTTACATTGGCACACAACGTGGGGCCAACCTTGGCTGCCAAGATCGCAAATCGACGGATTGCTTCCCTTTGCAGATAGCCCGGAATACCTGCAATTATTATTTTTTCTCTCTCTCTCCTTGAACCCGAAAAATAAAGTAAGTATACGATGTTCTTTCTTTATATTTTAGGGTAAATACTTTAACGATTATATGCTGTTTTTTATAACCTTATTATTTTACTGAACTATATTTTATTTACTGCGTACTGAGTCCCACCGTTCACCGCCATTTCGATTTAACATCGAGAGCGGCAATTACGGTCTCAATTCGATTGCCTGGTTGTTTTTCCTTGTCACACTAAGGTATACTTTTTTTCCCCTACGAAATAGTAATGTAGGTAATTTCTGTTTGTACTTTGATTTTGTTTTTTTTTAAAATACATAATTGCTGTACACTGCTTTCAATTTTTGTTTGTTACTGTTAGGCTTTGGCCTTTGTGATCTATTTCATTTAGGCCTACACTTCCATTTTGATACTATTGTTTCAGCTGTAAATCTGGCGGATGTCAAGAAGATTGTTCCACTAGTGAGCAACTATCATCACACAATAATAAAGGCGTTCCGCCGGCTGAACAGAAAGATCGACGGACTTGACAACACGCCATGTAGATTAACAGAAGGTGTTTGCCGGCTCTGCCTCAGCTCAGGAATTCAGTTTTCCCCTCCTTTCACTAGAGGATTTGAATCGTCTGAATGACCGTCTGACCGATGAAGCAGTCTCGCTTGAAATGGTCAGTACACTGATAGTTTTGTTTTCTCTGTACGTGTAGGATTAAATTTTTCCTTTATTATAATAACTTCTTGTTTTTAACCTCCATTTTTAGATGGTTTAGTAATGTACAATCTATATATATAAATTGCTTAGCCGGAAGTCCTTCTTCGCCACTACTATAAAGTTTGTCCGGTATGGACGCTGATCTGGGCAGGTTCTGGCCGCTGGGAATCGGGCCTGTTGTGTGCTCAAAACCAGCGAAATCGTTATAGCCGACATTTCCTTACCGAACGTTTAACCGTTTCTGAGATAAATAAATAAACAAAATGTCCACAAACTGCAATAGCCTCATTCCGCGCGCTTCCATTAAAAATCAATTTGACGTTTCAGCATGTTTTCCCATATAGACCAAAAAATTTATTGTGTTTGTACGAAGCATTGATAGCTCAGTTGATAACACCTTCGCCTACCGTTTAGGGCGACCCAAGTTCGAATCCGTCGCGGGCCATATTTTTTTTTTATGTTTTTTTTCCCACTACAATATGAATATTTTTCTTTTTAATTTAGGCTTTTTACCTTTATTATTATTACTATTATTACTATTATTATTATTATTATTATTATTATTATTATTATTATTATTATTATTATTATTATTATTTATAATATTATATCTTATATCAAATTTTCTTTTAAAACCTTGGTGTTTATGATTTCTATTTGTATTATTCTATATTCAATATTATTATTATTATTATTATTATTATTATTATTATTATTATTATTATTATTATTATTATTATTACCAAGGATCGGGATGGGGTGGTACGTTATTATTATTATTATTATTATTATTATTATTATTATTATTATTATTATTTATAAACTAATAATAATAATAATTATTATTATTATAATTATAATATCTTATATCAAATTTTATTTTAAAACCTTGGTGTTTTTTATTATTTCTATTGGTATTAATCAATATTATTATTATTATTATTATTATTATTATTATTATTATTATTATTATTATTATTATTATTATTAATATTATCAAGGATCGGGATGGGGTGGTACGTGTAGGTAAAAGGGGGCTACGGGTAGGTTTAAAGGGGCATGGGTAGGCATAACGGGGATACGGGTATATATAAGGGGGTATGGTGATGGTCGATTCCTTTCATCCATACCTGCGAAACGATCAACGGGGAAGTATCAAGGAGGGTACAACAGGTAGGTTACAAGGGGGGTACAAAAGGTATCAAGGGGTTATGGGGAGGTATCAAGTGGGTTCGGGGAGGTATCAAGGGGGTATGATGAGGCATCATGGGGGGGGGGGGGACGGGGAGATATCAGAGGGGGGGGGGTATGGTGAGGTATCAAGGGGGATATGGGGAGGTATCATCGTCCAAATGAAACTCGCAGACAACAGTTGTCTCTCTGTCTACATTTTAAACAGCAACCTGTGTACCCTGGCTTGCCAGGGTACAAAAACCACTAGTCAGATATAAAATGCATAATTTTTTTTTATAAAGGTAAGATTTTATTAGCATACAGATTATGTGTGTATCTATGACTGAATATTGAGGTTCTGTTGTAATTGTTTGTTAGAATTGTATGTGCACCCGTTATCTGAAGCTCTCTCAACACTGTATTTTTGAATTTTAAAAATCCTATCCTATCCTGTCCCATAACCCGAAGGTCGTAGGGGCACCACAGATGATCGTTTAACCAGCATACTCCATCTTTCTCTGTCCTCAGCAGCCCTCATGGCTTCGCTCAGTGTCAAACCAGTCCATTCTCGAATGTTGTCCTCCCACCTCTTTTTCGGTCTCCCCCTTCTTCTACCTCCTTGCACTGTGCCTTGCAGAATGGTCTTTGCAAGGCCTGATGATCTGGTGACGTGGCCATACCATCGGAGTTTCCGTTTCTTCACCACTGTGAGCAGGTCATCGTGTTGTCCAATGGCTTGTGTGATGGTCTGTCGGACTTCGTCGTTGGTGATGTGTTGGGTATAGGAAATGCACAGAAGTCTTCTGTAGCACCTCATCTCCATGCTTTGTATTCTTCGTTGGAGATCTGCTGTGAGGGTCCATGCTTCGCAAGCATATAGGAAGATGGAGATGACCAGAGAGCGCAGCAGTCTTACTTTGGAATGTAGACTGATGGTTCTGTCTTTCCAAATGGGCTTCAACCTTGTCAGGGCAGCAGTTGTTTGTGCGATCCTGGTGGAGAGGACTTCCTGTCGAGACCCATTGTCTGACACAATGGCTCCTAAATATTTGAAGCTGTGCACTGTGTTGAGGGATTGGCCTTGTACTTTGATGTCCGTGTTGATGCCATTGGTGTTGTTGGTCATCATTTTGGTCTTCTCTGCACTTATTTCCATTCCATAAGCTCTGGAGGTGGTGTCAAGCCTCTGTACAAGCTGTTCAAGTTCTTGTTCCTCTCCAGCCAATCCATCAATATCATCCGCAAAACGAAGATTGGAGATTGCTCTGCCCCCTATGCTGACTGTGCCTTCGTGATCTGCAAGAGCATCTGACATGATGCGCTCTAGGAAGATGTTGAAGAGTGTTGGAGAGAGTAGGCATCCTTGACGCACACCGATTGTTGTTCTGAACCAGTTCCCGATGACGCTGTTATGGAGGACTGCACTGGTAGCCTTGTCATACAGGCTTTTGATGACTTCTATAATTTTAGGGCTGATGTTGTACACTTTCATGGTTGCCCATAGAGCTGCATGCCAGACTCGGTCAAATGCCTTCTTGAAGTCTATGAACACATGATATAGATGTTGTTGGTGCTGTAGGTATTTCTCACAGATTATTCTGAGGTTGAAAATCTGTTCAGTGGTACTTCGCCCTGCCATGAATCCTGCTTTGTAGAGCACTGAAGTGTCGCACAAACTGAATTGTCGTACGGACGACACTTCAGTTGCGGTGCGACACTTCGGGGTGACCTCGAACACTGAAGTGTCGCACGAGACGACAGTTCAGTTTGTGCGACACTTCAGTGTTTGATGTCAGATATAAACTGTCGCATTTTGACAAAGTGCACATGATGATTTTGATGATGATTTTGATGGTGATTTTGATGGTGATTTTGATGGTGATTTTGATGTTGATTGTGATGGTGATTTTGATGGTGATTTTGATGATGCTTTTGATGATGATTTTGATGATGCTTTTGATGATGCTTTTGATGATGCTTTTGATGATTCTTTTGATGATGCTTTTGATGCTGATTTTGATGATGATGATTTTGAGGATGATTTTGAGGATGATTTTGAGGATGATTTTGTTACATTTTTCGTAACCACTGTCGATAATTGTGGGAAAAAAATCTATTGATGTTGTACATAATATGTTTTATACGTCGATTTGTCTCTCTCTTGGCGGCAGGGATAGCTCTGTGGTCAGTGCGCAGGCTTAGTGTGTGTGCATCTCGGACGACGTGGGTTCAATCTTGACTTCAGCAAACTATACTGTGCATGCTGGATATTGGTGGCCAGCGCCTTGAGAAGCTCTCTGAGCTTGGACGTGCGCTATATAAGAACAATCCCTTTCATTTTTTTTGTTTCTTTTTCTTTCTCAACTTTCGAAGTCTGCTTACTTATCTATCTGTCTCTCTGTCTGTCTCATTCTGTCTGTTTGTCTCTGTCTGTATGTCTGTACGTCTTGTCTATCTCTCTGTTTTTCTCTGCCTGTCTGTCTCTCAGTCT
>CM072520.1:52376271-52487569 GCA_036898135.1 Oncomelania hupensis
AGGCAGAGAGAGAGAGAGAGAGAGAGAGAGAGAGAGAGAGAGTGGGTCCGCCGTTTTTCACCATTGACCACTGCCGCCCCGGCCAGCAATGGAAAACAATTTTCTTACACTGACAAAGCCATATTAATAACATTATTAATCGAATTTTGTATAGCGCACATATTCACATATTATGCTCAATGAAGTGTCGTCCGGGCGACAGTTCAGTTTTTTGCGACACTTCAGTGCTCAATATCAGATCTGAAGTGTCGCCGACGACAGTTCAGTTTGTGCGACACTTCAGTGTTCGAGGTCACCCCGAAGTGTCGCACCGCAACTGAAGTGTCGTCCGTACGACAATTCAGTTTGTGCGACACTTCAGTGCTCTACACTGCTTGTTCTTCAGCTATGATTTGTTCAGCTTGTGGTTTCAACCTGTTGAGTATTATTTTCAGGAGGACCTTGCTGGGATGGCTGATGAGGCTGATGGTGCGGTAATTTTCACACTCCTGAAGGTTACCTTTTTTGGGAAGAGTGATGACAAGCGACTGGGTCCATGGTGTAGGCCATTCCCCATTCTGCCAGATCTTGTTACAGATAATGGTGAGAGCATCAGTCATCGCTTCTCCTCCTGCTTGTAGCAGTTCCGCTGGTATGTTGTCCACTCCCGCTGACTTCCCTTTCTTCAGCGATTGCACTGCTGCCTCAACTTCTTCCCGTAGAATTGGGAGGGTTTCTTCTTCTTCTCTGCTCTCGGGACATGCTAGAACTAATGGGTCTCCATTTGGTGTATGGTTGTAAAGGTCAGAGCAGTACTCTGTCCATCTGTCCAAGACTTCTTGTTCTTCTGTAAGGCATATGCCAGACTTGCTTTGGATAGTGGAGACTTTGGGCTGTTTAACACTTGTCAGCCGCTTCACAGTCTGGTAGGCCTTCTTGCTGTTGTTCTTGTTCAGATTGTTCTCTATTTCCTGGCATTGATCTTCTATCCAGTTCTCCTTTGCTGTGCGCATGCCTTTTCGGATGTCATTGTTGATTTTTCGGTAGACATCAGCTCCCTGTGAGGTGTTCTTTTTCTTTTTTAACTCTCTTCGTTTGTCACACAGATCCAAAAGTTCAGGTGTGATCCACGGCTTCTTCTTTGGTCGGTGCTTGCCAAGGATCTCAGTGGCGGCATCTGTTAAAGCTGAGTTGAAGGTATTGGTCATGGTGTTGACATCTACTTCCCCTGCCCCCAAAATAAGCAGTGGTGCAAATTTCCCTCCAATTGTGGCCTGAAATATTTTTGCCACCTCCGGGTCTTGCAGTTTGTCCAGGTCGAACTTCAGCCTAGTGCACTTTGCTGTATTTACTCTCTTCAAATGGAGCCGGAAAGACATCATCACGAGATCGTGGTCACTTCCAATGTCTGCTCCTGGAAAAGTGCATGTCCTGCCAATGTTGATGCTTGATCTGAAGCGTTTCTTGACCATGATGTAGTCGATCTGGTTGTGATGTTCCCCGCCGGGACTGTGCCATGTCCATCGTCTGGATTTTTTGTGGAGACCAAGCGTGTTTGCCAGTACCAGATTGTTGTATCTGGCAAACTCCAATAGCCTCAGACCCCTGTCATTTGTCTCGTTGTTGCAGTGGGGTCCACATGTGTCTCCCCAGTTGTGGTGCGCATCTTGGCCAACCTTGGCATTCCAGTCGCCTTGCACTATGACTATGTCCTTCTTCGGCACTTGGTCAAGGACCGCCTGTATATTTTCATAAAAATCCTCCACTTCGCTGTCTTCATAGTCTGATGTTGGGGCATAGGCCTGGATGATGGTAATGTTGAAAGGGGTTGCTCTCAGACGGATGGTAATGAGTCTACTGGAGACTGGGCGGCAACCCATGACAGTGGCTAGAATGTTCTTGTGGACCAAGAATCCAACGCCGTGTTCGTGCCTGTCATCTCTACCGCTGAAATAGAGCTTGTGGCCTTTGTCAGTCGTTGTTTCACCTAGGCCTTTCCAGCGCAGTTCGCTGATACCTAGAACGTTCCATCGATAGTGGTCCAGCTCGTGGGCAAGTTCTTCTAATTTTCCTTCCGCAGTTAGGGTCCTGACATTCCAGGTTCCTATGACGATGTTGTTTCTCGTGCGGATCTTGCTAATTTGTCTAATTTGTCCATCAGTAGCATACTTTTCACCTCCGTCCTGGTGGCCAACGGAAGGCGCGGTCCTTGTGTAGCCGGGCGACGACCGATCCGGCATGGAATTAGTGGATAGCCTCATCATGTGTTGTGTCTTGGGCAAAAAAAAGACCTGGCAGGGCCCAATCCTCTCCAGGCTGTTGGCCACAGCCGAAATCCACGAATACAGTGTGGCTCGCCTTGGCCCTGAGCACGTGGTCGTTGAACCTGTAGTAACGTGAGGTTCCTCCGCCCTGGCCGGTGACTTCTGTGTAGAAGACTTTCGCCCAGTGATGCCGTGCTAGCATCACCCTGTTAGTCGCCTCTTACGACACGCCGGGAAACGTTGGGTCTATTCTATTTGCCCGAACCCACAGAGCACTGCAAACAAAAACATTTTCTTTATATACATTTTTTTTCATATACATTTTGTTTAACCATATATCTTTCTGTAACAGTCGATAGAAACAAAACTGCTTCCATTATAGATCAGGTGTACCTATATTTATGATGCTCTATTGCAACCATGAGTCTTTTTTTCCAGCCTAAAATTATGACACAGATTATATAATTTATTGCTGTAAATTAGACTGGACAGAGAGTAAAACATTTATTTAATTTTTAACTTGTATCAGCATCTACAGGTATATATTAAACAACTATACATTTTTGTTGCACTTTAAACAAAATGTAGGTTAGCATGAAGTAAATCAAGTTCATATAGGCATTTGAGTAAAAACCACTTGAAACATAGCCTGTTACTCCTTTTTAAAAAAAATGCCTTAGGGAAATTGGTTTGTTGATTTGTGTGTTACAGATGTTGTACCTGGCAAATATTGGCGGCATCAATTTCCGAGATGCCGTGTTGAAGGAGCTGAACTTCAAGCCAGTCTTATCCACGCAGTACAGCATGGAGGGGAAGAAAGGCAAGAGAAAATTTAGTGACCTACCAAATGTCAAGAGAGTTATTTACGGTGAGTTAATAATGATAATAATAATAATGGACAGTTATATAGCGCTATTACTTGTCTTTTTATAGACAAGCTCATAGCGCTTTACATGAAAAGAAAGAAACAAACATGGAACAACTTACAATATTGCATTAGAAATTATACAATGAGAAAAACCCACATGCAAAATCAGACAATACATAAAGTTAACCTTCTGCAAACAAGTGGTCACAATCATAGCAAAATCCACTGTTTACACTAGATTTGTAATATATTCACTCAGGTTTTGTGATTATTTTACATTCTAAAATTAAAAGGTACCCAGTTTCACCGATTTTTTGCAACAGGTCCATTTAACACTCACGGTTGCCCCACTTGAATAAAACAAAGCTTATGACAAAAAATAGCTTTCAAAAATATAGATTTTTTTAAATCAATAAATCCCGTAATGTTGTAACTATTTGCTCTGCTGCTAAAAATAGAGTTCCATAACAAAACTGACTCTAAATTTTAACCTCATATCATTACAAGAAACTAAAATATTTGACTGAAAGATTACAATGCAGATGCCTTGTTGCTAAGACTAGCAGTTCCACCTGTAGTTGTACCTACATCAAGTAGATCTATATTATTACTAAAACGTGGAAAACTCCACAACCACCCATCCTTTCACCTTGTTTTTCCACTAAATGGAAGATTTACGTTGGCCTACAAGTAAAAGCCAACCTCACTAGGTACTAATTTAGTATTCAAAAATTGTAAGTAGCCCAAGTGGATATTAATAATTGATCAGAAAAACAAGGTAACAAACAAACACCTGTAAACGATTACAATGTATGTCTTCTGCATGTTATTTAGGTAGCCTACATCTTTGTTCAAATCTCTTTACACAACTTATGCTGTTGTAGAAACCAACAATCATGATAATGATCAAGGTCTGGGACCCTGAAGAATCCTCCATAGCTCACAAAATAGGCCAAATGCCGGAAACGGGAAGTTAATCTGATTTGCTTTTGGTGTCAAGAATATTGGTGTGTTCATAAACAGGAGCGTCACATGGTAGGGTAGCCCTACTATAAGATTGATTAGAAAATGAACCCCTAAACCATGATTTGAGTGCTCATTGTATCACTTTTTATGTAACAATGCAAATTTTAGGCTAAACTCGCATTTGCCTACAAGTAAAGTAAACTCCTTTGAGCTGGGGCCCTGTAATTATAGTTCATACATTGGGATGTTAGAGTGGCCATATCATGTAGGAAAGAAATATTTGATTTTAACTCTAGATCGGCTTTAGGTTACTTTGAAAAAAATTCTACTGAAACTGTCAAGTGTTTTGTGCGTGACTTTGTGGTCTGAACCTATTCATATTATGCAAATGAGGGCAAAATAACCCTTGTGGCCTTTACTTTACGAGGAGTGTCCACAACAATGAACTTGGTACCATTATAAAGTGTTTTTAATTGTCAGGAAGTTATATTTTGCTTAGAAAGTTGCAATGTATGTGATGGAATATCTTTGAACTCTTCACTCCACAAGTGGTCAATGTACAGTCTGTCAAAAAGTAAACAGGAACAGCATAAAATGTGTTCAATAAGGCCACTTAGTAAATATTTTTTTCATTATTTTGCAGATGCTGTGAGGAAACATTTTCAAGATGCTTCCACAAAAGACCTTGATACGGCTACAGGGGAATGGCTGGCTACTTCAGGGGGCAGGGAGGGGGGAGAAGGGGAAAAGGAGAGAGGAAGAAAAGGAGAGGAGAGAACAATTATTGCAGCAAAACTAAAACTTGCTAATTTACAATGTAGCGCACATTTTGCAATTTTTCCAAAAATAAATCGTGTTCAAAATAGGCTTTGTGATATCTCAAACGAATTGTCTCCGAGACGAATACAAATCCACCCCCACCTTTGCTAGTTATGATATTTACATGTTTATATTTTATTATCTGTTTATTTATTTAATTAGTGTATATACATGTTTTTAATATTTCATTGTATTTATTTAATTTTTTTTTTCAAATATATAAATTTATATATTTAAATTTTGTGTATTCTTTATGATATATACATATGAATGTAATCTTTTTTTATTTATTTATAATTAAAATATTAAACGCTTGTTTAACTCTTTTCCTAACACCTTACCTTTTAATGGAGCTTTAAGCCTCATAAGTACATCTAAACTCTAATGCAATGCAATCTGACAATTGTATTAATACTAAAGCAATGGTGCGAAACATATATTGCATAGGCGAGTTTTTCCTCTAAATATTCAAACAATTTCTCAATGTTTTGTGTATGTTTGTACACCAATGAGCGTCCCAATTGCGCCTAGTCAATTATTTATATATTTTAAAATATATTTTGTTTTTACTACCTGACCTGCTCTAGATTAAAGTGCATTCTTTCATATCTAGTCAAACTTCACCCTCTTCTGTTTTGGTGATACAAATTTTACGATTTTGGAGCATGAACATTTTAATTTGTTCACACAGTCAAGATTAGGCTCTCTTCGCAGTCCACTACACCCTATATTGTGCAGGTAGCATGTGATTGGTTAAGGCTATGTGTGCATGTTTCTGCATTTATGTATGGACTCACGTATATATTGGATGTTTAATTGTATTCAGTGTGTATGTGCAAGTTAATCTAAACATGATTATCACTATGTTACTATTGTGTGTTTGTATTATGTATTATACTTATACATTGTACCCCCATAGTGGTGCCGGGGGTTTCAGAATAAATAGTATCCCCACTTTCTGGAAATTTAGTGCTTTAAATTCCCACTGTCGCTGTCTTTCTCATTTGCTCTTTCTCATTCCTGCTGTTTTATCAATCTGCTATACTATATCTTCTTCTTCGCTAGACCAGTCATCTACATTTTTTCTTGAAAACTCTTCCTGGGCAAGACTCATTTGTGTATGAGGTCTGTTGGATCAGCTTGGGAATATTGGACGCTTTCAGCCAGGTGGTCACTATAGGGCTTCCTATGATGCTATTATTTAGCAACGTAGGCATTTTATATGTGTGTGTTTTGTTGATAATTTATAATGATTGTGTTCTATTTTGTTTTTGCAAACGGGGGTTCGATAAATTAGAATACAGCCTCAGCGTCCCCTGCGTGGGATGTCTTTATTGTAAAGTGACTGGCTGGTGGAGAGCTTTCAGGTTTACCACTAGGGTTGTTTCAGCAGATTTTTTATGCGGATCAGGGGTTGTCCGGTCCTGATTTGGCTCGGAAGAGTCCGCTGGACGTAAAGCAATAATCGTGTAAAGTAATGTAACTTATACATTGTATTGACAGATTATTTAGTATGTAGGCACACATGTGGTTGTGAGTGGATGTGTCATGGATAAAAGCGAGATGGACGGAGGAAGAGAAAGAAAGAATATTTCCAGCTGAGTCATGTCTGTTGTACACGTGGAAATTTTAATTTTTGTTCATTTACTATTTTAGACAAAGTTTGCACTCAGTGCCAAAGGCAGGTTTCCGCTTTTATGTATAATGTGAAAGTTGGACAATAAAGATGTATTATAGTGTATAAACAAGGACTAATTATCGGATGTGTCTGTCTTATTGCCATTATTAATTTTGAAATCGATGTAACAAGCTTCAGAAGTAATATTTACTATCATGAAAAATATTCTGTACATTGGTGTGATTGTTAAGAGATATGACAAACTTGTTTTAGCTATTATTTTGACAAATGTCTAGTTTATATGTATAGTCTGACATATTTTGTGCAAATATTTTACGTATCTAGTCAAATGTATATATTAAAAAAGTATACCAAATTTAGACTATGTCTATATAGTCTTGACTTGTTTATGCTATTATTTTGTAACATATATAGTGTACATGTATAGTCTGACATATTTTTTTGTACAATTTTTGTACTGTCAAACTAATACTAATCAAAGGTAAAAATACAAAATTGTAATGTATATATAGACTAGATCTATATAGTTTTGCTCATTCAATTAAAAAATAAGTTGCAATGATATGTGTAATAAAATCTCACAGTAAATTGAATTTAATCTTGTATTCACTTTGTTATGCACAAGTAATACTGCATCAAACACACAAACATATGCTACTATTACATTGGGGTTTCATTGGGACAATCCTGGCAACCAATATAAACAATATTGGCAATACATTGGGTTTACATTGGGGTTATCTTGGCAATACATTGGGTTTACATTGGGGTTATCTTGGCAATACATTGGGTTTACATTGGGGTTATCTTGGCAATACATTGGGTTTACATTGGGGTTATCTTGGCAATACATTGGGTTTACATTGGGGTTATCTTGGCAATACATTGGGGTTATCCTGGCAATACATTGGGGTTATCTTGGCAGCCAATGTTGCGCCAATATTGGGCCACTTTTCACTCCCAATCTTGTGCCAAGATTGTGAGCCAAGGTTCAGCCAATATTGTACACCAATGAATTGCCAATATTGCGCCAATCTTGGGTGCTATCAGGGATGTACTCGCTCTGTGGGTTCGGGCAAATAGAATAGACCCAACGTTTCCCGGCGTGTCGTAAGAGGCGACTAACAGGGGTGATGTTAGCACGGCATCACTGGGCGAAAGTCTTCTACACAGAAGTCACCGGCCAGGGCGGAGGAACCTCATGTTACTACAGGTTCAACGACCACGTGCTCAGGGCCAAGGCGAGCCACACTGTATTCGTGGATTTCGGCTGTGGCCAACAGCCTGGAGAGGATTGGGCCCTGCCAGGTCTTTTTTGCCCAAGACACAACACATGATGAGGCTATCCACTAATTCCATGCCGGATCGGTCGTCGCCCGGCTACACAAGGACCGCGCCTTCCGTTGGCCACCAGGACGGAGGTGAAAAGTATGCTACTGATGGACAAATTAGCAAGATCCGCACGAGAAACAACATCGTCATAGGAACCTGGAATGTCAGGACCCTAACTGCGGAAGGAAAATTAGAAGAACTGGCCCACGAGCTGGACCACTATCGATGGAACGTTCTAGGTATCAGCGAACTGCGCTGGAAAGGCCTAGGTGAAACAACGACTGACAAAGGCCACAAGCTCTATTTCAGCGGTAGAGATGACAGGCACGAACACGGCGTTGGATTCTTGGTCCACAAGAACATTCTAGCCACTGTCATGGGTTGCCGCCCAGTCTCCAGTAGACTCATTACCATCCGTCTGAGAGCAACCCCTTTCAACATTACCATCATCCAGGCCTATGCCCCAACATCAGACTATGAAGACAGCGAAGTGGAGGATTTTTATGAAAATATACAGGCGGTCCTTGACCAAGTGCCGAAGAAGGACATAGTCATAGTGCAAGGCGACTGGAATGCCAAGGTTGGCCAAGATGCGCACCACAACTGGGGAGACACATGCGGACCCCACTGCAACAACGAGACAAATGACAGGGGTCTGAGGCTATTGGAGTTTGCCAGATACAACAATCTGGTACTGGCAAACACGCTTGGTCTCCACAAAAAATCCAGACGATGGACATGGCACAGTCCCGGCGGGGAACATCACAACCAGATCGACTACATCATGGTCAAGAAACGCTTCAGATCAAGCATCAACATTGGCAGGACACGCACTTTTCCAGGAGCAGACATTGGAAGTGACCACGATCTCGTGATGATGTCTTTCCGGCTCCATTTGAAGAGAGTAAATACAGCAAAGTGCACTAGGCTGAAGTTCGACCTGGACAAACTGCAAGACCCGGAGGTGGCAAAAATATTTCAGGCCACAATTGGAGGGAAATTTGCACCACTGCTTATTTTGGGGGCAGGCGAAGTAGATGTCAACACCATGACCAATACCTTCAACTCAGCTGTAACAGATGCCGCCACTGAGATCCTTGGCAAGCACCGACCAAAGAAGAAGCCGTGGATCACACCTGAACTTTTGGATCTGTGTGATAAACGAAGAGAGTTAAAAAAGAAAAAGAACACCTCACAGGGAGCTGATGTCTACCGAAAAATCAACAATGACATCCGAAAAGGCATGCGCACAGCAAAGGAGAACTGGATAGAAGATCAATGCCAGGAAATAGAGAACAATCTGAACAAGAACAACAGCAAGAAGGCCTACCAGACTGTGAAGCGGCTGACAAGTGTTAAACAGCCCAAAGTCTCCACTATCCAAAGCAAGTCTGGCATTTGCCTTACAGAAGAACAAGAAGTCTTGGACAGATGGACAGAGTACTGCTCTGACCTTTACAACCATACACCAAATGGAGACCCATCAGTTCTAGCATGTCCCGAGAGCAGAGAAGAAGAAGAAATCCTCCCAATTCTCCGGGAAGAAGTTGAGGCAGCAGTGCAATCGCTGAAGAAAGGGAAGTCAGCGGGAGTGGACAACATACCAGCGGAACTGCTACAAGCAGGAGGAGAAGCGATGACTGATGCTCTCACCATTATCTGTAACAAGATCTGGCAGAGTGGGGAATGGCCTACACCATGGACCCAGTCGCTTGTCATCACTCTTCCCAAAAAAGGTAACCTTCAGGAGTGTGAAAATTACCGCACCATCAGCCTCATCAGCCATCCCAGCAAGGTCCTCCTGAAAATAATACTCAACAGGTTGAAACCACAAGCTGAACAAATCATAGCTGAAGAACAAGCAGGATTCATGGCAGGGCGAAGTACCACTGAACAGATTTTCAACCTCAGAATAATCTGTGAGAAATACCTACAGCACCAACAACATCTATATCATGTGTTCATAGACTTCAAGAAGGCATTTGACCGAGTCTGGCATGCAGCTCTATGGGCAACCATGAAAGTGTACAACATCAGCCCTAAAATTATAGAAGTCATCAAAAGCCTGTATGACAAGGCTACCAGTGCAGTCCTCCATAACAGCGTCATCGGGAACTGGTTCAGAACAACAATCGGTGTGCGTCAAGGATGCCTACTCTCTCCAACACTCTTCAACATCTTCCTAGAGCGCATCATGTCAGATGCTCTTGCAGATCACGAAGGCACAGTCAGCATAGGGGGCAGAGCAATCTCCAATCTTCGTTTTGCGGATGATATTGATGGATTGGCTGGAGAGGAACAAGAACTTGAACAGCTTGTACAGAGGCTTGACACCACCTCCAGAGCTTATGGAATGGAAATAAGTGCAGAGAAGACCAAAATGATGACCAACAACACCAATGGCATCAACACGGACATCAAAGTACAAGGCCAATCCCTCAACACAGTGCACAGCTTCAAATATTTAGGAGCCATTGTGTCAGACAATGGGTCTCGACAGGAAGTCCTCTCCAGGATCGCACAAACAACTGCTGCCCTGACAAGGTTGAAGCCCATTTGGAAAGACAGAACCATCAGTCTACATTCCAAAGTAAGACTGCTGCGCTCTCTGGTCATCTCCATCTTCCTATATGCTTGCGAAGCATGGACCCTCACAGCAGATCTCCAACGAAGAATACAAAGCATGGAGATGAGGTGCTACAGAAGACTTCTGTGCATTTCCTATACCCAACACATCACCAACGTTGAAGTCCGACAGACCATCACACAAGCCATTGGACAACACGATGACCTGCTCACAGTGGTGAAGAAACGGAAACTCCGATGGTAGGGCCACGTCACCAGATCATCAGGCCTTGCAAAGACCATTCTGCAAGGCACAGTGCAAGGAGGTAGAAGAAGGGGGAGACCGAAAAAGAGGTGGGAGGACAACATTCGAGAATGGACTGGTTTGACACTGAGCGAAGCCATGAGGGCTGCTGAGGACAGAGAAAGATGGAGTATGCTGGTTAAGCGATCATCTGTGGTGCCCCTACGACCTTCGGGTTATGGGACAGGATAGGATAGGATAGGATAGGATGTACTGGCTCCCCTCAATGTTGTGTGTTGTCTCCCATTCTTTTCATCATGTACACTGACAGTTGTAGAAGTGGCTCTGATGATAATTACATTGTAAAATTCTCAGATGAGTCGGCTTTGTTGTCCTTGTTAAGTGGTTCGGAGAATGGCTACGGTGATTCATTGCCTACTTTTGTAGACTGGTGTGATGACGATTATTTGGAAATGAATGTTTCTAAGACCAAAGAACTTATTGTTGATTTTAGAAGAGACAGAGATGATGTTGCTGCAAGCACAATCCATGGTGAAAATATTGAAATGGTAGAGACCTACAAATACCTTGGTAAAATTTTCGATAATAAGCTAAAATGGGATGCCTATACTGAAGCGATTGTCAAGCGGGGGCAGCAGAGAGTATACCTACTCAGAAAACTCAACTCTTTTTCAGTAGACAGTCTTTCATTGAGAGTCTTTTGACTTTTTCATTCATATGCTGGTTTCCTAGTCTGCCGGTTAGGGATAGAAATAGTCTCTTCAGCATTGTGAAAACGTGTTCCAAAAATACCGGTGAGGAGCAGAGGAACCTATCTGCCTTCTGCAATCAGCAAATCACAAGGAAAGCCAAACAGATTGTCAGTAAACCGGAACATAATTATTTTGGCCGATGAGTTTGTACTTCTGCCTTCAAAACGTCGTTTTGCTCAACCCAGTTCGAAAACTAAAAGATACAGTACTCCTCTTTTAACGTCACTACCGTTTAAGGTCACAACGCGGATAAGATCAATCAGGTTGTTGGTCCCGGCCAAACACCTTCTTTGTACCATTTAGAATTCCTCGCATAAGGGAAAACCTCGGATAACGTCAACCCCGTTTTGGTTCCCAAATGGAGGAGACTGCTGCTTAAGAGAAATTGATGTCACAGATGACGTCATTTATGAGGTCACTTCCTGGTTTGAGATGATGTCATATAATATTCCTTATGATGTCCTTTCCTGTTCACATAGCGTGGGACGCTGTGCTGGTCACGTGTGTGCGCGTCAATGTGTTTGTGTGTGTGTGTGTGTGAGAGTGTGTGTATGTGTATGCATGCTTGCATCCGTTCATTTGAGTGTTTGAGTGTGTGTTTATACATCATACACATGCACAAAAAATACATATAAAGTAATGCATTCATGCATACGCGCGCACCAACGTGCACACATGTACACACACACGCACACACCCCCCCCCACACACACACACTGTCACACGACACAAAACTTTAGCACCTCGTATAAGATCAAGTTTTTTACTGGTAGTTGATCTTATCAGAGGACTGTTTAGGGTGCCCCTCGGATAAGATCAAACAAAAATTTGGTCCCATGGGGGGTCACCTTAAGAGAGGAGTACTGTATTCAAACTCAGTTGTACCTCTGCTGTCCACCTTCTCAACGCCTATACAATGTAATATAAGGGACGGTTTGTTTTTGGTTTTTTTACGATTGTTTTTATTGATTCTGTGTCACTATAGACAATGGTTATAAGCTGCTGTGTGAGTGGGTGAGTGTGGGTATAATTCCAGAGAGAGTAAAGAGATTTGTGCTGGTAGAAACTATTATCTGTGATATTTGTTTTATAGTTTTATAGTTTATATTGTGTAGTTTACTTATGCATCTAACAGCACATTTACTTATTGATTGGGAGTACTCTCCGTGTGTACGTAAGGTCATTTTTAATTTTTATTCTTATCCTTACTGGTTATTTTTGCGCCAATGCTGCCTTTGTAATTCTAATTGCTCAGCTTGAGAGGAATAAGGTTGTGTGGTATTGCGTTGTGTTGTATTGTGTTGTGTTGTATTGTATTGTGTTGTGTTGTATTGTATTGTGTTGTATTGTATTGTATTGTGTTGTATTGTAAAGATGTACTTTTTTAAAGTGTTTTTTTCTGCAGATAAACTATTATCTGTGATATTTATGGGCAGTTTACTTTTTATAACATTCACCTCTAGTCTATTGTATGTACTTAACGGTATATTTTGTTATTTATTTGTTATTCATTTATTGTTTATTGTTTGGATTACGTCTCATGTGTATGTAATAATATTGTTAATTCTTGTGTATTCTGCTATATTGCGCTGATGCTGACATTGTAATTGCTCAGTTTGAGATGAATAAAGTTGTATTGTATTGTATTGTATTGTATTGTATTGTATTATTCTCGGGTCTAAAAACTAGAATTATAGAAGGTTCAATGCCTTTGCTGGGTTGTCGCGCTTGGAGGGATTGGACTGCTACCAGGTAGGATTATTTTGCAGTAGGTAAACTTGAAGACACGGAACCTGCAAACATAATAATAACAATACAATCATCATTATCATCATCATCATCATCATCATCATCATCATCATCATCATCATCATCATCATCATCATCATCATCTCATCATCTTCCCATCATCATCAACTTTATCATCATAATCGTGATAATACAGGCATTGCTTTTTCTAACTCAAGCTCAACGTGCAATGGTCCTAATAAAAGTTCACATATTTATTTATTTATTTATTTAATGTTTTTTTTTGTTAATGTCACTATTAGATTATGTGTTTAAGAGACCCAACGTTGACTAATTCACCGGGACAGATACATTTTTAAACATACACAGTGAATGTTTAAAAAAGTATATATATATATATATATATATATATATATATATATATATATATATATATATATATATATATATATATATATATATATATATATATATATATATATATATATATATATAGGCTTATAAACTATGGTTTCTGGGCACCTTAAAAGTCACCAACCGGTCATTTGGGTACCCGACTTTGGATCTGGGGACCCAGCTGGGTCCCCGGATCCAAGGCGGCTCCCAGAAAACGATCTTAGGGTAAGCGCAGTGCCTCGACGATTAGGGTAAGGCAGTGCCTCGACGATTAGGGTAAGGCAGTGCGCTCGAAACGGGTTAGGGTTAGGGTTAGCGGTCCGTCTACAAGTGATAATTTACATATAATTATAGTGGGGGTACCCAAAAGCAAGGGGGTATATCTATATATATATATATATATATATATATATATATATATATATATATATAAATATATATAGTTATATATATATATATATAAATCGTAAGTATGACTTAGGTCAACCAACAGTCGACCTAAGACCCCCTTTTTGCAACACTTCAGACTTAAGTCGACCGAATTTCGGTCGACCTAAGTTTTTGCTGATTTACTGACTAACCATTGGGCCAACTGAATTGTTTCCATGCGCATTCGATAACCCAGAGGCAGACGATTCTTCAGTAAAGAAATTGCTATTTGGGAATGTTCCATTTGAGAGCAATCTTCCAACAAAACATTGAGCATATAAGTGAACCCTTGAAAAAAGGTACCTTCTGTCTACCACCATAATTTGTGGAATATTTTTTAAACTGAGAGGGTTGGATACGAAAAATTGTTATTTTCTATGTTTTTTCTTATTCTTAACACAATAAAAACAACGAGGAATGCGTGCTATTTCTGGTTTTGCGGAACACAATTTTTTTGTGAGATATATAGTCGACCCCTGAGCCATCGTGTATCTAAACGTATCTTCATATGGCATAACCTGTTTTACCGTCAAGCAGCATGGCAGGGTGATTGTAAATGGCGGATGATTCTCGCACGAGGTTAGTATTTTTGTGGAATTTGTAGTTTGATTGTGGACTTTGTATTTCATTCTTTTGAGTTCAGATTAATATGTAGCTTTCTAAAATCAATCGAAAGCATTGTGGAATGTGTCAGTAGTGTTCGAACGGTAAAAGAACGTATTACAAAGTTTCAATCGAACCTATCAATTGCATTTTTGTGGATCCTTCTTCAGAATTAGCTAGCCCTGCCTAGTCACAAATTATCCTTATTTCGTTACTCGGTTTATATGGATATAGACTTCATCTGTGTTATCCCAGCTAACCACAATTTCGGGGCCCGATGGGGCCCGCATCGGGCAGCCCGATGGGGCCCGGATCGGGCCACCGATCGGGGCCCGATCGGGCAAATGGAAATTGAAACCGACTCGGGCCCGATTCGGGCAAAGATCGGGCGATCGTCGGGCTACCCGAAACTTACCCAATCGTAACCCCCACGTTCGCCAAACAGTAGCCCGACTTTCGATAAAGATTGGGCGATCGTCGGGGTACCCAAAACTTACCCGACCGTAACCCAACCTTTGCCGAACGGTAACCCGATTCCGGCAAAGATCGGGCATACGTCAGGATACCCAACACCAACCCTATTGTAACCCAACTTAAACCAGAAACAACCCCGATAATGCCCCATCCCTGGCCAATGCTGATTTATCCTAAAATCATATCCCACATATTGTTTATGATATGTGATTGCATGAAGAAAGAATTGAGATGTCTGGTGTTAATAGGGACTGTCGGCACAGGCATTTTTGTTTTCGGAAGTCCTTGGTCTGTCCCCACTTAAGTATTTACACACCATTTCGATAACGATATAGCCTATATTAACGTGATCTTCGTCGCTATCGAAATCGTGTGTAAATACATAAACGAAAGGCAAAGCACCCAAAAAACAACCACAGTGAAAATAGAAATAGGTTTTCGCAGGCAAACACAATATCCGAGCACATGCAACTGTAGAACTTAGAAGAAAACTGTAGAAAATTTGCGCCTAAGTACAATCGGAAAAGACCAGCAGTAATGGGCACGGAAATTTACCCTTGATTTATAATGTATAAATAAATACAATAGTTAAAAGAAACACTCTAACAATATTTTACATATTGTATGATAAAAAGTAAGAATTATAAGCACAATTAAATAATTATATCTTGCTGAATTGATTTTGTATCAATATTTTTCACATACATACGCCGCAGCATATGTGAAGCAGACGAAACATTCCAGACAGTTTAGCCAATTAGAAGCGAGAGTAGGCCTATGTTAGCGTGTGCGCCGCGTGGCTTTGTGGTGGGGCAGAATCGGGCGGCACACGGGAGAGCGAATCGTTACGCATCCACATTTCTCGACTCCGCTACGCATCGGGTTTTTGTAGGGCTATGTGGGTCCCTACTAAAACCCGACAAAAGTCGGGATGCCCTATGCGGCCCCAGTGGGGCCCCGATCGGGCTGGTTTGCTGGGATCTGTATGACTGTGGGCTAATGTTTTCAAATGAATTTCACACTGAATAATTCTGAAAATAGCCTACTCTAATTTTATCTGGAAATCTGTCGCTGTCGGAATAAAAAGTAGATCTAGGTCTTAACCACACACACAAAAAAAGGGCGTGGGGTGTTTCGAGGAAAAAATACTTTATTACTTCATAATATAAATCAACTGGAAACATTAGCCCACAGCCATATGATATAGACTACATATATCAAGTTTTAACCCAAGTAGCCTACATGTAGGCCTATTTGAGTACACCTAGACTAGTAGAAGGTTACGGACGTTGTGTACTATGCATGTGCAATGTGTACTAAGTCGTTGTGTAGGCCTACTAAATTTCGGCGATGTGAACACTACTAGATCGGACGATGTGTAAAAGCTTTTGCTGGGTACCTTCACACTGTGGATTGGTGTATAATGACATAGATGACAGAAAAGCTAAGCAAGGAGCCCTAAATGTTAATGCAAAATACCTTGATATATTTCCATCATCCAAGGAATTGCAAAACCAAATTGAAACTTTGAAAGGAATATGACACAATCCTTTAATACTAAGGCAATGTTCAATACCGCAGTGATTTACAAAACTTCAAGAGTAATTTATTCTATGTCATATAGAATACTTTCTTTAGATTGTTTTACATAATATTGTAGAAATATTGAATGTGTGTGTAACGGAAGAGAGGAGTGGATGCGCACTTAAACATATTCTTTTGTTACATTCTGAATGTTATGAAGTTACCCCCTTGTTATATTCCAGTCATAGAAGGGCAGGATGTAAACAAGCACTAGCAGACTTTGAATCTTTTTATGCTCTGTTAAATAAAATCTGTTATCTTATCTTATCTTATCCATCATCCAAGGATTGCAAAACCAAATTGAAAGGAATATGACACAATCCCCCCCCCCCCTTTAATACTTTGGCAATGTTCAATACCGCAGTGATTTACAAAACTTCAAGAGTAATTTATTCTATGTGTACTACTAGACGTGTGCGGACCAAATATTGTAGAAATATTGAATGTGTGTGTAACCAGCCCTTCTAGTAACTTAAACATATTCTTTTTGATTGCAATGTTATTTCCCCCTTGTTTACTAGCCAAACTAAAAAAAAGTCTAGCAGACTTTGATTTAGATTTATGCACCATCGTGGCACATTTAATTGATACACCAGTACTAAAGTTTGTTTAACTGTCTTACCTCCCCCTCCCCCCCCCCCTTTTTTTTTATCATCTTTGGTGAACAAGATTAATAAACCAACCAACCAACGATGTGTACTAAGACGTGTGTACGTTTTGGTTGTTTTGTGTGTGGGTGTGTGTTTCTGTGTGTGATGTTTTCATTCTATTTCTAGACTATCATCGAACAAGATTTATTTGATGACGGCATAAATAATCAAATAAAAAAATAGAATCTAGGACGCAGAAGTTACCGCATGATTGATCTTGACACCACTTTAGTTTTATTAAATTATTATAATTGTTGTTGTTATTATTATTTATTATTATTATTATTATTAATATTATTATTATTATTATTATTATTATTATTATTATTATTATTATTATTATTATTATTATTATTATTATTATTATTATTTAAAATACTTACAAGAGAAGCTGTTCTGACCATATGTTTTGTAAACGGGGGTTCGATAAATTAGAGTAGGAGCCTCTGCATTCCCTGCGTGGGTTGCCTGAATGAACATTGAGGTTTAACGTCCACACCCACCATTGGTTATATGGCAGATTGGGATAACCATCCAAGGAAAACAAGGGTAGGGACCTGAATCAGAACTGAACCACCAGAGCAATCATACTGCTAAAATGGATAGTGAAAATGGCCACATTTTATATCGCCCACCACGGGATTCGAACCTGGGTCATATCGGTGTGCCAGGCAAACGCTCTACCACTTGAGCTACGGCGGTGGGGGGGGGTTGCCTTTATTTGTAAAGTGTTCTGGGGTGATAATTTGTGTTGAGTGTTATCATGTTGGTTACTTTCTTAGATCCTGCATGCATATGAGAAGTTTAGTCCTGATATGATACCACCTTTGTAGAACTTTAAAAGAACATTTAACAAGGCAGGAATACATTTTATGGAAATGGAGATGTTTTTTTGTTTGGGGGTTATGGGAAAGTTTTCTTCTTTCCAGAATTCTCTTGTCTTTCTCCCTTAGTTATGATAAGAGGCTAGTACAAGGCTATTACACCATGGTTATAGTAAAAATAATATCAAAATTGACGTTTTCTCTTGCACCTCCTATCTTTTGCAATAGATCCTCATTATATTTTAATTCCTCAGAGGACCCCTTGGGGTCATGAGCAATCTTGCCACTGTAGATTGTTCTAACTTATAAAGGGAAAAGTGAAAGCCCCAGTTAAAAACCTGTCTTGACTTTGTAGGCAAGACCGATTCACTGCGGCAACAGTACCCCCGTTGGAGTGCCGAGGGTTTTAGTATAAATAGTATCCCCACGTTCTGGAAATTTAGTGCTTTAAATTCCCACTGTCGCTGTCTTCCTCATTTGCTCTTTCCCATTCCTGCTCTGTCCTATCACTCTGCTATACTATCTTCTTCTTCGCTAGATCAATGACCTACCTTTTTTCTTGAAAACTCTTCTTGGACAAGACTCCTTGTTTGTGTATGAGGTCTGTTGGATCAGCTTGGGAGTGTTGGACGCTTTCTGCCGGCTGGTCACTAGGGCTTCCTATGATGTTATTATTTAGCAATATAGGCATTTTATATGTATGTGTTTTGTTGATGATTTATAATGATGTTTGTATTTTATTTTGTTTTTTGTAACCGGGGGTTCGAGTAGTTGGGGTAAAGCCTCAGCCGTCCCCTGCGTGGGATGTCTTTATTGTAAAGTGACTGGCCGGTGGAGGGCATTCAATTTTCCCACTAAGGTTGTTTCATCAGATCTTTTATGCGGATCGGGGGTTGTCCGGTCATGATTTGGCTCGGAAGAGTCTGCTGGACCTAAAGCAACAATCAATCAATCAATCAATCAATTCCTCAGAGGTGAAGCATGAATATTTGCTCTTCTTGTTCCTTGTGATATGAATTGTAATAAAAAGAAAATTAGCATGTCGTGGATAGAAACGTTCTACTTTATGTGCATAGTAAACACATTGAATGCTATTTCAGGATCCAGACTACCCTCCGGATGCACAAACTGGTAGTAGCATGTCTGAGGAATTCCCAGCTTTACGACTCCCACTCAAGGTATGTGTTTTTTTTGTTTTGTTTGTGTGTGTGTGTGTGTGTTGTTTTAAGTGTTTGTTTACCCCCGTTGGGGTGCCGGGGGTTTCAGTATAAATAGTATCCCCACTTTCTGGAAATTTAGTGCTTTAAATTCCCACTGTCGCTGTCTTTCTCATTTGCTCTTTCTCATTCTTGCTCTTTTCTATCCATCTGCTATACTATCGTCTTCTTTGCTAGACCAGTCTCCTACCTTTTTTCTTGAAAACTCTTCCGGGACAAGACTCCTTGTTTGTGTATGAAGTCTGTTGGATCAGCTTGGGAATATTGGACGCTTTCTGTCAGGTGGTCACTAGGGCTTCCTATGATATTATTTAGCAATGTAGGCATTTTATATGTATGTGTTTTGTTGATAATTTATAATGATGTTTGTATTCTATTTCGTTTTTGTAAACGGGGGTTCAATAAGTTGGAGTGAAACCTCAGCCGTCCCCTGCGTGGGATGTCTTTATTGAAAAGTGACTGGCTGGTGGAGAGCTTTCAGTTTTACCACTAGGGTTGTTTCAGCAGATCTCTTATGCGGATCGGGGGTTGTCCGGTCCTGATTTGGCTCGGAAGAGTCCGCTGGACCTAAAGCAATAATAATGTAATGTAAAGTGTTTGTTTTACTGTACCCATACCTCTGTGTGTGTGTTCTTCTTCTGGACTTGCCATTGCAAGTACTTCGACTATGAATATTTGCTCTTCTTGTTCCTTGTGATATGAATTGTAATAAAAAGAAAATTAGCATGTCGTGGATAGAAATGTTCTAATTTATGTGCATAGTAAACACATTTAATGCTATTTCAGGATCCAGACTACCCTCCGGATGCACAAACTGGTAGTAGCATGTCTGAGGAATTCCCAGCTTTATGACTCCCACTCAAGGTATGTGTTTTTTTTGTTTTGTTTGTGTGTGTGTGTGTGTGTGTTGTTTTAAGTGTTTGTTTACCCCCGTTGGGGTGCCGGGGGTTTCAGTATAAATAGTATCCCCACTTTCTGGAAATTTAGTGCTTTAAATTCCCACTGTCGCTGTCTTTCTCATTTGCTCTTTCTCATTCTTGCTCTTTTCTATCCATCTGCTATACTATCGTCTTCTTTGCTAGACCAGTCTCCTACCTTTTTTCTTGAAAACTCTTCCGGGACAAGACTCCTTGTTTGTGTATGAAGTCTGTTGGATCAGCTTGGGAATATTGGACGCTTTCTGTCAGGTGGTCACTAGGGCTTCCTATGATATTATTTAGCAATGTAGGCATTTTATATGTATGTGTAGTAGCATGTCTGAGGAATTCCCAGCTTTATGACTCCCACTCAAGGTATGTGTTTTTTTTTGTTTTGTTTATGTGTGTCTGTGTGTGTTGTTTTAAGTATTTGTTTTAATGTACCCAAACCTGTGTGTGTGTGTGTGTGTGTGTGTGTACATGTTAACTGCCACTTCTGTCGACGAACTCAGGTAAAAGTCACACGTTCTGTGGACCGCTGATTTGTGACGACGTCGTCAGTTTTTGTGACGACGGTCGCCAGAATTTTTAAGGTCAAAATAGCGTTTTTCACCACTGTTTAGCCGACCGACGTTGAAAGCATGCAAAAAAACAGTGGTGTCGTCTAAAAGCATAATCTGCCACGTTGGATTGTGTATAACTTACACACTTTGAGCCTGGGCTTTTACACTCCTGCTTGATTCCAGTGCCCCTCTCTCTTCCTGTGTATATGTCGTGACCAATCAGATTGCATCGTGACGTGATTAGCCAACGAGACAACGAATTTTCACGAGATATGTCAGTGCGCCATTGTAAACAATTGCCAACAGTGTGGTAGGTAAAACTTCTTCTTGTTGGGACTTTGATTTCTTCATATGTTATCAGTTTTCAGCTTAGGACTTTTTAGGATTCATTAAATATTAAACTGAAAATGACTATATGTAGCACCTGACGAATCGAAGTGAAGAAGATTAATTGGTGCAGACCCGAGACCGACTTGGCAAAGAAAACCCAAACTGTGGTGGATTAGTAGTCTTTTACCTTCACCTTTACCGTCAATTTACCGTCAATAGTATGAAATTTGCAGAGCAAGTATGTACTTTTAGCTAGGAACAAGGGTGTATTAGATTCTGGCAAATGTTTTGATTGACAAAATTGCAAGTTGCAACACTTCCACGTAAATGCATAAAACGGCAAAGAATAGACTTAGCCTACATGAGCACAATTTTTTACTGGAGTAGTGAAGATCATTTTATAGAAAATTCTCCAATAATATTGACCAACAAAATTATTAACATCATACAAAGCTTCTTCTAACAACAACGCAAAATCAAATCAAAGGTAAATACACTGTTATTGCATGCTTTGTAAAACAAAACGATCGGATCTATCGTGCGCGTCTCTGACGTAACAGAGCTGAGAGTGGGAGTGAGAAATATATGCTTGACCTAATTCCACGTAGCAATATCATTATTTATTGCAAATGCTTAATCAGACTATTACTTTGGATAAAAATATAATGACTTTTCATTGTTCAGTGGTCCATCCATGTTCACGGTCTGTGTGTGTTCTTTCTTTAAGTCCGAGGATACATTACAACAAAAGGATATAAGAATGTTCCCTTTGTTTATTTTGGGATCGTTCTGCACCTTTTTTTTAAATTATATAAGCCAAGCCTTCTTTATAATTTTTATGTCACATTTATGTCATAAGAAAACAGGGAAAAATGTATCTATATCTCTCTCTTTCTCCCTCTCTCTCTCTCTCTCTCTCTCTCTCTCTCTCTCTCTCTCTAGGAGAGATATATATATATATATGTATTCCTAAATAGGTAGTTTGATCTTAAAAAGGATCATGTTTCAGACTCTGCACCATCGAAGGCAGCAACAGCAGAGGTACTAGGGTCAGCAGCACCTGCCCCAGCCTCCGCCTCAGCCCTCTCCTAACCCATTTCAGCAGCAACAGCAACTACATCCACCTCCACAGCTGTCCTCATCGTCGTTGTCTAACCCCCAGAGACTTCCACCGTCTTCTTTTCACAATTTCAGGGAGCTTCACTGAGGCATCTGTCGCTCGGATCGTCTGCCATGCCTGATAAGGGCTCAGATCATGTGAGTAATGTACTTGTTAGAGTGTAGCGCTACAAGGCAAATGAACTTTGACATGGATCGATTTAGCTCAAGATGGAAAACAGTGCCAAGCTATGAAGTTTCAGGTTAGCCCCAAGTAGTTTACGATAATGGCACACCAGTCCTACGAAAGTGCACTCCGAAAGCAAAATGTGAAGTATAAGCTGTGTACATCAATTTTGTTATGCTTTTATTGATTAGGATTACTTTTTATAGTGTTTACATACACCACCAACCCAAGTTCCATTACCCACACCTGACCCCCACAGATAGCAAAGTTAACAAGGACGTCGTCACGGGTAGAAAGACATAATATGCATGCGTTCAGTATAAGTGGATGTTTCAGGCATATGTCGAACATCTGTAGGCCTAGTGCTTGTCGCAGTAGGAGTTGTCGATATTGGATCTCGAGACATGTCGTCTGCTTCCAGCACAAATGTGCGTCAAGAATGACTCCCCACTTTGCGTCATTTCTTTATTTTGGGGTCAAATACACTGCATGTGCGCAATCGGGAACACGGAATGGGTATACTACATTTAGCAGACATAGGCGCGTTTGCAACAAAAATAAAAGACAACCCTTATTGGATTTCCTTGTCTGCTATTCGAACCAAGCGAGCAATGAAATGGTGGATCGTAATCTTCCATCATATTGGTATTTTTCTAAAGGGATAACAAACATACTGGCCGCAAAAACCAAACAACTAAATCTATACGTCCCTTGGATTCAGGGTTGGATTTTTATTCGCCATTTCGGGCATTGTGCATGTATTTTGCGTGTTACAATGGGATAAATTGCATTTATTGTCATTGTAATAAATTGATAAATATTCACATAGTTATATTTTGATTTAAAAGCATAATTGTATTTGTTCTGTTGGTTTGTTGTTGATTTAGATAAATGTATTTAAATGAAAGTAGCCTTTTGATTTAGATGTGCATTTTAATGAAAATAGCCGTTAATTGTAGTTGTTAGATCTGTCAATCGGACGGGTGAAATTATTGATTTAATTAACCTGCTATAATTTCTCATCACTAATAGTCATGTTTCAAACTAATAATGTACAGTAACACAGTATTATAATCTGTTGACAGGAATCTGACAACCTAGTGGACCTGCCAAATACTCCCAACACTGAGCACTGCCGCAGCGGATATAACAGTGATCATGATGATTTGCTTGATGACGTCTGTGACAGCACAATCACTCTAAATCGCATTGTGACTTTATTCCATCCAATGATTCAAGTGGCACTGAATCAAATGACAGCTTAGCCATGGTTTACGAAAATGAACCTGATTCCAGCTACAGTCAAGCCAGGCTTTACAGAATGGGAGCCACCGTGTTCACTGAAACTAGTGATGAGTCCCTGTGCATAGACTTTACTGACACTGCAAAAAAGACTGGCAACAAGCGAATTGGGGCAGGCACTCTGTTGCCTCAAACTTCCTTTCTGCTTCTCTGTCCATACATTCAATGGCCTGCGCTATCAGCTGTCCTTTTTGTTTTTTCAAAACATCAAGATTGTATAGATAATTGCCCATGTTCCACATTCTCAGGAGGAGCAACTCTCTTTTTACCATCCATACAAGAAACCCCCTCCTGGACATTTTCATTCCCATGTACTTCGCAAATGTCTAGGAAAGACAGTTTGTCCTATTTGATAATGTAAGCAGTACCCCTTCTTACACAGGCAATGAAACATTCATGATTTGGTGAGAAATAGACCAGTGTTTAGACTCGTTTTGTGTGAATATTCTGATTTGGCTCTGTGTAGTCCGCTGGACCCTGTAAGGAATGAATAGCTAACTTACTAATTGACATTTTTTTGGACATCGTCCTTTTACTTCCGAAAAAAATATTACATACATACAGTTCACACAATCTTCGGGCCACCAGCCCATAGAAAGGTAGAGTTGCGGATCACGTGATTCATAAATATTGCATAGTTGTGTAAACTTAATATAATTTCATTTAAATTTATGATGCAGTAACATGCTCGTAGAATTCTGTTCGTAATTTTAGGGCATGGAACATAAACAAACAAATTCTCCAAAGATGAAATTTTGTTCCGTTTTTTAGTAGATGGACACATGATTGAACTTGGAAAGTTATATACTTAGCTCTTAAATCATTGTATAATGTACATGCATTTATGAAATGATCTTCGTCTTCTGGTACTTTGCAACATTTACACATAATATCTCCTGTTGTATCAAAAGTCAGTCTAAAAAATGAAGCTCTCACAGGCAAAACACCAAGCCGTAGCTTAATCAGACAGTCTCTAAAACATTTTACATGAACGCTTTCAAAGTACGCTTCTGTTTCAAAAACATTCTTGAATATTCGATATCGTTGGTACGTGTCTATTATCAAAACTGAACTGTCCCATTCCTGGATATAAACATCTTTCATCCTTTGTTTTAGCACAGCAATAAAGGTGTTTTCACAACCCACTCCCTGCTGTAACCACGCGTAACCAAAGCCCAGAGTGAACAAAGTATTTTCCAACCTCGTCACCCAACATTTCTTTCCCTTCTCATGTAGGTTGAAGAGCATAGTATAGGCCTGCCTTGGTAATCTAGATGAATCTAACTTCAGAAGTTTAAGCCAATAACGTATGCATCGCACAGCACTGTTTATATATAATGGATATCTCCCTGTTTCTCCATACACAAGTTTATTTGGCACACCTATTGGAATATTCAAAAAACGTTTACAAGCAAAAGTATGGACCTTTTCAATGTTGTCTAGTCTGTGGAGACCCCAAACTTCAGAGGCATACAACAATACTGGCTGAACTTGAGTATCAAAAATTTTAAAGTAGCAGTTTCTGGAGATATCTCTTACTTTGGAGATCGTTTTCACGCATTCAAAACAAGCTTTTCTTCCCTTTAACGCTAGTGCATGTACACCTTTACTGATGCTCATTTTTGTCGTGAACATAAAACCTAGGTAATTGTATTCATTTACAACTTCCAATTTGTTCCCATCTAAATTCCAATTCTCATATTTTCCTAAGAAACCCCCTTTACGAAAAACAATGACCTTCGTTTTATCAGTGTTAATACTCAAAAATAATCTTTTACATGCATCATTCAGAATATTGATTTGGTTCTGCAACCCTCTGGGGGTAATAGACAAAAGAACAATGTCATCTGCAAATAACAACAAAAATAGGTCAATCAAATTTGGCAGTATTTGTATGCCATGCATACCTTCATTATCTACAGCTGTTGCAACCTCGTTAATGAACAAAGAAAACATTTCCGGGCTCAAAATGCAACCTTGTCTCAGCCCTACTGGACATTCAAAAAATTCTGTGAGTCTGTCTTCGACTCTGACACATGACAACACTTTCTTGTAAATGGACATAATCGCCTTAATGTATTTTCCATCGATATTATTTTTGTGTAGCAGTACTTCAAACAGAGGTTGATGCTGTACAGAGTCGAAAGCCTTCTTTAGGTCTACGAAACAGGCGTATAATTTGCCACCTCTTTTGGAAAAACATTTTTCAACAATTGCATTTAAGGTAAAAATGTGGTCTGTAGTTGAGTAACCCTTTCTGAATCCTGCCTGTGTTTCTGTTAACTTATTATGCTCTTCCACCCAATTGACAAGTCTTCTGTTCAGCACCGAGGTGTAGCATTTACTTATTATGCTTAATAAAGACACCCCCCTGTAGTTATCCGTTATCTTAATATCTCCCTTTTTAAAGATTGGCACTATAATAGCTTTAGCCCACTCGTCAGGGTAAGTCCCGCTATCAAACAGCATATTAAACAGTTTCACTAGAAATAACACGGTTCTTTCCCCTGTCAGCTTCAACATCTCAGCAAGTACTTCATCAATGCCACACGCTTTGCCTGTTTTTAATTTCCTGACAGCTTCTTTTACTTCTTGCTCTGTTATAGGCTTGTTCAGTTCATAGCATACATCACTTTCTACATTTGGCGTGTCTTTAGTCTGATTTATGAACGTCTCATCTTTATCTACTACTCTACTTCCATTAAAAAGTTTTTGAAAATGATCATACCATTCTGCATCTGTGATATCTCTGCAAGCTGTGTTCTTCCTTTTGCCCGTTATTTTCCTAACCTCTCTCCAAAACAGTTGTCCATTTTTTCCCAGTGATGCTAGATAATCTGCTTTATTATGTTCAAAGTAAGTTTTCTTTCTCCCAATCAAGGTTTTATATTCTTTCCGAGCTGTTACGTAGTTCTGCCTATCTTTCGCCTGTTTCGTGTTTCTAAAAACAGCTAATAGCTTAGCTTTATTGTCGCGTGATTGATCATTTTGTGCTACAAACACCAAATTTTGCACAGACATAGAGTTTCACATGCTAAACAAAATCTGATACAGGGTTTTTTAAAATTTCGTTTCATGATCTATTTATAGATGAAATTCAAAATGGCCGCCGACAGTAACTCTGAAATCAAGGTTCACAGCTTATTTTGATTGATCCACTGGTCCAAATTTGAAAAAAATTGGTACAAAGGTACTATGCTGTGTGCAAAAGAAATATCTGATACAAAATCAAAGAAAAAAAAAGTAGTTAATCATTTCAGTGCCTATAAGCCAGTATACCTGTGCCCATCCTGGACTTCCTTGCCATCGTTTGTAAAAACAACGAGCAACTGAAACCAAACACATGAAGTGCCAATTAAAGCAGTCTTTTGTTTCCAAGAATGACCTTGAATTCGATTACATTTGTGATCAGAAAGCTTCTAATTGCCATTCAAAGTGAACGAGTGTTTCCTCCCAACACTATTTTCTTAAATCATATGACTAAAAAGTTAAACCCCATTTTCTCAAGAACTATTGGGTGGATTGCAATGAAGGAGGTAGTAGAGTCTATAACGTTGATCATCAAAGTCAAGGTCATTTGAAGATCACAGGTCAAATCAAGGTCATTTGTCATAAAAAAATAATTGCTTGGAAACACATGGCAGGGTATGGGTTAAAAGTTAGCACTGCCCAACTTTACTTGGCACAATGGCAAATTGATTTGAGCTCATCAACACGACATTACACAGACACACACAGTTCTACCTCAGTTTAGGCACTGGAAGTGCTTGTAGTGGGGGCAAACTTTTCCAAGCAAGTGCAAGTGCAGAGAGCAGTACAACTGAGACCAGCCTTGAAGCATCTGCAACGCCTCGTCTTGCACGGTGCCTTACAGCCACATTTGAGTAGCTCCCTGCAGGTCATGGAAGCTTCAGACAGCACAGTCCAAAATGGAAGCCACCTCCCATTGACAAACTGCCAACCCCACTGACAAGGGTTGGGCAGCACTGGAGCAGGGATCTCCGCCTGGCCCCAGATATGTCCCCCTTGGTAGACTGCTCGCAGACAGTGCTGGAAGAGTGCCTCACTGCTTGGCGGGATGTTTTCTAACTGTCTATTTGTCTTCGTGAACAGATGCTGCCTCGCAGTGTTGACATCCTGGCAATTGCTCGTTTTGTCGTAGAGAAGAGTGACAAATCGTTCAAGCACAGATCTGTCACTGTCAGTGAAGTCGAATGGTGGGCACGACAAATGCTGAAAGGTGCTTGTTACCTCTGGAAAACCTCGCCAGATTTCCCATGCTGTTTTCTTGCCAATCCCGGCGAAAGCAGAGACTGTGTCGCAGCCTGTGAAGGCATGAAACACTGGTAGGCAGCCAGCCTTCTCTGGACCCAGAGAACGTGCAATATCATGCACAGCAATGTATCTGAAGGTCTTCCCCGTGCCCATCGCAACCCAAATTTCAATGTCAGGATGGCGACTGGCCAACGACACAGCAAGAACAACAACATCAGTGTCAACAGTGCGTATAAGAAAACTCTTGTGTGCTTTGGCACCATCAGCAAGGTGCACCATGAGCCTAGTGTCCGCTTCCTCATGGCTGCATGGTGCCAAATCAGATTGGTCCATGGGTTGGCTCGAAAGGACAATTGGTCCCCGAGTTGTCACAATCAGCTTGTTAGTCACGGTAAGGACAGACTGAGCAACAAAGGAGAACAGCTGAGTCTTGTTGTCATCAACGCGAAGAAAACCAGCCCAGTTGGAAGGGATGACGGTTTCTGCTGTTACTTTTTTCCGCTTCCCCACACCCCTGTTTTTCCTGGCCATGGATTTGATACTGTCAGGCACGTACACGTCCCATACAATGTCGAGGCGTTTTACGTCTTGAAGCGACCGAGTGATGTACGGAACAAAAACATCAGTAGCATAGGAGCCAAACGTTCTGGCTGATCCTGGTCGGAGCATGTTGACAATTGCTGCGCCGTCTAGGAGGAGCACATCAATGCCGGCATGGTTTCAACGTGCTGAACCTGGAGCGGCTCAAGGCATTGGAGAAGATCCGATTTGGTAGTGGTCCTCAACATGCCATCACAAGAGAGCGATGGGGGTGCGCGCTGATTTTCAAATGTGAAGAAATTGTCCAGTCCTCCACGTCGCATCTGGCATGCAATATACAGTCGAGAGAACAAGCGACAGTCACTCTTCAGGTTTGACAGCCGGTAAGATGTGGATTTCCGCTTTCGTTTCACACCAGAGATCATCAGCATGTTGTTTCGTTTTATAGGGTCTGACATCTTCTTTATCTGTGTGATTAGCCTTTCACTGAGAAATTCTTGGTACTGTTTGCAGCCAAGATTCTGGAGACCCCGAAGAGATTCATGAACAGCAGTGTCGACAATGTTGTTACTGTGAATAGTGACAAATTCTGTGCTTCTTTCCTGGAAGGGATTGCCTGCCTCTTGAATTACCCTGACAAGTTCTGACACCCCAGTCATGAAGTCTTCTTGGAAACTTTTTCTCTGCTCATGGTGAGTCTCTGAATCGGCCAATGTCCCTCCAAGTGTCATCTGGAACTCTGCAATCACACGGGAAATTTCAGGGCCACCAATCAGCCAACGAAGAAGCGCTGAAGGGTTTTCAGTCAGTCCGACAGCTCCACCCTCACCTTTGATTATGGCATTGTTCTGCTCGTGAGCCTGATCCAGTGCGAGCTTGGAAAAAGGTCGCTTGGTTTTCTGAAGCACAAAGTGACCTTTCATGAACTCACACAAACAGTCACTGTCACCATTCAGGATTCTTTTCATGTCATTGATGTGGATGGACAACCATTTTGCGTAGTTGTGACAGTCAAGTGCAAAAAACCATGGAACCATCCTTTCCATTGACTGAATGTACAGCGGGAAGTCACCCTCACGAAGGGAAGAAACAAAGACCAGGAGCAGGACTTGAAGTTGCATGATCATGAACCAGAAGTTGAAAGCTGGAGATGTCTGGACCATGTGCAATTTCCATTCTTCAAAGCTGGAGACTTTCTCTTCCACTACTGCACAGGTTGCAACATAATTATTGATCATATGCTATGTTCATCAACTTGAAGAGAGCACAAACAGTTTGTTGATGGGCCAGGCGGGCTCTAGTAACATGGCTGGCTGAAAGCAAGGACTCTGCTACACCTGGGCTCACGAGCTTTGCGTTCACCAGAATGTCTGTCCAGCCACTCTCACGAAGAAGTGTGCCCAGTGCCTTGAGAAAATCCATTTCAGTATGGAGCCCCCCCATCATAAGTATTAACTTGTCTTCCCCGTATTTGTGAGGATCTTGCCACTGAATCTGCTTTGCTATGGCGTATAGAGGTTGATCAAGAGCAATGACCGGGCTCTGCCCAGGATTTAAGAAATCAACTGCATTTCTCACAAGGTCTATGGCATGTTTGATCATTGCAGGAGATTTTGAATTCTCCTGAAATAACGGCATCAAACTGGATATGCCTGGCGTGTTGTCCCTGGCGTGTTGAGGAAAAGCAGCATGGTATGCGCCCCAGGAAACAGAGTCTTTCTCTCTCATTTCCATCCACTTGTGCTCAGAGCTCACTGCTTCTGTGAAGGCACCATCACCAGCAGTCCTGCCACACACACACACACAATTTGATTTAGAAAACTAGAAAGAGTAATGAAGGTATGGTGATGCACCATTCAGACATGTTCCAATTATTTCACTGTTTCCAGCAGTCCACTGACTGCATGGTCCATCTTCTTGGGATTGTGATGAATTTAATATACTGTGATTATCTAAGTTTCAGATGTGTGCAGATAATGCTGGTGAATTGACTTGAAACATTTTCATGTTACTCTTTCTATGCAGTAATTAATGTGTAATGAGCACCAATTGTGCGCACATTTTTACACATACCTGTCAGTACGAAATGAGCCTTGACTTGAATCTGCAGTGTCTTCATCTCTCATTTCTGTGTCGTCACATCCACACTGGTCAGTGCCACTGGACAAATAAAAAGAAAAGGAATGAAATTTAACATTTTACTCTCTAAGACACATGTAAATTAGTAATGCAATCTGCACTTTTTAGTGACTGTTACAAATTTAGGCAAGCCAGTTATTTCATATTAATGTTTGTGCATCATCAAAAACTGATACGTTGCACTTTTGTCATTTTATTTCATCTATTTAACAACCGCATTCATTTAAATGATGATGGTCAACAAACAAGAAGAAAAACAACAACATCAATACACATACACACACATATATAAACACATCCTCTCCCCCTCCCACCCTCCACTCACTGTTTTCTTTTTTTTCTTTTTCTTCTCTTTTTTTTGATGATGACCATAACACACACAAAAAGAAGTTAGGATCTGTTTAAAAATAATACATACCAAGTTGCGTTGCTGGTAACATTTCTTGTTGGTGGTTCAACAGGTGTTCTCAAAACAAAAGGTGGAATGTGGGTGTAGAACTCGGGCAGGTCTGGAATAGCCAATTTTTTGTTGGCTTGCAGTGGCACTGGACTTGCTTCATCTCTATGCCGTTCATTCCCAGAAAAGCTGGCGGTTGGATGTTGAAAGAGCGAGATACCTGTGCCATGAAAGGAATCCTTTGCTGTGGTTGAACTAGGGTTGTGATCTATGTTGTCAATGGCCGCAGTTGTGAAGAGACCACACTTCAGCTTCAAAGGGCAGACTACCTTGTCTTTCTCAAATTGAGCACACGACTTTCTGGACAACTCAGACGAAATCTCCAGCACCCTATTGTATGGAATGCTGAGTGCAAGAGTATGTGCATCATCGACAAGTTCTTTTTTGCGCGTCTTGGCGTGGATTAGAAGCCCGAGATACACAGCAACGGGAGTTTCCCTTTCTTTAAAGTGCTTCGTTGATTGAACATCCTGCCTTGCTCTGTGTCCCTCAGATTTGACCGCATTGTATCTGGCGAGCTGAGCTAGTGAAAGGGATGCCTGACATCTTGTCTTGCTGGCTGACGCTATACTTGGTCCCTGTAAAATCATTTGCATCAAAGCTAAAAGAGTCTCTGGGACACTGCTGTGCTGGGAATGTTTGTCAAAGGATCCACTGAAGCCGCCATACTGCAACAGAAACAAGTCTCTTCGCACAATCCTAGCAGCTTTTGCAAGGTGGACAGCTTCATCATCCCAACTCTCAGTGTAAGCTTCTTTCAGTGTGCTGTTTAGATTATCATTGAAGGTGAGTAGAACATTCCGGCCACTTGCGTGTTCTTCGAGATCAGGGAAATGTGCAAGTAGTCTGGTTTTGAGTCTCCCACTGTGTACGTTCTCGGTTGTAAGTCCCAAATCGTGCAGTCGTCTTTCATACATTTTCGACAAATCGGCAAGTTTGAAGACAGTGAGAAACGCTGTATCTTTGGCCTCAAAGATGTACTCGGTCAGCTCTGCAAATGCAAGACCCCGCAGGACTCGCTGCTTTTCTGCAGCGTCATTCATGGTTGTTTTGCGTTTCTGGTCTGCTCTTCTGTATAAGGTGGTTAAGCAAGCGGGGTGGTACTTGAGCTCTTGTGATATTACGTCACCTGCACTGAGTTTGCTTGAAAGTTTGTTGTCTTGCAAAATTGTAGCACATTCTTTGATTCTGCTGTCAATGTGGAAAGTAGCTGCATTGCGAAGTTCTTCTTTTGAAGCACGCTTTTCACACAAAAAACAGACACATTCTTCACATTGTTCAACAGCTTCTGAACTGTCACGCCTTCGGAACTTGCGAGGGCTGGGAATACCAGAATCTTTATCTTCTGCTTTTCTCTTCACTTGTTTCAGCATTGTAGAATTGTACTTTGAACGACAGTTGAAATGAAAGCATGCCTTTCTTTTCTTGAACGTTTCCTCAAGACCATCCCCTTCATCAAGCCTTTTAAAAAGCCCAGTTGGTAACCTACCAAGTTCATGAAACTCAGTCAAGTTCTTCGCCAAAGTGACATATGTTGATCCTTGTGATTGCTGCTTGGCATTTGCTGGACACTGAGGTTTATCACCACGAACTTTCTTCTGGCAGAAAGCACAAATATTCCAATCGGTTGCTGGCTCTGGCCTCTTGGAATTCGCCATACACCTAGCAAAAAACAGAAAAGGACGTATTTATTATACACATTTTATAATTACCTCTGGCAGAAATGCGAAATGTGTCACAAAATAACTGTTACTTTAAAAAAAACACAGCTTATTGAGGGAAACAATGTTAAAAACAGGCCTTTTTGATTATTTGGTTTAAAATTAAAGAAATATGCACACAACGAAAGACGGTCTTTAATCAGAAGTGAGGAAGAGGGGGGGGGGGAAGGTGGGCGGAGGGTTCATAAAGTGGCCATCTGCATCCCTTCAACAAGTGAAGGAATGTGCCTTCCCTGAATGTATCGTCTCATATTACAGTTCTGAGATTAATGATGCAGTGCTCTATGTGTGAGTGCTGGAATTGACACTGGCTACATAGACACCAGTTATTCTAGTAACGAGGCACTATAAGTGGCCATAACAGATGTACAAAAGAGCAGAACAACATTATATCGTGGTATTACAGAAGGCAGCAACTGAATATGAGCGAACTTACCGAGGAATTTGTTGTGCATCGCTCTTTTCTGCTGCTGGAAGCATGTTGTTGTTGTCGGAGGCCGCCATCTTGATTGCTTTGTGTGCGGAGCTCAAAGAATTGGAGTATTCTTTTAAAATATAAGCACTCAGTGTGGAACATAATTATATATTTGATAAATGATTGTTTACATTTTGCATTAAGTCTGATGTATATTGATATTTGTTTTAGTATTTTTGACAAAAATAAAATTTAGCCCTGCCCTGCAAAGTGTTTAATAATTCGTCTGCTACAAAGGCTTGTTTAAATTAATTTTTACACAATATACATCGCTAATTTTTAAAAAACCCTGTTTCAGAAACGATTTAAGTAATCACCATAGTCCATTTGAAACAGTTTTCACATTTGTAGCATGATGTGATCAAAGCAAGCATAGAACTGCAACAATAAAGCGCAGCTATAACGAGCGCCGCGCCGTGCGTCGGGCGACAGCACATTCCACATCAAACCACTGCGCCTCTCTCTTCTCACCCCCTACTCTCACTCTTCTTATCATGCATTTGCCCACCGCGCGTAGCGCCTCTGTGAAAATCTGTATGGCTACATCAACATTGTCATCTAAGGTAACAGTAGCATTGTCCAACATAGTCTGGATGGTGTCAGAGCTAAAACTTATCAAAAATTCTTCTTCTTTGCTTTTGTCCCAGATTGTCTTATTTATCCATTTACCCTTATATTCATTATCCTGTTTAGCATTTACATTTTCACAAAACAATTTTATCATAACAGGGAAGTGAGGAGATTCAATAAAAGATTCAACACATAAAGAGGAAACAAATTCTCGTACACACAGCTCTCTTGACATAACAAAATAATCCACCACGCTCCCACCGTTGACACTTACAAAGGTTAACGCATCATCACAGTCCAACTTGCACAACCCATTCACAATCACACACTCAAACATGGAACACAAATCCAACAGCTCTCTGGTAAACGCATTCGTGTCCTCGTCATCCGACTGTCTCTTCCACTCTCTCTCATCACCATCAACATCACCGTCATCATCATCATTCGTCCACAGTCCATCCACAACATAAGACGAAGCATTTAAACAACTTGTTCTGGCGTTCAAATCTCCACAAATAATTATCGAAAAATTTTCAAACCTTTCATATAAATCAATCATACATTGTTCTAGAATATCCATACCATAACCTTGATCGGTTACATGCCAATAACCGCTATCATAAGGATGTATGTATATGCAAATCATTATTACATCATTTGCTACACCAAACAATTCTCTATTTAGTTTTAGAACAATCACATGATCATACGTAGTCTCAACAGCATGGACATAGTCAGAGAGAGTTTTACGGACAAACACCAAAACACCCCCAGACCTTCTTCCAATAACACTTAACTTGACTGCCTTAGAGCAATACACATCATAACCTGCAAACTGGGCATAAGTCAAGTTATCTTTATCAACAAAAGTTTCATTTAAAGAAAAAATATCGAAGCAACTTAATGAATTAACCACATCCGTAGCATGCTGTTTAGTTAACCACCCTTCACAATTCCAAGTACAGATGGACAATTCAAAACCTGGGCCTCGGCCATCCCCCTATATACTATCATTACCTGGTAACTTGGCACCGTCTTTGTCCCTGCCCCCTCTGCTAGCCCCCCCTCCTCTTCCCGTACCGCCCCCTCCTCTCTCAACACCAACTCCTTTCCCCCCAAGCTGTTGTTGTGTTTTACTGCTAGTCGCTGCCCATTGCTGAAAAGAGTTTATAGAGTTCTTGTCATTGCGTACAGTGCCTGCACCCGCTTGTTTTGTTTTGTAAACATTGTCCTGCTCAGGCCTACTGCCTGATATAGAGCGCGTCATGTTGCGAGTCAGGACTGGACTAGGCCTATCACCGCTCTTGGCTGCGTCACGTGCGGCTAGGTTGCTGTGACGTCTATTGTTTATGTTTCTATTTATACCCTGCCCTCGCAGTTCAGAGCTAGGTCGCGACGCTGTGGCAGCCACAGTGTCACTCGCTACATCACTCGTAGGCCTCATACTGTTCTCTGTCTCTGCTAGTGTCACATTCTCCGTGTCAGATTGACCTTCGTTGTTGACGTTTCTTCGATCGTGTATGTTTTCTTGCGGCAGGGGTGGAAAGTCTAGTCCTACGTCAGAGGCTGCAAAAGGTTGTTGACTGTGCGATGCCAGACTCTCGTTTCTGCCTTGACTGTGTGTCTGTTCGTACTGTCTGTTGTTGTTACTTCTGTCATCCCTATGTAGCCTCACTATTTCATCTGTGTCAGGTTTGTAGGTGAAGACCCCCTCTTTCGTTACGAGTTTGTCGAACTGCAGCTTAGCCATTTCCCCACGTGATCGTAATGTTCTCGCCTTTTCTCTTAAGATCTTGCGTTTCTCACGTACGGTTCCAGAGAAATCCTCGTTAATAAACACTCTCTGGAACTGATCGGTCGTCTTCAGCAATCCGGCCTTTGATAATATGAGCATCTTGTCTTTGTAGGACAGAAACTTCACAACCATTATGTCTCCTTTTCCTGCCCTATGGGCTCTTTCAATGTTGATGTTTTCTGTGATGCCTAGGCCTTTCTGGATAACTTCTCTCACTTTTCTTTCACAAGAGTCCCAGCTTTCACTGCCCGTTTCTCTTTTGATCCCAGAGAACACCAGATTATTCCTTCTGCTATGATTTTCTAGAGAGTCACACTTGCTGCGTAGGGTGTCTATCTCTGCACGTAGATGGCTATTTTCATTATGTAGGTCAGTACATTGCGATTCTAGGTCAACAACTCTGTTTTCAAGAAGTTCTTGGTTTTCGTTGATCTGTGCAAGCCTATCACTGAAAGTGTCTCTCAACTCTTGCATGCCGGTTGTCATTGCCTGGTACTGTTGCACTTGATTTGTTTCAAATGTTTCCATTCGCTTGTTGAGGGTTTCGATGCCTTTCATAATCCTATCACTGTGGTCAATGGGTGTTGCCAAGGGGGTTGAATCTTTCTTCTCCTCATTTTCTTTTCTTGATTTCACAGAGGAGTTGGGGCCTGGGTTCAGTTCAACATCACCGCAGAGAAGAAGTAGGCAAGTCACAAACACTATCACACCACTGAAGCTGCTTGCCGACCCAGCGTCACATCCAGCACAACACAACGGCACACAGTGTTCACGAAACTTGAAACACGAAAACTGCCTCAACCTGTCCATCACTTTGCACAAAAAACGGCCAGTTGACTGCCGATGTTGCACACCGTCACTCGGCATTGTTGTTTGTCGCTCAAACTTCTGCACACTGTCACAATGTCACAAACTTTACAATGTTTTCACTCCCAATTTCATAAAGCCGCCATTGCTGATCACGTCAACCACGTGACCCCGTGTGTGCTAACTTACTAATTGTTATGCAGAGAAGTTTAAAGTCTAACAGGACACTACAGTCAATGATTGTAGGTACCCAAATCTTTTGTGGCATGCGACTGACCTCATATTTTTGTGCTCCACATTTCTTTATTTTAGGTTGAAGTTAATAATGTCTAGCATCAACAAATTCTGTGTTTCTTGTGGTCTCATTTCATTTGCATTTTTTTTAATTTAGCAAGAATGGTTATTTTTTAATATTTTGTTTGTTAAAGTGAACGATAATTAATGACGCACTACGCAAGATTTGTGAAGCATAGTGCTCTATTCATTTTAGCTGAGTGATCGCGGCAATTCCCAAAAGCTCTAAAAATAGTATGCAGATGAAAAGCAGAGTGCATTCTGTTACATGAACAAATTCTGTGTTTCTTGCTGTTTCATTTTATGTCATTGTATTTTCTTAGCAAGAATGCTTTTTTTTTCATTATTATTTTTTTTATCCCCCGTGGGGATAGCAATGAATAACTATTTTGTTTTTGTAAACGGGGGTTTGATACTGGCAAACACGCGTGGTCTCCACAAAAACTCCAGACGATGGACATGGCACAGTCCTGGCGGGGAGCATCACAACCAAATAGACTACATCATGGTCAAGAAACGCTTCAGATCAAGCATCAACATTGGCAGGACACGCACTTTTCCAGGAGCAGACATCGGAAGTGACCACGATCTCGTGATGATGTCTTTCCGGCTCCACTTGAAGATAGTAAATACAGCAAAGTGCACTAGACTGAAGTTCAACCTGGACAAACTGCAAGACCCGGAGGTGGCAGAACTATTTCAGGCCACAATTGGAGGGAAATTTGCACCACTGCTCATTTTGGGGGCTGGTGAAGTAGATGTCAACACCATGACCACCACCTTCAACTCAGCTGTGACAGATGCCGCCACTGAGATCCTTGGCAAGCACCGACCAAAGAAGAAGCCGTGGATCACACCTGAACTTTTGGATCTGTGTGATAAACGAAGAGAGATGAAAAAGAAAAAGAACTCCTCACAGGGAGCTGATGTCTACCGAAAAATCAACAATGACATCCGAAAAGGCATGCGCACAGCAAAGGAGAACTGGATAGAAGATCAATGCCAGGAAATAGAGAACAGTCTGAACAAGAACAACAGCAAGAAGGCCTACCAGACAGTGAAGCGGCTGACAAGTGTCAAACAGCCCAAAGTCTCCACGATCCAAAGCAAGTCTGGCATACGCCTTACAGAAGAACAAGAAGTCTTGGACAGATGGACAGAGTACTGCTCTGACCTTTACAACCATACACCAAATGGAGACCCATCAGTTCTAGCATGTCCCGAGAACAGAGAAGAAGAAGAAATCCTCCCAATTCTCCGGGAAGAAGTTGAGGCAGCAGTGCAAGCGCTAAAGAAAGGGAAGTCAGCGGGAGTGGACAACATACCCGCGGAACTGCTACAAGCAGGAGGAGAAGCGATGATTGATGCCCTCACCATTATCTGTAACAAGATCTGGCAGAGTGGGGAGTGGCCTATACCATGGACCCAGTCGCTTGTCATCGCTCTTCCCAAAAAAGGTAACCTTCAGGAGTGTCGCGATACAAGCGCCTACTCTACGCATCCTCGATAATCTGCTATAAGTCCAGACAATGTGTCATAGACAGTACGTCATAGACAGTGACGATAATAATATTGTTTTCGGAATGACGCAGTATGCGACATTGTTTTTATTTAGTGTAGTTCAATTTTAGATTATTGTTACCATAGACAATTTGTGTACTATCCTTTCGATTGGCTGGATGTGGGAAATATCGTTAAGAAAAACCATTCGAGCGACCATCTTGGAGGGCAAGGAACGTATGTTTACGCCAGACCACTATTTCGGATTACTGAGGTCATAAAGTTGGTTCGAAAAGCTCGTCTCACCCTAAACAACACGTGTCGTAGACACCACAAACGAATCCTGAGCTGGTAAGTTACGATTCGATGTGTGAAGCTGGGGAATGGGTAGTCTTGTGCTTGTGTCCATTGCGCCATGCGAATCATTCATCGTCCTTCATCAAGGTGATTCGTTATTATTCTTCAATGTATGCAAATTGTATGATAATAGTTATTTTAACATGTTGTTCTCATTTCATATAAATTCTTCAGCGCGTGAAGTTTATATGGTGATAGTTAATTTAACATGTTTAGCTTAGTTCATAAAGAATGTTGGTGCATTCTTAAACATTGGAACAGTGTGGATGAACAGCGAGGAAAGAACATTATTATGTTTTGAGAATAAGATACAATAACCCGTGAATATGCAGGGTTCTTATTCAGACAACGTCAACGGCGTTCCTCGCTGGTCATTCAACAGGATACAGATTGTGTATTTAGTCCCTGTTAATTTGTCTGTGCGCAGGGAAAGGATTTTTGTTTTTGTTTCCTTCTTCATAATATTTTCGACTGTCGGATTCCTGATATGATCGTTTAACCTACTTCCACCCTCAACGCTTATTCTTCTGATGACATGGAGCTCGTCATATCCCTGACGTCCATGTGAAGCCAGCTGGACGATAATCCTTTTGGTCAAACGTGAGGACAGAATTAAGTTAAACAAAAGAGACAATTCTTCTTCTCCATCAGGGAATCCACGTCAGATAAGTGACAATTTTAATCAACAGTGAAATTCTTTAGAACCATGATTTCACGGGTTTTTGTATCACATCATATGAAATAAATATCATCAACCATCAACCAGTGGTATTCTTTTTTAGTTGTAAAAAAGCAAACAGGACGAATGAATAGCCAGTAATTTCTTTTATTCTTTATTTTCTATTTCTCAACATTATTTTCTTGTTTCTTATCGATTTTAGGCATAGTAAAAAGAGGAAATTGATTCTATTCATATAAAATTCTTTTAATATATTCATTCACCCTTTAACATCAATATATATATTAATATAAAATATATATATAACGCGACAATGGGGGCTCGTCCGGGATAGCTTGAGTCACAATCACTTTTTAAGTCGTGTTACCACTGGTGGTGATGATATTTACTACATTGTACATGTAAATTACCATTGTATCATTCATTTGTTCAACGCGGGAGGTTGGAGGGAGCCGCTCTTACAAATGGGCGGACTTATGGACTACCCTACCAACCAATGTAACATCAGCTTCCCACGTCGATCATAATTACCAGTATATTTACAGATATAATTAGGTTGCATATTTATAACTTTATGCAAACGACTCCCAGTACGTGTTGTCAATCAAATGTTCAGCAGTAATTTCGGGTATTACATGCTGTAAAAGAATAGGCAGAACGGTGGTCTATTTTATTATCTCAGTCTTAACCGATTGAGTGTTTGAAGCTAATATTGGAAGCCTATAGCATTTGTTGTTATAGTGAATCCGGAGACACGAGGACCTGTGTCAATATTAGAGAGAGAGATAACAAGTTATAATTTAGTACAAAGACTAAATAACTTGTTGACCTACTAGTCACCTTTGAAGGTAAGGTAAATGTTCTATGTTCAACGGACCGAACAGTAGACAGACAGTAGCGTCGCGCTTAATAGATCAGTGATAAACGGAATAATCACACAGGATCATTAAGTCAGTTTTGTAGCCTAACATTTCTGTTCGCCGAAGTAAGAGCGACATAGAAAATTAGAAGAATACTCGTAGTGAGAGAGTATTAGCAGAAGGGTCTGGTAAACTCATCCGCCACAAAGGAACGGACCGCGAGTTATACTAGAGTGTATTTTTTAATTTATAAATATACACACAGTAAATCCCTGAGACACAGGTGTATCATCCAGGGTGGATTGTATCTGTGTGGCAATCAAATAAGGCCACGTACAGTTGATCTTATTAGGCGAATCAAGGTAAAGGTAGCAGGATAACTTTTGTGAATTTGATAAGTTTAGCTACTGGATTCGAGCCTAGACAGTGACACGTTATCACAATTCTAATTACATTACAAGAATGAATTAGAATCTTTGAGTTCGAAGTAGAACTGGTGTTAACAAGAGGGTGCCATTGCCGGATACACAAAACTCTTCTTTTCAAGTTCTTGGTTTTATGCTGTTAATACGCGAATAGCAAATAACAGAATTTGCGGTAAAAGCGTATAGTTATAACGAATCCATTGGTGTTGTTCGAAGATATTTCAAAGAGTTGCCATTTTGTATTTTTTTTCCTCCTCGGGAAAATAACGTCATTGACGTGACGTAATCGGCGTGACGAAATCGGAACTTTTCGAACGCTAATTTATTCTTTCCTGTCGTATTACATTTTTGGAATTCGTAAATGACGACTCGTGCTCAAGCGAAAGCAATGGAAGCCAACGATCCTTTCCTAAAGTTTAAGGCCGAAGGAGAAGCGTTGGGGTTGTCGGGTCCAGATCTTGTCAATTACGTCAAGGAAGAGAAAACGCGTTTAGCTGAAGCTGAAGAAAGAAAGCGACAAGCTGAAGCTGAAGCTGAAGAAAGAAAGCGTCAAGCTGAAGCTGAAGAAAGAAAGCGACAAGCTGAAGTTGAAGCTGAAGAAAGGAAACGACAAGCTGAAGTTGAAGCTGAAGAAAGAAAGCGACAAGCTGAGGCTGAAGAAAGGAAGCGTCAAGCTGAAATCGATGAAAGGAAACATAAAGCAACATTGGAATATGAATTAGAACTCGAACGAATACGTCACGTGAACAGTGACAACACCAACGACAATGCTGCCGATCCGTCGGATTCCCGTTCATCGCAGTTTTATCAGGAAAAACTGAAGATAAAACTACCTTTTCTGGAAGACAAAGATGATCTGGAAGATTATCTACGCACATTTGAGAGAACGGCTAAGATTCAAGAATGGCCAATTAATCAATGGGCTCCTCGCCTAGGCACCTTGCTAAAAGGGAAAGCGAGGGAAGTCTACTCTATGTTGAGTGATGCTGATGCCGGCGACTACGGAACATTGCGGCGATCATTATTGTTCCGATTCCAGCTGACGGCAGAAGAATATCGAAAAAAATTTCGAGAGGCCAGAAGACAGCAAGGAGAATCAACACAAGAGTACGCTACCAAGTTAGATCTCTGGTTATCCAGATGGCAGGAACTTGCAGGGAAAGACAACACATATGACGATCTGCGTGATTTGATACTGCAAGAAAAGTTTCTTAGTGGGATACCGTTTGATCAAGCGCGTTTTGTCAGAGAAAAGGAGCCGGAAACGATGGGCGATGCAATAAGATTTGCTTTAACCTACGAATCAGCAAAGCAAGCCACTATGTCTGATCATGAAAGACCCAGGAATAGATTCGGAGATAGGCTCAAGCATAGTAGAAGGAAAGAAGATGAGGAAGGAGATAAAAAGAAGGTGGAGGTAACGCAGAAGCAGCTCCACAACGTCAGGACAAGGAGGCCTGAAGTAACCTGCTATACTTGTAACCAGCAAGGTCATGTGGCGAGACAATGTCCAAAAGGAGGGAAAGAAAACAAAGCAGCCGCCGCAATAGCTGGAAGTATGAGGCAGGAGGATGTACAGAGTCACGGCAAGCTCTGTTCATTGTGTACGGCGATACCGTTCTCGCCGGAGTGCCAAGTAGAAGTAGAAGGAAAGCAAGCGACGGCATTGCGCGACACTGGAGCGTCGATCACCATCGTCGATTCCAGTCTCGTACCCGAGCGATGTTTGTCAGGAGAGACCATTGAGATAGTGATGGCCTCGTCGCCTGCAAAGTTAACACTACCAATTGCAACGGTACACATGAACACACCATTCTTTGAAGGGAAGACTGTTGTGGCCGTTATGAAGCAACCGGTAGAGCAAGTTCTTGTAGGGAACTACCGTAAGTCTGAGGATGGGAACCTGACGCCTGTTCCAGTTTACGCTATTCGAGAAGTGTGCGCGGCAATGCAAACTAGAGCTTCTGTGGGGAAAACAGATAAAACATTGAAAACATCCAATTCTCTGCTCGGGGATGTCACTCCAGTGGAGTTGGGACAAGCTCAGAAGGAGGATCCAACCCTGGAGAAAGCAAGAAAGCTAGCTGACAGTGAGACCAAGCATGGGAAAGGAGGGCGCAAATCAACTTCTAAAACCACCTACAGCTGGAGAAAGGGAATTTTGTACCGTACTTTTCTCCAAAACGGTAAAGAGACCAAACAAATTGTTGTCCCAAAGAAATATCGCAACGAAGTGTTACGATTGGCCCATGACACGCCGATGTCAGGACACCTGGGTGTAACCAAAACCAGGAAGAGAATCTGGAACGATTTCGTATGGCCCGGAATCTGCGGAGACATCAGACGCTATTGCGCGTCATGTGACATATGCCAGAGGACGTCACCGAAAGGTCAAGTTCGGAAACTGCCGTTGGGCAAGATGCCAATAATCCACACACCTTTTGATCGTGTGGCGGTGGATATCATCGGACCTATCTTACCAGCGTCCGACAGGGGGCACCGCTATATAATCACCATGGTGGACTATGCTACACGCTACGTCGAAGCCAAACCATTAAAATCCATCAAAGCCGAAGATGTGGCCGAATCATTGTGGGAAATGTGGACTCGCTTAGGTATTCCGAGAGAGATTCTGACAGACAACGGATCTCAGTTTGTAGGATCCTTAGCCGATGAAGTGAACAGGCTATTGAGTGTGAAAGGCCTGAGGACCACACCAAGACACGCACAATGCAACGGGTTGGTGGAACGTTTCAATGGTACCATCAAAAGTATGCTGAAACATCTTTGTCAAGAACAACCAAAAGAATGGGACAGGTTTATTCCTGCACTTCTGTTTGCTATCAGAGAAGTACCGCAAGAATCACTACAATTCTCTCCCTTCGAGCTTCTTTATGGACGAACTGTACGAGGACCGTTACAGATTCTGAAAGAGCTCTGGACACAGGAAGAACAGACGGAAGAAACTAGGACCACATTTCAGTATGTGATCGACCTCCGGAACAGAATTGAAGAAACCTGTAAAATCGCCAGAGAAAATCTTGGAAAAGCAAGCGCTAAACACGCAAAACATTTCAACATGAAAGCAAAAGCACGAAAATTCAACGTTGGAGATAAAGTTCTCATGCTTGTTTCTGATAAAGCCAACAAACTGCAGATGCTATGGAAAGGTCCATATGTTGTCACTGACCGCATCAATGAATGTGACTACAAGATTGCAGTAGGAGACAATGAGAAGATCTACCATGCTAATGCACTGAAACTGTACGTTGAAAGAGAAAAGCAAGTGAAAACTCATATCGTCGCCGTTGTGATGATCGACGAACATGAACAGAAAGGTACTACTGAGACAAAAGATAGCATACCCGTGATTCAGATGGAAAATGCCAAAGGACCGACAGATAATCATTCATTGGACAAACCGACGGAAAAGCAAGACACAATGAGCAATTTCATTGATGACGTCATGGTAGCAACTGAAACGTGGGAGGAGCACGTGCAAGTCCTCAAAGCAACGTTGGATAGATTACATGAGTGCAATCTGACAGCAAAACCTTCCAAATGTTATTTTGGATTTGAGAGCCTGTCATTTCTAGGACACATAGTTGGTCAAGGTACAATTCAACCAGAAGAGGACAAGGTTGAAAAGATCAGAAACGCGCAACCACCGAAGACGAAGAAAGACTTGCGCGCTTTCTTGGGTCTAGCAGGATATTATCGGAAGTTCGTGCCGAACTTCGCTACGCTCGCACTGCCGCTGACTGAAAAGACGAAGAAAGGGCATCCTGAACGAGTTCAGTGGGACGACAAATGCGAAGAAGCATTCACGTCACTCAAGCGAGAGTTGTGCAAGAAGCCAGTCATCTGTCTCCCTGATCCAGAGAAACAGTACGTCCTGAGGACGGACGCATCAGACAGAGGCATTGGCGCTATCCTGATGCAAGACCATGGTGATGGTTTACAACCAATCGCGTACGCCAGCAAGAAGCTGAGTGAAACTGAAGGCCGGTATGCCACGATCGAGAAGGAGTGCATGGCAATAGTATGGGGAATACGGAAGTTTGAACAATACCTGTTTGGAACAAAGTTTGTTATTGAAACAGATCACCAGCCTCTACAATATCTGCAAAAAGCAAGGACAGAAAACGGACGGCTGATGAGATGGGCCATACAACTCCAACAGTACAACTTCTCTGTACGTGTCATTCCAGGCAAAGACAATATCGGGGCAGATTATCTCAGCCGCTCGATGTAAGTGTAAGGAAAAATTGCATTCTTGATTTTTCACTTAAGCGGGGGGATATTGTCGCGATACAAGCGCCTACTCTACGCATCCTCGATAATCTGCTATAAGTCCAGACAATGTGTCATAGACAGTACGTCATAGACAGTGACGATAATAATATTGTTTTCGGAATGACGCAGTATGCGACATTGTTTTTATTTAGTGTAGTTCAATTTTAGATTATTGTTACCATAGACAATTTGTGTACTATCCTTTCGATTGGCTGGATGTGGGAAATATCGTTAAGAAAAACCATTCGAGCGACCATCTTGGAGGGCAAGGAACGTATGTTTACGCCAGACCACTATTTCGGATTACTGAGGTCATAAAGTTGGTTCGAAAAGCTCGTCTCACCCTAAACAACACGTGTCGTAGACACCACAAACGAATCCTGAGCTGGTAAGTTACGATTCGATGTGTGAAGCTGGGGAATGGGTAGTCTTGTGCTTGTGTCCATTGCGCCATGCGAATCATTCATCGTCCTTCATCAAGGTGATTCGTTATTATTCTTCAATGTATGCAAATTGTATGATAATAGTTATTTTAACATGTTGTTCTCATTTCATATAAATTCTTCAGCGCGTGAAGTTTATATGGTGATAGTTAATTTAACATGTTTAGCTTAGTTCATAAAGAATGTTGGTGCATTCTTAAACATTGGAACAGTGTGGATGAACAGCGAGGAAAGAACATTATTATGTTTTGAGAATAAGATACAATAACCCGTGAATATGCAGGGTTCTTATTCAGACAACGTCAACGGCGTTCCTCGCTGGTCATTCAACAGGATACAGATTGTGTATTTAGTCCCTGTTAATTTGTCTGTGCGCAGGGAAAGGATTTTTGTTTTTGTTTCCTTCTTCATAATATTTTCGACTGTCGGATTCCTGATATGATCGTTTAACCTACTTCCACCCTCAACGCTTATTCTTCTGATGACATGGAGCTCGTCATATCCCTGACGTCCATGTGAAGCCAGCTGGACGATAATCCTTTTGGTCAAACGTGAGGACAGAATTAAGTTAAACAAAAGAGACAATTCTTCTTCTCCATCAGGGAATCCACGTCAGATAAGTGACAATTTTAATCAACAGTGAAATTCTTTAGAACCATGATTTCACGGGTTTTTGTATCACATCATATGAAATAAATATCATCAACCATCAACCAGTGGTATTCTTTTTTAGTTGTAAAAAAGCAAACAGGACGAATGAATAGCCAGTAATTTCTTTTATTCTTTATTTTCTATTTCTCAACATTATTTTCTTGTTTCTTATCGATTTTAGGCATAGTAAAAAGAGGAAATTGATTCTATTCATATAAAATTCTTTTAATATATTCATTCACCCTTTAACATCAATATATATATTAATATAAAATATATATATAACGCGACAAGGAGTGTGAAAATTACCGGACCATCAGCCTCATCAGCCATCCCAGCAAGGTCCTCCTGAAAATAATACTCAACAGGTTGAAACCCCAAGCTGAGCAGATCATAGCTGAAGAACAAGCAGGATTCAGGACAGGGCGAAGTACCACTGAACAGATTTTCAACCTCAGAATAATCTGTGAGAAATACCTACAGCACCAACAACATCTATATCATGTGTTCATAGACTTCAAGAAGGCGTTTGACCGAGTCTGGCATGCAGCTCTATGGGCAACAATGAAAGTGTACAACATCAGTCCTAAAATTATTGAAGTCATCAAAAGCCTGTATGACAAGGCTACCAGTGCAGTCCTCCACAACAGCTCCATCGGGAACTGGTTCAGAACAACAATCGGTGTGCGTCAAGGATGCCTACTCTCTCCAACACTCTTCAACATCTTCCTAGAGCGCATCATGTCAGATGCTCTTGCAGACCATGAAAGCACAGTCAGCATAGGGGGTAGAGCACTCTCCAATCTTCGTTTTGCAGATGACATTGATGAATTGGCTGGAGAGGAACAAGAACTTGAACAGCTGGTACAGAGGCTTGACACCACCTCCAGAGCCTATGGAATGGAAATAAGTGCAGAGAAGACCAACATGATGACCAACAACACCAATGGCATCAATACGGACATCAAAGTCCAAGGCCAATCCCTCAACACAGTGCATAGCTTCAAATATTTAGGAGCCATTGTATCAGACAATGGGTCCCGACAGGAAGTCCTCTCCAGGATCGCACAAACAACTGCTGCCCTGACAAGGTTGAAGCCCATTTGGAAAGACAGGATCATCAGTCTACATTCCAAAGTAAGACTGCTGCGCTCCCTTGTCATCTCCATCTTCCTATATGCTTGCGAAGCATGGACCCTCACAGCAGATCTCCAACGAAGAATACAAAGCATGGAGATAAGGTGCTACAGAAGACATCTGGGCATTTTCTATACCCAACACATCACCAACGACGAAGTCCGACAGACCATCACACAAGCCATTGGACAACACGATGACCTGCTAACAGTGGTGAAGAAACGGAAACTCCGATGGTATGGCCACGTCACCAGATCATCAGGCCTTGCAAAGACTATTCTGCAAGGCACAGTGCAAGGAGGTAGAAGAAGAGGGAGACCGAAAAAGAGGTGGGAGGACAACATTCGAGAATGGACTGGTTTGACACTGAGCGAAGCCATCAGGGCTGCTGAGGACAGAGAAAGATGGAGTATGCTGGTTAAACGATCATCTGTGGTGCTCCTACGACCTTCGGGTTACGGGACAGGATAGGATAGGTGGGGTTGCCGAGGTATTCTGTATAAATAGTATCTCCACTTTCTGGAAATCTAGTGTTTTAAATTCCCACTTCCGCTGTCCTTCTCCTTTGTTTTTTTCATTCCTACTCTGTTCTATCTACTATCTTATTTGCTAGAACAGTAACCTACCTTCCCCCCGTTGGGATGCCAGGAGTTTCTGTATATATATTATCCCCACTTTCTGGAAATTTAGTGCTTTACATTCCCACTGTCGCAGTCTTTCTCCTTTGTTTTTTTTCATTCCTGCTCTGTGTTCTCTAAATCTACTATCTTCCTTCTTCACTAGGTACTAGTCACCTACCTTTTTTCTTGAAAACACTTCCGGGACAAAACTCCTCATTTGTGTGTGAGCTTGGGAATATTGGACGCTTTCTGCCAGGTGGTCACTGGGGCTTTTATGATATTATTATTTGGCAGTGCAGGCATTTTATATGTATTTGTTTTGTTGATATTTTATGTTTGTATTCTATTTTATTTTTGTAAATTAGAGTATAGACTCAACGTCCCCTGCGTGGGATGTCTTTATTGTAAAGTGACTGGCTGGTGGATTGCCTTCAGTGTTACCACTAGGGTTATTTCGGCAGATCTTTTATGCTGATTAGGGGCGAGTCCTCTTTCAGCCAAGTTGTGGTCTTGATTTTGTGGTCCTGATTCGGCTCTTTGCAGTCCCCTGGACCCTGTAAGCAATGAATAACTATTTTGTTTTTGTAAACGGGGGTTTGATAAATTAGAGTATAGTCTCAGGGTCCCCTGCGTGGGTTGGCTTTATTGTACAGTGACCCGCCCGGTGGAGTGCCTGAAATGTTACCATTACGTTGAGTAGATTACCGTCCCCGGACACGGAAGCGTATAGGGGAGGCCTGTTACCATTAGGGTTGTTTCAGATCTTTTATACGGATCAGGGGTGAGCCCTCTGTCAACCAAGTTGTGGTCCTGATTCAGTTCTTTTCAGTCCTCTGGACCCTTTAAACAATGACTAACTCACTCATTCATTGGGGATAGGGTGGTCATATAATTGTGAATTTGTACTTGTATATGTGTTTTATATGCATACTTATGATTTTGTGAGCGATAGACCAATGTTTAGACCTGCTTTGTGTGTCTTGCTTGGCTTTATGTAGCCCGCTAGACCCTGTAATAAGGAATAAGTAGCTAACTAACAAACTTGCTGTTATGCAGAGAAGTATGAGGAATGATTAAAGTCTAACAGGGGACTACAATCAATGATTGTAGGTACCCAACACATTTGTGGCATGCGACTGACCTCATGTTTTGTCTATTTATAGCAGCTCCAGATTTCTTTATGTTAGGTTGAAAATGATAATAATCAACAAAGTCTGGAATGAATAGGTAACTAACATATCTCTTTTTCATGTAGAATGTTGTCAATTGGTTTCTCAAGGGCCATGCGAGTCATATGGGCTTTGCCTTCAAGTTTGTTATTGCTTTATTTCACAATTTGAGGAAATAAATGGATCCATGATCAAGAATATTTTACTTCAGTATTATATGTGAAAATCGTGTATGTGTGTGTGCGCATATAAATGGATCCCATGATCAAGAATATTTTACTTCAGTATTATATGTAAAAATCGTGTATGTGTGTGTGCGCATCTCTCTCTCTCTCTCTCTCTCTCTCTCTCTCTCTCTCTCTCTCTCTCAAGAGGGATAGAAAACCAGAGGAAAGGATGAATTCCTGCGTCATGCACACAGTTCCTCACCCCGCACCACCCGCCCCCACAAACAAAAATTTCCCGCAAACAAACGTAAGTTCCTAAAATCAATATATTTATTCATTATACCTCCAATCAGTCAAAACACAACAGCAAGGTGTCCAGTATTTCTCAGTTCAAATCTTCAATAAGGTTTAAATAAAAATCCACCCCGCCCTGTAACAGTCACATTCCTTTTATGTTTTTCAAAGCTCAGTACAGCTCATGATATTTCTGTACCTTTACTTAGAAAATAAATAGATACAACAAATTATATAATTATGAATCAATTGAAACCGATTAATATTAACATTATTTTGGAAATAAATAGTTGTAGCTTTACATAAAGCACAAGATACTAAAAATGACTACATCAACAAACAAAACGCCCCCACAAAAAGAATGAACTGGGTTGTTTCCTATTGGAAAGACGGGGTTACATTACCAACCAAGACAAACCCCTAAATATTCAAACACATTCACGTACAAAAGCACAAGAGGAAGTATACATGTGTTGCCTGTGCCAACCACCTCATTGAGTAACCTTAGCTTTAAAAGTAAGGTATATGAGAAACTAATAACAATAATAATTAATGTTTATTGTCTTTTTTACGTTTTGAAGACATCAAAACTTAGTTTCATAATGTGCCCATGTGTCTCCAGATTGACAGTACATTTCTGATATTTGACACAAAAAGGAGTTAAAACCGGATCTAATTTGGTTTATATTATTTCTCAGTCTGTTTATTTTTTGAGTCTTCAAATGTACAGCAATAAAAAAGCTGTCTTCAGATGTACTACAAACATTTATGTTTTAAATCTTCAGAAGTCGGGCGCCAGTTTTCAGTTGGTTTTTTAGCACATATGATGACCACACCATGACTTATTCTCATCTTCTTTGTTGAAACTGGCGCCAAAAAGTTTCAGACGAAGTTACCGTATTTCTAACGTTTTGCCGACTGTCTCCAAAATAGCTAAAATACAGGGAGTCAGTTGTCAGAAGTGCTAAAATTCCCGTTTTTAACTTTTTTCTGTAATATTACATAATGTTAACTTTTTTGTGTAAAAACGTTTTAATGAGTGCATTTGTAAGCTACATGTGCGATTTGGTTTATATATCTCTTCATTTGAAAGAGTCGCCAAAAGTGGGGTGTAAAGTACCAGTCGCCAAAACTACCAGAAGACATGAATAGGTGTGTGTGTGTGTGTGTGTTAAGTGTTTGTTTTACTGTGCCCATACCTGTGCTTCTTCTTCTGGACTTGTCATTGCAATTACTTCATTTTAATCATTGATTGACCACATCATTATTGAAAAGAATAAATTTTACTTCGGATTGCGGAAATATTCTTAGTTGTCATGTTGATCATGGACACATGTATTTTCTAGGAGAGGGTGTTTGGATCTTTAATGTTTTATTTTTTGGTAGATAAGTTTGTACAGAATTATATAATAAGGTCAAGGTGAGGCATGTTTTATGAAAGTACTTGCAAATACAATCAAATAACAACAACAAAATAATAATAATATTATATAATAATTTGATAACTTGGTTAGTTCCGGAGATACTTTTTGTGTATGCATGCGAAAAATGCTTAAAACCACAATTTTGAAGTCTAGCACAGCACAGCAGCCAGTAAGCTGCCGGTACATAACTGAATAATATACCATTTGTTTAGGGTCACTTTTAGCTCAAGATTTTGAAGGATTCTAACGCGAAAAGAAGGAATATTTTTTGGTTTGTTTTCATACTTTCCAATAATTGTTTGTTGGGTCCAATGCAATTCTGTTGATATTCAGTATATTTATTATGTAAGATGGAAGTGATTATGTCTGATACTTTTGGTTTACAGGATAAATATGACCAAGCCTCCCCGTGAGCAAACTTATTTTTTCCAACCTAGTTCCAGTCATTCGCCCAAAAAGGCAATCACCGAAGTCGAACGAAGCTCTCCGATGTGTTACGAAATGATGCTTGCATGACTACGACTAGCTGACATTAAAAATGATCGCTGTTGCTTCTAATTCTGTTCGATTTACACAGATTTAGCATTTCACAACGGTATACTTTGTTAATATGAGCATAATATGAGCATAATTATTATCGACCATATTTAATAGTTGCGTTCCTTGATTTGCATTTTGTTAGTTCTCAGCAGTAAAGGCTAATATTAGCATTGCCCATTTCCTGCCTAGAACCAAGTAGACACTGTTATACAGTATACATAGGCTTAATCTACATTATTATATTATAAGTCAGTCTCCGCGCAGCAAAGAAGCTCACTAGCTGAATATAATTATTAGACCTGTATTGTTTGTTTTATACGTAAATAAATGTATAAACTATATCTATTCTAATTGATAATATTTAGGCCTATACTTTATAATATTCGAATCTTGAAATTTCCGAAGAAGGACGAGTAGGCTAAGCGAATTTTTTTTTTAAATAACTCGAGATCAGAGTTAAATTAATAGTTAGTTATTCATTGCTTACAGGGTCCAGCGGACTGCAAAGAGTCGAATCAGAACTACAAAATCAAGACAACTCGAGATCAGAGTTCAATTAAAAGCTTATTAGTTATTCATTGCTTACAGAGTCCAGCGGACTGCAAAGAGCCGAATCAGGACCACAAAATCGAGACCACAACTTCGCAAGTAGTAGTAGTAGTGGTAGTAGTAGTAGTAGTAGTAGTAGTAGTAGTAGTAGTAGTAGTAGTAGTAGTAGTAGTAGTAGTAGTAGTAGTAGTATAGTTATTTAGTTAAATCTTTAATTTATTTATTTGTTTTGTTTGTGTGTTGTTGTTGTTGTTATTATTATTATTATTATTATTATTATTATTATTATTATTATTATTATTATTATTATTATTATTTGTTTCTTTTTATTATTATTATTATTATTATTATTATTATTATTATTATTATTATTATTATTATTATTATTATTCCTACTTTTAAAAAAATAAAAGAATAGTGTGCTGCTGTGCGTGCTCAATGGTGTAAATATGGTCAGTGACGTTTTGTTTGTTTTTGCTGAAGTTGGGTGTAACCCGAATTATTCAGATGGTGTTACTGGTTATTTTTCTTATAGATTTCACAAAATTTTCAGATGATTTATAGAAATTTCCGCCCGCCACGCAACATTTTTTTAATACGTGTTTCTCATTAAAATACATATAATTGAAATACATATAACAAATTTACTGTATCAGTTGAAAAGAATAATATTAGTCAAATAAATAATTGCTTTGGTGCTTGCAATAAAAATATCAGTTTTTTGAGACCATTATAAACTTGCTTTGCCTTGTTGTGCTGAAGGGACATCAACGTATCCATAGCGCTTTGAAGTTTTGTCATGGTTTTATTGTTGATATAGATGTGAAATCGTTGTATGTGTGCTTTATGTGTTATGTATTACTTTTACTCCTTATTACTAATTGTGTCAGTATATTGTTCATCATAACATAATAATAATAATAATAATAATAATAATAATAATAATAATAATAATAATAATAATAATAATAATAATAATAATAATACTAACTGCTTCAAAATGCAAATCTCGACTTGAGCTTGAAGCTGTGCCGATCAAAATAGAATTAGATCTAGCAGCGGCTATTTTTATGCACGGATGTTTCATCACAGGCTCTGAAGTCTTTTCTTTTGTCTTTGTAAACTCCTAAATACGTACGTAGTATAGTATGTAACTGAGGCCTACGAAAGACGAGACTTCCAAGCCTGTGGTTTCACGTAGTCCTGCCAGCATTCGTTCGTAAAACATCGGATAGCTTCGCTCGACTCGGAGAGCTTCGTTCGACGTCGGTAATTGCCTTTTTCTGGAAAGTGACTGGAACTAGGTTGGAAAAAACAAGTTCGCTCCCCGTGAAGCCAACACAGAAGAGACTGCCAGAATACCAACATCCAACACAACTTAGCGGATTCTTCCAAAACACCAAAGATCAAGCCCAATGACGAAGCCTCCTGTGATGCAGAGGTGCCAACCAGTACGGATTGACCGTATTTAATTCCGTCGAAGTGAATTAAATACGGAAATACGGTAGCTTTTATAAACATGCGGAGGAAAAGTTGCCGATCGTTTATCTTTGCCAGCGTTGCTTCTGTACCGGTTTCTGATCTCATACTAGTACTCCTGCACTCACTGAACGTCGCTGTGTTCAACAAGCTGATTTTCATGGTGATTTTAGAGTAAAATAAGTGTGGTGTTCAACAAGCTGATTTTTATCGTGATTTTAGAGGATTGAAAATAGCCCTCTGTTTCAGAGGGAAGCCTGTCGTTACTTTATAGTGTCATAGGCTAGGTTTTTGCGAGAAAAAAAATACTGACAAGTGTTAAAAAAACACTGACAAACGGGTCCGGAAATACCGACAAGAAGATTAGGGGGTTGGCACCTCTGAATGCAAATTTTATTTTAAAATAAAATAAAAAAAATAAAAAGGAGTTAAGCATTTTTTATGTGTGGTTATTTTATGTGTGTAATTAAGTTTTGTGCTACCATCTCCTAAAATTACATTTCCTTTTACTCCAAATTACACTTCTCTCTTGGCATTACACTTTTTGACAAGGCCTGATGGGCAAAGCTGATTGAATGTTGTGGTTCATTGTGGTTTTACAATTTACTTATGTGTGAACAAATACTTTAATCGGAGAGTGAACCGGTGCAAAGTATGCTGTTTGTGTTGTTGTTTGTCCACTGATGTCAATATATCTGCTCCCAGACCTCTCGCACTTTCTAATTCCCTTATTTTCCCTCCCCACTGCCTCACTCCCTCTTCCTCACTCTTCTCCTGTCTTTCATTCACATACTCATAGTCAGGGGCACTACAGGCCTACGAGGCCTACACAAAGAGAACGTGGTCTACCTATTGTGGCCAAAAAAAAATTGCATGTTGGTGATCTGATAAGTCTAAACTACTTACTGTGAAGTGTTGAATTAAAATTTCTTGCTCTTGGGTGTATAGCGGACATTATAATGTCGCTATTTCTTAATGTTTGGATTAATTAAACGGAACCAAGATACTACCTGTCAGTGTGACCAAACTGCATAAAAAGCAATTGTTCATGACTAATTATCATTATTTCATGAAACAGAGAATACAACATACACACACACACATAAAACACTTAAATAGTATTGAATATATATCTATCTATCTATCTATCTATCTATCTATCTATCTATCTATCTATATATATATATATATATATATATATATATATATATATATATATATATATATATATATATATATATATATATATATACTTAATTTAATTACCTCCCTTGGTGTAACATGTAAAACTATTTCACGTACCGTTAGATCAGTTTGAATGGCATATAAGATATGCTTGTTAGTCCTGAATATTCCTGGACATTGTTTGTTCATGCCATTTAAGAAAAAAAACTGTTCATACAATGGCAATTATTTTCGCATTCCCAGGTCACTCAAAATACTGATCGCTTGTGAATAGGATTAAACCACTTATACATTTCAACTGTATTGCTACTAAATGATGCATCTTCACCCGAAGCCTTCTAAGTTTACATACACTTCATAACTGTTCCACACACTTGTTGTACTAGTCTTTGAAGTAACTTGTTGTACTAGTCTTTGTAGTAATAGGTAAGTGAGTTAGACATATATTTCTTAAGAAACAATTCCATTCAACCAGTGTCAAAGAGTGCTTTTGCAGACTGAAGAATTACCACCACATGTCTGGCAGTGAAGTGTTCATTAATCATCTGACAGCAGTCAGATTCATCACTGTCAGAACTGGAAGATTCATCTGGCTCACTGTTTTCCGCATCATGCGAACTATGGTTAGAGCAGTTATTGCATGCGGGGCTCAACTACTTCTTTGGAAAAATGTTGGAATGATGCTTGCAGGTAGGCTGGTCCAGTGGTGGTGCTGTCTGTAGAAGTAGCAGAGTAGGAGCTTGAGGTGGTGTTAGATGTTCCCGACCAGTGCCGACACCGATTAGCAGAAGTCATAAAACTTCTGTAGCATGACTTATGGTATCTGAAAAAAAAGGTGGTACAATTACCATAGACCAAAACAATGTCATGTTTAATGTACTCTTTTGAACAGAAAAAAACGCCAGTACTCAGTAGGTTGGTTGCTGGATACTTAAAAAATATATGTTAAAACATCCTTTAAATCAGACACGTTGCAGAGTGTGTGTCAGTAGGTGTAATTGGTGCAGCAAGTTTTGTCACCTAGATGTAAGTAAAGGGGGTTGTTTCCTTCTTTCTCTCTCTCTATTTCCTCCTACTCCCTCCCCTCTTTCTCTCCCTCTCTCTCACTTTCTCTTCCTCTCTCTCACACACACAAAATTAGGTTAGTCAGGGTTCCTGTCACCAGCATGACAACTCATTCCCAAACTATATATATTGTGAAGATCGAGCCACACATTAATAAACACATAAAGAAGAAAACAAATTAATGAACACACACACATACAAACAAGACTGTACATTACAAGTTGCATGACGTTATACATTGATACAGTGCCCCATGCCCCGAGTGAGATATCACCTTAGTTTTACACAGACACACATCACTTATCATCGCTTCAACAGCAAGCAGATCTGGTTTGTACTGCAAATCCCTCTGGATATCGTCTCTGCCCAGCTTACATGCTGCTTGCAGGAAATTGTGGCCATCACTTCCACCCTACAGACAAAAATACCATTACATTGTATACATAGCTGTCAAACACCATCACTTCCACTCTACAGACAAAAATACCACTACACTGTTAATACATAGCTGTAAAACGTACTCATCCAAATCTGCAGCAAACAAATTTCCATTCTTTATTATTGTTTTATTTTATTTAAGTTTTATTATTTATTTTATTTTATTTATTTTGTTTTTATTTATTTAATTTTTTTTTTTTTTTGGGGGGGGGTAATATTACAACCTTGCAATCAACAAAATATTTAAGAAAGCACTTTTCAACAGCTTTGGTCTGTCAAGATGTGCTGTCACTGAAGTTAGATTTAACCTGGTTAGTGGTTATTACCTGGTTTTGCAAGCTAACCATGTCCTCTTTAAGGCTTCTTTTAATTATTACTACTGGCATTCAAAAACTGAAGGTATCAATCTGACGGTATATGCTACAAGTGCCATGTAAGACATTATGAAAACAATTATATCAGACAGAAATGCTTACCTGCACTAATGTTTCGCGTGTACTTGACCCGCTGCCTGTACATTTCGTCCATTTAATTTTCCTGCAAATGATGCACATAGCTGGCAGAACAGTTGATGAACCTGCTCTACTTCTCAACCGTTTTGTTTTTACTGGGGAATTTTTCCGCACAAGAATGCCTTTAGCAGCCCGTTTTTTTCTGCTTGGTCAATTCGGAGCTTGTGTGTGAATGTGGAATAACATGCCACATGGTATCCCTCGTCTGCGCTCAGTTCTCTATCGCACCACTGCTCTTGCGGGAGAATCGAAAGTAAAGTTTCCACCATCTTGAAGCGTCCTGTCTGGAAGCATGGAAGCATAGTGACTCGGTCTTCATGTTGTTTTCATGAAACGCTAAAATGGTTTACTGCTGTGCAATTAATTGCAATAATCGACTCTCGTCGCACAAAAGACTTGCTGAAGGGATCACATTTTACAGGTAAGCACATTTTATCTTTTTTTTTTTTTTTTTTTTTTTTTTTTTTTTTTTTTAAACAGAGACAGTAACTTGCACTTGGTGATCTGTGTACTATAATTGCTCAAAGGGCTGCAACAAAAGCGATAGGCCTATGCATCTCACAAAAAGATAAGAGACAAATCTTTTTTTTCTGCTTTCATTCCCCCTCTCCATTGTATTCATGGTCAAGATGTGCAACCACCACGCATGCAAAATAGAAGTGATATTTGATTGTTGAAACTGGTACTTTGTATCACTTCTTGTAGACTTTGTAAACAAAACCATAGGCCTACAGATAACTCTGCCTGTGTCACATTTTCAGTTTGGGTTGAATTTGCAAACCTTTGTTGAGATTAAAAGTCACACTTCAATGCTAAAAAAGTAAGCAATTGATGTAGTGTAAATAGATATATTATTCATTCGGGTATTGTATACACCTACTGATGTAGGTATTAGTTTGTGCATACATGTATACATTTATACATTGTATATTATAGTATGTATTGTATGCCATAATTCTGCATTTACACAGTCACAACCATTTCCAGATGAATTTTTCATAAGCATGCTAGTTCAGGCATGCATGCATGCCCAAAAAAATAAAAAAAATAATAATAAACAAGAGCGTCACACCCTACCTTTTCTTTCTTTTGGTATGATTTTATTTAATCTATTTATTTATTTTTCATCATTTTGGAGGGTGTGACACGCCCCTGATCAATACAGAAAGAAATAATAATAATAATAATAATAATAATAATAATAATAATAATAATAATAATAATAATGAAGAAGAAAAATAATAATGAAGAATAATATTAATAGTTAAGGAAGTAGAGGGCATAAAAAGTAAATTTTTGTTCATGTACGCTATTATTTTAGTATTTTCCCCTCTGTTCATCACTACAGCTTTCCCAGAGATGAAGAGAGAAAGAAAAAATGGATCAACAACATTCAAAGGGATTTCTTCACAACAACGGCCCACACAAAGATTTGCAGCCAGCACTTTGAACAAAAGATGTTTGATCGGACCGGTCAAACAACAAGACTTCGACCTGATGCTGTGCCTACCCTCTTCGACTTTTTGCTGCATTTGAAAAAGGTACATGCTACTTCCCACTTTGACTTGGTATGGATCATTTGATCCAAAGTGCTAAATTATCAGAAGACATCAACTATATTTTTTGACACATCTATTTGTGAACTTCAAAACTAGAGGTGTTTTAGTTATCCCCTCAAGCAGTGTTCTCAGTTTGCAATCAAACAGAAAATTTGTGCAAAGAGAAATGCAAATGGCCTTCCTAAATTTAACACTTTTTTGACTTCTATTGTCAAGGATGTTCTGGTTTATGCAAACCAAAATCAGCTGTTGTCATGCCTACACAGTCACGTGTTTGACACCATACCCACTACCAACCACATTTTCACCTTGGTCAGAACTTGTGCTGATTCATATCTGAAGATAAGACTGCACATATATACAGATAAGAAAAAAACCCACAGGGCAGATCATCCGAGTAAAGTGACATATTTCTTGTGTGTGTATACACGTGTATGATATTTGATAGGCCGAGATCCACAACTGCCTAAACTGTAATTACTATTGTCATCCTTATTATTGTTATTTTGGTATTGTTATTATTATGATTCAGGAGTCTAAGCAACGTGCACCACCAAAAAAGAGAGCAGAAACTTCTGGGACTCAAGCTCCTTCCTTCGCTGCCTGTTCAAGTGTTGACGTCTTTAATCCTGGGCCTTGTACATCCCACCCATTGCGGTGGAGTCTGACATTTGCAATGATCACAGCTACTTCATGCATGAAAGCTCACGCAAAATGAAAAGGAAGGTAGACAATTTGCTAGAACAAAATAAACAATTGAGGAAAAAATGAAAAAGGAAGAGACTAAATGCTGCAATTTGAAAAAAAGGTAGAAAGCCTTCAAAGTGTAGTAAACACACTAAAGCAAAAAAATCTTTGTGTCTTCACAGTGTGCTCATTTGTTGGATTCAACCTTTTCAGGGGTACCAAAAGATCTGTTGAAGAAAATGTTGGAAAAGGGAAATACATATACTATAGCCACGAACTGAAAGTCTTTGCCATGACACTGAGTTTTTATTCAGCAAAAGCATATCGCTTTGTGAGAAAAAAACTTTTGATTTGCATTTGCCCCACCCTACAGTTCTTCGCCGGTGGTATTCAGCCATCTCGGGGGAGCCAGGTTTTACTAAAGAAGTCATGGTAGCTTTGAAGGCCAAAGTATTGTCTGCAAGAAGAAATAAAGACGAGCTTGTTTGTGCCTGGACATGGATGAAATGGCCATCAAGAAACATGTGGAATGGGATGGAAAGAAGTTTAGGGGGTATTTGTTAGCTTCAAAAACAGGGGTGGTTTAGTTATCCCCTCAGCTAGTGTTCTGTCCATTTGCACTTAAACAGAGAAATTTGTGCAAAGAGAAATAAAAATGATGGCAAATGGCCTTCCTAAATTTAACACTCTTTTGACTTCTATTGTCAAGGATGTTCTGGTTTATGCAAACCAAAAGCAGTTGTTTTCATGCCTACACCGTCACATGTTTGATACTACACCCACTACCAACCACATTTTCACCTTGGTCAGAACTTGTTCTGATTCATATCTGAAGATAAGACTGCACCATTTCGGGAAATTGTACAAAGAAAAGATCACAGGACAGATAATCAGAAAGCAATTGTCAAAATTGGTTTTGTTCGAACACCAGTAAAGTGAAATTTTTTTGTGTAGGTGTGTGTGTGAATAATTTAGTAGTGTATATATACAAGCCTTATCATTTTCTTATGTTCATGCATTTGGATGTTCTGTTATTTTTTTTCACAGCCATCATATAGCTTGTTCTGTTATTACCATATTGCCATTAGTTCCGCCAGGTCAACATTTATACCAGTTTTACTTGTTATTTGAAGATACCTCGTTAGAGCAAGTGTGGAGGTAACAGTGGGTTGAATTTAGGTAAGAATATTTTAAGTGTGTGGACAAATGAGTTTGGTTCTGAGTGTGGCAGGGTTCGGACCGCAGAGAGTGATGTGATAAATATCATTGTATGGGTGTGTTTATCTCACTGTGAATAATGTTCTTGTGTATACAATACAATGCGTATGTGGAAATGTGACAACTGTATCCATGAGTAAGCGTGTGGTATGAATTGTACTTGTAGTGTATGCTGTATTTGTAACTATAACCAGGTTATGGAAATGCTGAATTATTTTCTTCTTGTTTTGTCTACACCCCATTTTATGTGCACTGCAAGATACTTGTGTTAGGACAATACAGATTCCTTTGAATAATTATCCAGTCATCTTTCTGTGGTGGATTAATGGCAGTTATTTTTCTTCTTCATAACAGATGTATGCTAAAAAAAATGCTTGGACTATTTAAGCAGACCTAGTTGCAGTAGAAAATGATCAGCTGTAAAAACTAATGGTAATTTAAAATGTTTAAAATCATGACATTATTGGGCCAATATAAATTAAATTCACTATTTGATGCCAAAACATGTTTGTGTTTTATAATAATAATAATTATTGTTTTGTTCTTTCTCTCTCTCTTCCGCTCCTTCTCTCTCTCTCTCTCTCTCTCTCTCTCTCTCTCTCTCTCTCTCTCTCTCTCCCTCCAATGATCAGCGGGACGAATGGCAAAGCCAACATTTTATTCAAAAGTGACAACACACACCTAAACTTTTCAAAATTAACACCAATGCTGGATAACATGATTTATTGAAATAAATAAATGTAAAAATGAACAGCAATGAAAATGTGATGCAACCACATTTGAAAGGGTTTCAACAATATACAGCACTGAGTAAAATTAATGATAATGAAACTGTTATTGATGCTAAGGACATCGACAGTATACTCTCATCAACTAACATCGTGCAATGAAATATTGGATAGATGATGAAATGTTATTGGATAGATGTCTCACATGGAGAAAAAAAAACGCCAGCCCAAAGCCGAGAATGGACTTTAACAAAGCAAACTAAAACTTTGCAGCTATAAACAATTAATGCAAACGCTTATAAAACGCCTAAGAAATTTCTTCAAACTTTAGCATAAAAAGGGGGAAATAACCATCTAAAAACAATGACTAAAACATTCATATATATATATATATATATATATATATATATATATATATATATATATATATATATATATATATATATATATATATATATGGACCATCTGCAACAATACATTTGTTTCTTCTTTATCTTCCCACTTGGCTGCCACCTTCAGCCTTTTCTCAGCTTTTCTATAACACAAAGTACCATCAAACATCAGTCTTTCTATCAGTACAATTCATATGTATACAAACCGTCAGACCAAAGCAGTTCAAAACAAAGTACCATTAAACATCGGTCTTTCTTTCTGTCTTTCTACAAACCATCAGTCTTTCTATCAGTACAATCCATCTTCTGTCTTTCTACAACCATCAGACCAAAGCAGTTTAAAACAAAGTACAGTAAGGCTGCAAACCCCAGTCTCAGTGGGGGTGTTTTGAGTGTAAAATTACCTTCAGCAGCACTTTACGCTGGAAGATGCACCTCGTGATTTCGCAGACCATGCTGGATTTTTCAAAATCAAAGCCAGTATTTAGATACATCAGAACATTCTGCCTTACACTGTATATTATTTGGGCTACAAGGAAATCCAAGACCTAAACAGTGTAATTTACCACTTTTCACTCAGCACTAAAGTATTGCAAATGTCTTTTTTAAAGAACTGGGTTTCCTGAATTTTGTTATGTCAAAATAATTCTCTGTTAAAATATAGCGTTAAAGTTCATCTAAAATGAATAAGAAATAGAATTATAAACTGGCCAGATTTATTTTAGATTGATTGATTGATTGTTGCTTTAGGTCCAGCGGACTCCTCTGAGCCAAATCAGGACCGGACAACCCCCGATCCGCATAAAAGATCTGCTGAAACAACCCTAGTGGGAAAATTGAATGCCCTCCACCGGCCAGTCACTTTACTATAAAGACATCCCACGCAGGGGACGGCTGAGGCTTTACCCCAACTACTCGAACCCCCGGTTACAAAAACAAAATAGAATACAAACATCATTATAAATTATCAACAAAACATATAAAATGCCTATATTGCTAAATAATAACATCATAGGAAGCCCTAGTGACCACCCAGCAGAAAGCGTCCAACACCCCCATGCTGATCCAACAGACCTCATACACAAACAAGGAGTCTTGTCCAGGAAGAGTTTTCAAGAAAAAAGGTAGGTCATTGATCTAGCGAAGAAGAAGATAGTATAGCAGAGTGATAGGACAGAGCAGGAATGGGAAAGAGTAAATGAGGAAGACAGCGACAGTGGGAATTTAAATCACTAAATTTCCAGAAAGTTGGGATACTATTTATACTGAAACCCCCGGCACCCCAACGGGGGTACTGTTGCCGCAGTGAATTGGTCATGCCTACAAAGTCAAGACAGGTTTTCAACTGGGGCTTTCACTTTTCCCTTTATAGGTTAGAACAATCTACAGTGGCAAGATTGCTCATGACCCCAAGGGGTTTATTTTAGATTATATAGCACAAGGTTTTACAATACTATGATGAAGTCCGCTTACAAAACACATCACCCTTCATGCTAGCATCATATGGAATGGTCATTATACTAAAATACTTTCTAGGAAGATGTTACTTTCTTTTATTTTTTTTGCTTGCATAACACAAAACTTTCAGAGCGTTTTTTGAGCAAACGCTGCCATTTCACCTGCTCATGCATTACTTTATTACGGACGGGCTCCCATGAGAACATCAACTTATGGGCCTTCAGAAATTGTTTGATGGCATCTCTTCCTGTATCAACAGAAAATAATAGAAACTGGTGTCAACTTAAAAGTAAAGTATGTGAGCCACTTTGAATTGCTGAAACACTACCCAGAATCATAGTCACCTGTAACTATATGTTCAAGGTCAATTATTAGTTCACACTTTAGTTTTTAAAACCGTAATATTAAATCACTAACTGGGCACACATCCTTTTTTTAAAATCAATTCAAAATAAACATTTTTTGGGACAAGTAAAATGACATTACAAAAGGGACAATCAGTAGATGGGCATAGTGTACCTTTTGACCGATTGATAAAATTTAGTACTGTGCAACGATAAATTTTTAATCACAAATAATTGCATTTTCCTTGAACAAAACCATTAGCAATAATATTCTATATTCAATAAAGGCGGAGGACTTCAAGCCCTGTTTAATGTACCTACCCTTTTTCAGGAGGACAGAAAGTAACCTGTGGCTCATCACTGTCACTCTCAGGAGGTGCACACCTTTTCCTGTTAAATGTAAAAAGCAACAGCTATCGTTTAAAAATTATAGCCTACTTAATTTGTAAAGTAAAACATTTTTTTAAAGTATGTAAGATGTAACAACAAATAAAATTTCCTTTTTAATTTGCTGCTCTGGAATTAGTTAAAAGAAAAGTTTTAACATACTAAGTCGTAATAATGTTGCTACAGGCAGGACCCAAACAAAATTGTGCCTATTCTAATGCAATACAGTTATGGAGATCACGTACAATCGTACGTGTTTCACGTACTGAGTTGGGAAATCACGTAACGAAAATGTAAGGAAAGGGTATAAACGAACACAAAGTCAGTGCCAAAGGGGTATAAACACGTAAAGCTAAGTTGCTGGGAGGTATCATCAGGTACAACTATATTGGTCGTGCGTACAGCTTTTGCTCGATTTGGATCGTGTGCCTGTGCTTCCTGCGCGACGGCCTACCACCCTCTCTCCCCCTCCTATTCATTTCGTCGCTTCCGAGAAACAGCCAATCATATGCACGATAATATTCACTATTTTTTCTCGACGCTTCTGATTGGCTATATAAGACTGACAACAACCCAACAATAAACATGGCCGACAAGCAACGATGTTGGGTAAAATTACCGTCCCCTAACACCAAGGCGTATGGGGACATTCGATCTGAGGGGAAGCCGAAGAAAAGGAAAAATAAAAGCAGACAAAACTAATTGCTCAAAAAAATTAAAACAAGATGAAGGAAAAGAAAAACAAACTTTTTTGTCAGCCTTTGTTTAAAACAAGTGTGTGTGTGTAAGGAAGTCAGACACAAATCAATCCTGATACAAGTGCAAAGTTGAATTATATTGACATGCTAAACAAAACATTCAACCAGCTATTATCTATCCTTATTGTCCCATAAATACTCCCGCCAGCGTCCACGCAAAGTGTTTATTACGTATGTTGGTGTACCCCCTAAAAAACTGAAAGGGGGTATACAAACCCCTTTATGTTTGCAATGAGGGTATGAAAACCCCCACATGTTTTGGTTGAGGGTATAAATACCCCTAGCTTAAAAACTTTTTCCATCACTGCAATAGATTACAGTAACTTCAATATCACTTTAATGTACCTACCCTGTTTAGGACGACATGAAGTAACCTGGTGCTCATCACTGTCAGTGTCACTCTCAAGAGGTGAACGGCTTTTTCTGTTACCTGTAAAATGCAAAAAACTATCACTTAAAAATGAAACTTAATGTATTTGTAAAGTAAAATATTTTTGAAGTAGGCAAGATGTAACAACAAAAATCAAATTGCCTTTTTAATTTACTTTTCTGAAATCAATTAAAAGAAAAGTTCTAACATATTACTATTAGGATATAGTGTAGTAATAATGTTGTTATTAGTATTATTGAGCTATATGTTGCTATCCTCATCACCACCTTTAACACCACCTGAACAGACCCTCTGAACATTCCATCGATTTTCAAATGCGTTCCGGGATAAACGGGAGTAGCAGCTAAAAACAGGATATTCCCGGATTTTCCGGGATGGTTGGCAGCTATGTTTCTTAATAAAGGAAGACGTTACTTACAAATTAATGTTATCATCTTGCGTTGAAAAGTATGATAGAAAAAAAAGGGGGAAAAGTACAAAGTCAATATGGCCAATAAAGCATTGGTTTAATACTATAACTATGCAATTAACAATAAAGATACAGGTGTAGTCATTTATTATGCATCAAAGAAATATATAAATATATGATGCAATGCTAATAAATCTGTAATGGAGGCATGTCTCCGAAAGGTATCCAGAAAACTATTTTAGTCTTTCTGGAAAAATACAACTTGAAGAGATACTAATATGAATGAACTGGTCTTAAGCACCATTCCTAACTCCACACGCTGCAAAATATCAGCTTAAGATCAAATCTTTATTAGCCCTAATCTTACCAAATACAGTTGATTTTTTTATTTAATTTATGTTTTTTTTTGTTTTATTTTGTTTTAGTGGAAGGCAGGTTGGGGGGGGGGATTTTTTGTTCCAAATTTTAATTGTGCCAAATTCTGCAAAAATGTACATTTTGCAAAAACCATAGACCATTTATATGCAAAAACGTACTATTCAACAAATAGCTGAAACATCTTCATATTGACTCAAGAGCATTTTCCAGTGCAAGATAACTTTTGTTATGCACATATTAGGGGGCATTCCAGGTTAACTTCAAGTGTCTAATTAAGGATGCAAAACCGAAGTTTTTTTGCTCAGTTAAACTAAAGCAATATAGTATGTGGATAGAGAAACACCGGCACGCCATATCCCACCCACCCACTCCCTCTTTACTTAAAAGACACGTCTTTCATTGTAAATACATTGTACCTTCTTGCACATGGTCTCCAGATGATGAAGTTTTGAGAGCAGAAAACATTGCATATGACAGTTTTGCATCTTCTTCCTCCAGTTCACTGTCCAAGACAGCCTGAAAAATATATCCCTTAATATAACAACCATATCAGAACATATACAGTGTACTAATCACTATCTGCTGGATATGTACACCAATCATTCATTGTGCGGCAGGGATAGCTCAGTCATCAGAGCGCACAGCTTGTGTAAGTGCGTCTCGGCAGACGTGGGTTCAAATCCTGACTTCAGCAAACTATTTTGTGATTGCTGGATAGTAGTGGCCAGCACTTTGAGGAGCTTGTAAGTGCGCTAAGAGTAATCTCTTCTTCTTCTTCTGTAAATTGTGAACATTGTGGCTGCATGGTCTAGGGCTGGACATGGCATTGTTTATCCACCCACCCAAATAATATCAGGTAGTTTGGGTTTGGGCATGCTACAAGATTTGACGCCTTCCTTGGGGGATGAAGCCCAGAATTTTCTGGATTAAAATAAAGGACAATGTACACTGTCAGAAAAGAAATAAAACTAAATAAAAATAACCTGACCATCAATCACAATGATTGTTTATTCACCCATAACTATCTCAGGTGGATACAAGCTTCCCATAACTAGGTAGGTCAAAGGTAAGGACTGTTGATTTAAAAAATAAAAACATAGCCTGTTACACACAAGAAAATAAACATTTATCTATTTTTAGCCATCATACTAAATAAAAATGTGAAAGTACATCCATGCTGATTTTTGTTGATTTGGGTCATTTTTACAGAAAGGTATTTTGGTCAGATTAAAAATAAGCAGATGTGGAGGCCTGCAGATGTTTGACTGTATATTAATTTATTCAACAACCTGACAATTGCAGTTGAGTTAGCAAATTCATGCATCACTATCATGAGCTCACAAAAATAGTAAACATGGGAAAACAATTGTTAAAAATCCAAGTATAACTCACATCTAGGTAATTATCTTGTACTGCGATGAGCAGCATCTCCTGTTCGGCACCTGCATGTGCTTCCCTTTCACTAGTTTCAGCAATTTCCATTTTACTCGCATCAGGTCCTTAACATTAAAAAATAATAACATGACTAATAAAGCAATATATATATATATATATATATATATATATATATATATATATATATATATATATATATATATATATATATATATATATATATATATATATATACTCAACACTTAACTGATGCCTTACTTTACAAATAAATGAGTAACCTTACACTACAGTGAGAACACAACACATTACAACAGTTACACATAAGAACTTTGGTAGGGCTCAAATTCAGATATATACAACAACATAATTTGGGCACTTTTAGTAAAGTACAATAATTTACAAAGTGCCTCACTTCACACCAATTAAGAAAAAAAAAGGCCAATGAAATTCACAAAATCATTTTAAAAAAAGCTAATGCCACTTTCAGGCATTACTAAATAAATAGTAAAATACATATTACAACCCACATATATATATATATATATATATATATATATATATATATATATATATATATATATATATATATATATATATATATATATATATATATATATATATATATATATATATATATATATATATATATATATATATATATATATATATATATATATATATATATATATAAAGAACACAACCATTTGCTGATCTGTCATCTGAAATTAACCTTTGTTGCAGATATTACTTAAGATTTTTTTGTACCTCTGTTCTGTTTTGGTCATATTAGCAGCTAATGGCTGATGCTGTCGCATCTGATCTAGAACGCGTTTAGCTTGGAGAGCTGGGTGGCATGCATGAACGAATTTAAAATCCAGACTTTTACTAAGTTAGAGGCAAAACAAACTTAGTTAAGTAAAAATCATGGGGTTCCATCACGTCAATGGAATATCGGCCAATGGCAATGAAACAAAAGCTTTGCCATAAATGCGGCATGCCGTGCTATTTCCTGTAGAGTGTTGGAATAAATTTTATTACTAATTTATAATTACTGTTTTACACTTAAATAAAATTTATGACTATCAGCCTGCATATAATATGTTTATGCGTTATCTATTCGGCCTCGGCACATATATGCTTTGCAGACTTCCTATCCTATCCTGTCCCGTAACCCGGAGGTCGTAGGGATACCACAGATGATCGTTTAACCAGCATACTCCATCTTTTCCTGTCCTCAGTTGCCCTGATGGCTTCGCACAGTGTCAAACCAGTCCATACTCGGATGTTGTCATCTCACCTCTTTTTCGGTCTCCCTCTTCTTCTACCTCCTTGCACTGTGCCTTGCAGAATGGTCTTTGCAAAGCCTGATGATCTGGTGACGTGGCCATACCATCAGAGTTTCCGTTTCTTCACCACTGTTAGCAGGTCATCATGTTGTCAAATGGCTTGTGTGATGGTCTGTCGGACTTCGTCGTTGGTGATGTGTTGGGTATAGGAAATGCCCAGAAGTCTTCTGTAGCACCTCACCTCCATGCTTTGTATTCTTCGTTATAGATCTGCTGTGAGGGTCCATGCTTCGCAAGCATATAGGAAGATGGAGATGACAAGGGAGCGCAGCAGTCTTACTTTGGAATGTAGACTGATGGTCCTGTCTTTCCAAATGGGCTTCAACCTTGTCAGGGCAGCAGTTGTTTGCGCGATCCTGGAGAGGACTTCCTGTCGGGACCCATTGTCTGAGACAATGGCTCCTAAATATTTGAAGCTATGCACTGTGTTGACTTGATTTGCAGACTTACCAATGGTAATACCATGTTTGTTCAATGCTTGCTGCATACAACCCAGAACTAATGTTTTAACATAATCCTGTAAATTGTTTTTGATTATATAGTGAAGATTTGTATGTGCTGTATGTGTATATTAGTCTCTCTTTCAAGTCTTTGGTTTTTACTAAGAAGTTTGGGTTAAAGGTTTACCTAGAGGCTGTCACTTTTATCTAATTTCATCATCTTTTTCAATGTGTGTGTGTATGTGTGTGTGTACATTCTAACACTTTGTTGTAGTGTCTGATTCTGATCAGTGATCTCATATCTTTTAATTCTCTAGTTATTATGTGGTAAGCATCTTTTTTTCCTTCCTTTCGGCCTTTGGTCATGATGTGCAAGTTTGCTAGATTGATTTTTTTAAATTATTAATATAATTGGGTATTATTGTTTCTAATTCTGTTCTGTACACAGCCTCCACCATTTAGAGAAAAAAGAAATTGGGCTTAGATTTAGAATGAAGCATACTCTGAGAATGAAAACCTAACAAATTAAAAAAATACATTGATGACCAAATTTGGTTTAAACTAAATAGATGGTATATGATAATATGGTTATGATATTAAGTAATGTCTTGAACTGGCTGAAAAATTTCAATTTCAATTTCAATGGTTGAATTTATTGTCTCTTCACGACAGTGATATTAGACAATTAATTTAATTACAAAACAATAAAACAAACAACTGTAGTGATATCAGTTACAACACTGTTGATAAGGACGATTTCATGATGACGTTTATGATATCGTAAATAATAGGACTTCGCACAACTTCTCGAATGTCACAAGTTGTTATGTTTACACCATTGTCTTTGTACATTGATTGCAGCACTGGGCAGTTAACAATCAGATGTTGGACTGTAATGTTTTCTGAACATATACAAGTAATATCTTTCACATATTTCGTACATACTGATCAAACCCATACAACATATAAAACCAAAACAATACCGAAGGAACTATGAATAAGCCATGAGGCTTAGATCCAGAGGAGATCCTACTACTACTACTGTACTACTAAATGTCTGCCGCCTTCAGCGCACGTTTGATGTCACGCGAAATTTCTCAGTAGGTACTCCAAAGTGATTTTTGATTCTCTTTAACTCAGTTTGGACACTAAAGTATTTACATAGATCTTTTTGTTCTTAACACAGTTGTATAATTTTTCCCCCATAGGACAAATAGGTAAAAAGTTATTACAGTTTGAAAATGGCGAATGTTGGTGTGTTTTTTCGCAACTTTTTGGCATTTAAGAAATTGACAACTTTGAAGTCTCAAAGTGAAGCCAATATTAATACCAAAAAGCTGATTTTTGACAGGTAACCCCTTCATATGTTATACTCCAAGCCCAATTTTATTCAGGCCTATCTCATGAAAAGGTCAGCTGTTTTGGTGCTTCAAAGTTGGAAAATCAAATTCACAGTGCGTACCGGCAAATTATAGGCCTACTCGTGTACTACTACGCTCAGCACTCGTTTCGCTGGATAGGCCTACACGTTCGCCATGGCAGCAAGCCGGCGCTGACAATTGTTTCGCATAAACATGCCGTAAAAACAACGCAGATGTAAAAATAAAGCTTTCAATTTTTATTTCTATACAGCCACTGTTCGTTTTGAGGCAGTTTTACATTAATAATAAGTGTTGAAAGTGAAGTCAAAACTGAGTCCAAACTGCCGAGCGGACAAGAGCCAATGAAGACTTTGGAGTATCTATTACAACTACAAGCATTAAAACATGGGCTCAGACATGTCTCTTACCATTTGGCAGCCAGTAAATTACACTTGGATGGACACAAACGCCAACGCATAAAAACAAAATCTATAGAATTAAAAATGAAAATATAAATCATGCTTACTGCTCAGACACTCTTGTGCACAGTATCAGTACCAGAAAACTCAATAAAACTGGGGCGCTCTCTCTCCGAGTAGTCAGTTCCGGTTCGGTCAGTTTCATTGGAAATAGGGGTGTATATATTACACAAACGACCGATTAATATTTAAAATCACGTGAATTAATGTCAGTTCTTTAAATTACCACACACGTGTTACTTTAATGCAAATATAGCGCATCATGGCAGAGTATTTGATACAAAACCAAAGTTCTTCTTAATAACCCTTTCTAACTGTGTCAAGTATATACCCTGTCAAAGACCTTTCAATTTGTTACAACCCGTAACCCCCTATACAACAACGAAACAATCCACAGTGTTACTGAGTCTATTGGCAAAGGTCAAGGCTGAAATTAAACCACTGTTTGAATGTGGAAGTCAGTAAAATTTGGGGCTAAACTTTGGGGAGAAACGAAATCGTCTCCCGATTCCTTTTGTCTCCAGAATATCCCTTTCTTATGGGGCGCCATGTGTCCATTTATTCTATGTGACTATTCTATACATAGAATAAATTCTATGCACATAGAAAGCATTCTATGCACACAAAAAGCATTCATTAGTTGAAATTCCATTTATAAAAAAGAAACCAATATTGTAAGTCATAGAATACAATTCTTTGTATAGAATAACATTCTATAATATAGTGTAAAATTCTATGTCCATAATAAAATTCTATGTATAGAATAACATTTTATAATAGAGAATAAGATTCTATGTATGTAATACATTTCTATATTATAGAATGCACTTGTATGCATAGAATTATATTCTATAACATAGAATGAATTCTATTACAAAGAATGAATTCTATTACAAAGAATGAATTCTATAACATAGAATATATTCTATGTGCATACAATTCATTCTATAACATAGAATGAATTCTTTAACATAAAATAAATTATATGACATAAAATGAATTCTATGTGCATAGAATAAATTGTATAACATAGAATGAATTCTATAATAAAAAATGAATTCTATATGCATAGAATAAATTTTATAGCATAGAATGAATTCTATGACATAGAATTCATTCTACGACATAGAATGAATTCTATAGGCATAGAACGAATAGTATAACATAGAATGAATAAGATGACATAGAATGAATTCTATGACATAGAATGAATTCTATAACATAGAATGAATTCTATAGCATAGAATGAATTCTATGTTACAGAATGAATTCTATGTCGTAGAATTCATTCTATGCTATAGAATTCATTCTATGCTATAGAATAAATTCTATGTCATAGAATTCATTCTTTGCTATAGAATTCATTCTATGTTATAGAATTCATTCTATGTCATAGAATTCATTCTATGTCATAGACTTCATTCTATGTTATACTATTTATTCTATGCTATAGAATTCATTCTATGTCATAGAATTCATTCTATGTCATAGAATTCATTCTATGTTATAGAATGAAATCAATACATACACTTTTTTTTAAATAGTAAAAACTGGGGCACTGTCGAGGTATAGAGAACATTTTTATGGCATTGGACTGTATTGCAGAGAGATATACACATTGCCACATCCCATCACCACACCACATCACTCTACATCACACTGCACCACAAATGTGATGGGTAGGTATGGTGGAGTGATTAGGTTATGTGATGATGTGGTCTGATTCACTTGCTTTTAAGGCATAATAGAACTGTATTGCAGATACATACATACACATTACCACATCACATCACCACACTACATCACTCTAAATCACACAACACTGCACCACAAATGTGATGGGTGGGAGGGGTGGGGTGATTAGATTATGTGATGTGATTCACTGATGCCATGATATGTGCTGTCTGCTGCAACGTGAAGATGTGCTGCTGCTGTGATGTCGGCTGATGTGTTGGGATGATTTGTTGATGTGATGTGATTTTATGTGGTGGTGCGTTTTCACAATGATGGTGATGAAGCAATGTGATGCAGTGATGTGATGTGATGATGTGATCGATGTGTGCATTCTATGTTATAGAATGTTCATTCTATAACATAGAATGTTCATTCTATAACATAGGATCCATTCTATAACATAGAATGTTCATTCTATAACATAGAATGGTCATTCTATAACGTAGAATTCATTCTATAACATAGAATGTTCATTCTATAACATAGAATTCATTCTATAACATAGAATGTGCATTCTTTAACATAGAATGCATTCTATAATATAGAATGTTCATTCTATAACATAGAATCCATTCTATAACATAGAATGTGCATTCTTTAACATAGAATGCATTCTATAATATAGAATGTTCATTCTATAACATAGAATCCATTCTATAACATAGAATGTGCACCCTTTAACATAGAATGCATTCTATAATATAGAATGTTCATTCTATGCGCAACTAGGTCATTCTTTGTAAAGCGAGGCTTTGAGGAATAAAGGGACATGTGCACGTGCGCGAGAACTGAAGAAATGGCTGACGTGCCAAGCGTTCTGCGGGCTTTATCAGATATTAAAACAGGCTCAAATCGCACGATACCGAGTCGATTGCAAATAGGACCGTAGGCAAGCAGTAGTTCTGACGTCATCACGTAGCATTCGGGATCGGATCGCAAACAAAATCGTTGCACAATCGGCATGTGTGGCGGGGCCTTTAGGTTTCTTGATGCAGACGACTTCAAAGCAGTGTGAGTAGCAATAAAAATAATTGACGTCACACCCTCCCCTCCCCCACCCCCCCTCCGCCCCTGCGTGCTTTCTTTTTCATTACAATGTGCTGAGGTTCTGTAAGGGTTTATAGTGACAAAATCTAATTTAATAATCAGTTCTTTTTGCTCAATACCGAAGAAATAACCGTACTGTACACTCATAAAAAGCAATAATTAATATAACTAAAGGTCGAATATTGCGATACAACTCTGAGACATAATAATTATTGCAAAAAAAACTATTTCACCCCAGGCGTCCCCCCATAACCTATTTTCAGCTAAATAGCTCTGTTGAGAATTTGGCCTCCCTTTGTAAGAACACCCACATTTATGTATAGTTCCTTCCGTTAAAAAAATGGATAGCATATTAGCATTAGGAACGTACGTCAGCCATTGATGTAGAGTGATGTGGTGTGGTGATGGGATGTGGCAATGTGTATCTCTCTGCAATACAGTCCCATGCAATACAAAATGTTCTCTATACCTTGACAGTGCCCCAGTTTTTACTATTTAAAAAAAGGTTTTTATATTGATTTCATTCTATAACATAGAATGAATTCTATGACATAGAATGCATTCTATGACATAGAATGAATTCTATGACATAGAATGAATTCTATAGCATAGAATGAATAGTATAACATAGAATGAATAAGATGACATAGAATGAATTCTATGACATAGAATGAATTCTATAACATAGAATGAATTCCATGACATAGAATGAATTCTATTACATAGAATTTATTCTATAGCATAGAATTCATTCTATAACATAGAATAAATTCTATAGCATAGAATGAATTCTATGACATAGAATTCATTCTGTAACATAGAATTCATTCTATGCTATAGAATAAATTCTATGTCATAGAATTCATTCTATGCTATAGAATTCATTCTATGTTATAGAATTCATTCTATGTCATAGAATTCATTCTATGTAATCTTATTCATTCTATGTTATACTATTCATTCTTTGCCTATAGAATTCATTCTATGTCATAGAATGAATTCTATGTCATAGAATTCATTCTATGCTATAAAATTCATTCTATGCATATAGAATTAATTATTTATTATAGAGTTCATTCTATGTTATACAATTTATTCTATGCACATAGAATTAATTCTATGTCATGCAATTTATTTTATGTTAAAGAAATCATTCTATGTTATAGAATTCATTCTTTGTAATAGAATTCTTTCTATGTTATAGAATATAGTTCTATGCATACAAGTGCATTCTATAATATAGAATTGTATTACATACATAGAATCTTATTCTCTATTATAAAATGTTATTCTATACATAGAATTTTATTATGGACATAGAATTTTACACTGTATTATAGAATGTTATTCTATACAAAGAATTTTATTCTATGACTTACAATATTGGTTTCTTTTTTTATAAATGGAATTTCAACTAATGAATGCTTTTTGTGTGCATAGAATGCTTTCTATGTGCATAGAATTTATTCTATGTATAGAATGGTCACATAGAATTAATGGACACATGGCGCCCCATATTTCTAACTGCGTTATGTCTCCACAAGGTACCATTAAGATAAATAATATATTTTATAATATATTATTATTATTATTATTATTATTATTATTATTATTATTATTATTATTATTATTATTATTATTATTATTATTATTATTATTATTCCAACACACATGGAAAAAAGTCCTACTTCCCCTCCCCCACTCTCTCTCTTTCTTTTTCTCTTACTGACGTACATTGACATGAATCTCTAGTACTATACATCCCCATATATAAGATTTTTTACAATGTTTGGTCTTTTAAGGTTAAGTAAATCCTTTCACATCTCAAGCCAATTTGGAAAAACAAGACCATCAGTGTTCATTCCAAGGATAGACTGCTGCGCTCCCTTGTCATCTCCATCTTCCTATATGCTTGCGAGACATGAACCCTCACAGCAGATCTCCAAAGAAGAATACAAAGCATGGAGACGAGGTGCTACAGAAGACTTCTGGTCATTTCCTATACCCAACACATCACCAATGACAAATTCCGAAAGACAATGACACCAGCCATTGGACAACACGATGACTTGCTCACAGTGGTGAAAAAACGAAAACTCCGATGGAATGGCCACGTCAACAGATCATCAGGTCTTGCAAAATCCTCATGCAAGGCACAGTGCAAGGAGGTAGAAGAAGAGGGAGACCAAAAAAGAGGTGGGAGGACAACATTCGAGAATGGACTGGTTTGACACTGAGCGAAACAATCAGTGTTGCTGAGGGCAAGGAACGATGTAGTATGCTGGTTAAACGATCATCTATGGTGCGCCTACGACCTCCGAGTTACGGGATAGGATAGGATAGGATCTCTTTAAAAGACAGCGGGACTGTCATGCACGCACAACTGAATGCTGATAGCCCAAAACAGACAATGAAATTTTCTCTATTAATTCAGGAACCTATATTTGGCCTAATGCGGCCTCTGCGCTACAACCACCTCTTATCATATCACACGACCTTGACTTTACAGGGTCCCACTCTGACCAGGCCACGCCCATTACGCAGATGCGTTTAACATTCACAGTGAATGTTGCCCAACTGAAAGAAATAAGCTTACAACAACCAATAATTGCGAAATTGTGTGCCTATTGATAGCACAAGTCAAAGCGAGTTGGGAAAGGGGCGGTAATAAAACGCATTGACTCCCCACACAGACACACCCATAATATCACTTGCCTTTTATCAAATAATTATGGTACCTTGCGGTGTGTAAGTCTACGCACAGCAAATCCTGAACATCTTTTGTGCTATTCATTTCTATTCTAAGCTTTACAATCCAATGCTCATTTCATGTGTCTTTTAAGAAAACAGAATGGTTTGAAGAAAAAAATAAATAATTCCGCAAAAACTATAATAATAATAATAATAATAATAATAATAATAATAATAATAATAATAATAATAATAATAATAATAATAATAATAAGTTTCAAAGTGCATAAATGCAACACGTATTTTATAGTTTGCAGACTTACATAACATTGTGGCACCGTCAGTGTTCTGTCTGATGTCTTGTACAAATGTCAAGGTGCTGGTTCCACTCACTTGATCTTTGACCACGTTCACATAGGACACGCCATTGGCATTGGGACACACTGCTCCACTACAAGTGCCAAGTAACTCCTCACACTGATTTGTGTTGTGTACCATTCCACCGCGTCGTTCCATGACAAACCGCTACATGTGATTCCTGTTGGGATGCTGGTGTCGTCAGTGATGTACATTACGCCGTTGTTACAGTCGTCTGTTTGAACTGCACCTGACAAGAGCATAATACATAAGTATGACCTGAAAAAAGATGAATGAACAAAGAAGAAAACAATGAGAAGACTCAGCCATCACAAATACAGCAATGTCATCATCATCATCATCATCATCATCATCAGCAGCAGCAGCAGCAGCAGCAACAGCAGTAGCAGCAGCAATAATCATAACAACAACAACAACCACAACAGCAACAACAAGATAATAAGCAACAACAACAATGTAACAACAACTACGAACATCACACCACCACAACCTCCATCACCACCACCAACAAAAACGACAGCTCGAAAAACAAGCACAACAACAGCAACATTATTACCACAGACAAGCACATGATAAACTTACCACAAACAGTGAAGACGAAAAGCATCAACAAATACCATGGCAAGTTTGTCCAACTGCTTCATGTTGATGTTATTTAGCTTGCTTCAACTACACCGCCGTCATAAATTGGAACACACACTTCCAGCACACTTTGACTTAAATAAATACCCCATTGGTGTTCCTAAATTACCGGTGGACACATTTGCAGTCAAGCGATGGTATAATTTACGTTCCACATGTTGCTACATCATTGTAGTGAAAGTTGCAGTTGAACTTTAGTCTACTACATTAAATGAAATGATTTACTCAAGTAACTACTGTCGCGTCACCCGAGCGGGTTCCGCGACGTTCAGCTCTAAGCAACGAGTGGTAGGATAGAAACTCAAACAAAAGAACTAACACAAAATGCCAGATGAACAATCACACTCTTTTATTCAACAATGACACACACACTTACAGGATAATGGGATACTAAACCACCCTCAACCCCTATCAAAAACCCCAACCCAGTATTTACTAAACAATAACCTCCCTTGTCTAACTGAAAACCCCAGAACTATATACAAACAGAATGCCCACAACAATATGCAACAATAGTAATAATCAGTTAAACTTCAGATAAATACAATTCTCAACTGAATAAACAAAACAGCAAATCTTAGAAATTCAATTGCACCGCATAAACTAACTTGTATTCCAGTGTCACTGTACGTACTTCACAGTCTCTTACCTGTGCTCAGAATAACTATAGTAGTTGTTCACTGAAGATTTGGTATATGTTTAGATGCGTGAATGCGAAGTCTTCTTCGCTAGACCAGTCTCCTACCTTTTTTCTTGAAAACTCTTCCGGGACAAGACTCCTTGTTTGTGTATGGGGTCTGTTGGATCAGCTTGGGAATATTGGACGCTTTCTGCCAGGTGGTCACTAGGGCTTCCTATGATGTTATTATTTAGCAATGTAGGCATTCTATATGCATGTGTTTTGTTGATAATTTATAATGTTTGTATTCTATTTTGTTTTTGTAAACGGGGGTTCGATAAGTTGGGGTGCAGCCTCAGCCGTCCCTTGCGTGGGATGTCTTTATTGTAAAGTGACTGGATGGTGGAGGGCGTTCAGTTTTCCCACTAGGTTTGTTTCGGCAGATCTTTTATAGGGATTGGGGGTTGTCCGGTCCTAATTTGGCTCGGAAGAGTCCGCTGGACCTAAAGCAACAATTATGTAATGTAATGTAACTTCTAGTCACACAATAGCTATTAGCCTCATCCACACTTCCATCTTCATCACCCCTCTCTACCTTATAGCACATTATCTCCTCAATTACAGTCACAATTATCTCTATCACGCTATAATACAAACACGCTTCCCTCATATTCATCACCTTCATCACCCCTTTTCAACACAGTACATTGTCTCCCTTCCTTCACATTCATCACCCCTCTCTCTCTCTCTCTCTCTCTCTCTCTCTCTCTCTTTAACATGCATACTTCATTGCCACCCTTTGACCCCGGTACGGCAACAACAGCAACGACATTATTCATACACATCTTCAGCCAAGAAAATCATATAAAAATCATATAAAAATCAACATACTACTATTTATCCAAATATATCCCTTTCCCCCTCATTCACCATCATTCATTCACGTACGCAGATTCGGAGCACAGCCACTAAGGAAAAGAATCGCAGGTTTCAACTCACCTTTTAAGTTCTCAGCTTGTGGCACACAGATACACATACACTGCACGACACAACACTATGCAACACACACAGTACAGTACACACTGGTTAGATAGTTGAGAGTATCAAGTTCGTTTTCTGGCTAATGCTTAGCTATGCACTGGAACATCTCAATACTGATGAAGTACTTGAGCTTTGGCAGGTGCCCAAACGAGGGCCACACAACCTTAAGACAGAACTCTACAACTATTACTTCCCAATAGATGGCAGTTACAGTCCTCCCACCCCTTGGGGTCATGAGCAATCTTGCCACTGTAGATTGTTCTAACCTATAAAGGGAACAGTGAAAGCCCCAGTTGAAAACCTGTCTTGCCTTTATAGGCATGACTAATTCACTGCGGCAACAGTTCCACCCCCCCCCCCCCGTTGGAGTGCCGGGGGTTTCAGTATAAATAGTATCCCCACTTTCTGGAAATTTAGTGCTTTAAATTCCCACTGTTGCTGTCTTCCTCATTTGCTCTTTCCCATTCCTGATCTTTCCTATCACTCTGCTATACTATCTTCTTCTTCGCTAGATCAATGACCTTCCTTTTTTCTTGAAAACTCTTCCTGGACAAGACCCCTTGTTTGTGTATGAGGTCTGTTGGATCAGCTTGGGAGTGTTGGACGCTTTCTGCCGGGTGGTCACTAGGGCTTCCTATGATTGTATTAGTTAGCAATATAGGCATTTTATATGTATGTGTTTTGTTGATGATTTATAATGATGTTTGTATTCTATTTTGTTTTTGTAACCGGGGGTTCGCGTAGTTGAGGTCAACCCTTAGCCGTCCCCTGCGTGGGATGTCTTTATTGTAAAGTGACTGGCCGGTGGAGGGCATTCAATTTTTCCACTGGGGTTGTTTCAGTAGATCTTTTATGCGGATCGGGGGTTGTCCGGTCCTGATTTGGCTCGGAAGAGTCCGCTGGACCTAAAGCAACAATAAATCAATCAATCAAAACAGTCCTCCCACTACAGACTTTTAGACATTCTTGTCCCGACGAGGGCGTAAGACCTTGGGTGGTTCGAAACACAACGAACAAGTTACCCTTACAGAAGAACTTTCTCTAACCTGACACACAGTCACAAAGTTACTTCTGTCCAAAAGACCGACTGCTTGCAAAAGCAACCACATTGACTCTGCTAACTAAATCACATACCAGCACACAGGACAGTATCGAGTCGACCTCAGTAACCCAATTTCCCCATTTATGCATTATGCTCTTTTGCGTTAAACACGTGAAACCCAAACTTACTTATCTTGCATACGCAGTAAAAGAAACTGCCGAATCGACTATGTACACTGTATCGCTAGGGATGTGCAACTCTGCACGATATTACAGCGCGTCACTCAGTATAAGCAGAAAAGTGCTGTTTCAGGTGATGTTGAGCCTGATCTACCTGACCAGTTGAACAGGTTCTACTGTAGGTTTGACGAGAAGAATCCAAAGCCAGGCTACCGTCCCCCTTTGCCTGATGACCCTTCGATTCTAACCCCGCCTTTCACCATCCAGGAAACTGAGGTGAGGCGATTGTTCAGGAAGCAAAACACGAGGAAGGCGTCAGGACCGGATAAGGTGTCCACTTCTACCCTTCGGACATGCGCTGATCAGCTGGCCCCAGTGTTTACTGATATTTTTAACATATCTCTGCAGCAGCATGCTGTCCCTCAGTGCTTTAAATCATCCGTCATTGTCCCCGTGCCCAAGAAGTCAAAGGTCACCCAGCTCAATGACTACCGGCCTGTAGCGCTCACTTCTGTTGTCATGAAGGTCTTTGAGCGACTCGTCCTCACCTACTTAAAGGCATGCACGGGTCACCTTCGGGACCCACTCCAGTTCGCCTACCAAGCAAACAGGTCAGTTGAGGACGCTGTCGCTCTGGGCCTCCACCACATCCTCCAATATCTGGAGAACTCGCGTACATACGCTAGAGTACTGTTTATTGATTTTAGTTCTGCTTTTAATACAATCATCCCTCATAAACTGTTTGATAAACTGGCGCTGTTGAACGTCCATCCCTCCATTTGTCATTGGGTCCTTGATTTTCTGTTGGATCGACCACAGGTCGTGAGAGTCAACAAAGCCACATCATGCTCTCGAGTCCTAAATACTGGGGCTCCGCAAGGTTGTGTTTTGTCTCCGCTTTTATTTACCCTTTTCACAAACGATTGTGGTCGTCAGATCCGTCGGTGCTAGTGGTCAAGTTCTCTGATGACACTACAATCGAGGGTCTCATTTCGGGTGAAGATGAAAGTGCATATCGCGAGGCGGTCGGGCGGCTGGTTGGCTGGTGCTCCGATAACAATCTTGAGCTCAATGTATCTAAAACAAAAGAAATGGTCATCGACTTCCGCAGGAATAAAAGCACAATCTCACCTCTTATGATTAACAGTGAATGTGTAGAACAGGTTGATTCATTCAAATTTCTTGGAACGGTCATTTCCAGCAACCTGTCTTGGGACAATAACAGCATGTCCATTATCAAGAAGTGTCAGCAGCGCCTCCACTTCTTGAGACAGCTCAAGAGGCTCGCACTTAACCAGACAATACTCGCGCATTTCTATCGCGCCGTGATTGAAAGTATCCTGTGCTTCAGTATCACAGTCTGGTTTGGAGGCGCCACTTCGGGCGAGAAGTTTCAACTCGAAAGAATTGTGAAACGCGCGGCAAAAATCATAGGTTGCGATTTATTATCCCTCGCGTCCTTATACAGCACGCGTTTGGCAAGAAGGGCCAGCAACATTACTGGCGACCCATCCCATCCAGCCAACCATCTGTTCGAGCTCCTCCCGTCAGGCAAACGCTTCCGAGCACTAAAAGTTAGAACAAGCCGGTTTAGACGCAGCTTCTTCCCCGAGGCTGCCCTCTCAGTACCAGTGTCCTCAGTTATCCACATAGCATGAGCTAGGTGTAATACTTAAACGCCAACTTATTAGTTGCGATAATGTGTTAGAGGTGCAATTTTGATTCTTTAATGTATTTTATTTTATTACGTTTTAATTTAGATACCCATGTGGGTATGCGTGAGTATGCGTGTGCGTGTGGGGGTTGCGAGTGGGCGTGTGCCTGTGCTTTACTCCTTAAAATAACTTCCTCTATTAGAGTATTTTAATGTTTTAATGTCCAGTGGAAGGTTGTTTGTTGTTGTAGAAGGACTGAATGTTTTACCGCATCACCAAAACAAAATCCTATGTATTTTGAATTCATTGGGTAATAAAGTGTCTTGACTTGATATAACTAACTCTAGAATGTGCTGAAAACTTATGTCGTTACAACTACTTACTTAACTCAAAGTCATTGAAATTTATGTTTTGAATTCTTTCTTATTGAACTGCTAACTCAATTTACTTTAATGTTGTACTTACTTAATTGTTTACTTAATTATTTGACTAAGTAAATACTACTACTACTACTACTACTACTACTACTACTACTACTACTACTACTACTACTACTACTACTATTAACTACTACTACTACTACTACTACTACTACTACTACTATTATAATAATAATTATTATTATTACTATTACTACTACTATTACTACTACAACTATTACTACTACTACTACTACTACTACTACTACTACTACTACCACTAATCATCATCATCATCATTGTGTATAGCGCCTTCCTCACAGAACGGGGAAAAATCCAATAACTGAGTGATTAATTACTTTAGGTAACTTATAAAGCAAATAAACAAAAAGGACTAAGAAAAAATCACAAAATAATGTGTTATCAGACCTACAACATATATTTATGGCTATAAATCTAACTCTGGCATACTATTTCAGTAAAAATTCTATTGTCAGGCCTAACTTCACCCCAATTTATAAACAAAAACCACTTTTGATGGATGATTCTAAAAGATTAAAATCGATATTCAATCGGCCCTAAAAACTCTAGAATTGCTCCTGGAGTTATCTTAAAACATACTACAACTTTCAAACTGTAATTCACAGCATTCTATCAACAGCAATAACCACTAATTGCCTTCTAAAAGGTAAGCTTGTTAAGATATGACATTTAAACAACTTCTTTGATAATTCTGAGACTTAAATTCACAATTTAAATGTTAAGATCTTTTAATTATACAGCACACATTATTCTTTCAACAACCTATCATATCCATATTCTGTCCCGTAACCCGGAGGTCGTAGGGGCACCACAGATGATCGATTAATCAGCTTACTCCATCTTTCTCTGTCCACATCAGCCCTGATGGCTTCGCTCAGTGTCAAACCAGTACATTCTCGAAAGTTGTCCTCCCACCTCTTTTTCGGTCTCCCTCTTCTTCTACCTTCTTGCACTGTGCCTTGCTGAATGGTCTTTGCAAGGCCTGATGATCTGGTGACGTGGCCATACCATCGGAGTTTCCGTTTCTTCACCACTGTGAGCAGGTCATCGTGTTGTCCAATGGCTTGTGTGATGATCTGTAGTACTTCGTCGCTGGTGATGTGTTGGGTATAGGAAATGCCCAGAAGTCTTCTGTAGCACCTCATCTCCATGCTTTGTATTCTTCGTTGGAGATCTGCTGTGAGGGTCCATGCTTCCCAAGCATATAGGAAGATGGAGATGACAAGGGAGCGCAGCAGTCTTACTTTGGAATGTAGAATGATGGTCCTGTCTTTCCAAATGGGCTTCAACCTTGTCAGGGTAGCAGTTGTGTGTGCGATCCTGGAGAGGACTTCCTGTCGGGACCCATTGTCTGACACAATGGCTCCCAAATATTTGAAGCTATGCACTGTGTTGAGGGGTTGGCCTTAGACTTTGATGTCCGTGTTGATGGCATTGGTGTTGTTGGTCATCATTTTGGTCCTCTCTGCACATATTTCCATTCCATAAGCTCTGGAGGTGGTGTTAGGCCTCTGTACCAGCTGTTCAAGTTCTTGTTCCTCTCCAGCCAATCCATCAATGTCATCCGCAAAACGAAGATTGAAGAGATTGCTCTACCCCCTATGCTGGCCGTGCCCTCGTGATCAGCAAGAGCATCTGACATGTTGCGCTCTAGGAAGATGTTGAAGAGTGTTGGAGAGAGTAGGCATCTTTGACGCCCACCGATTGTTGTTCTGAACCAGTTTCCGATGACGCTGTTTTGGAGGACTGCACTGGTCATACAGGATTTTGAAGATTTCAATAATTTTAGGGCTGATGTTGTACACTTTCGTTGTTGCCCATAGAGCTGCATACCAGTCTCGGTTAAACGCCTCCTTGAAAGTCTATGAACACATGATATAGATGTTGTTGGTGCTGTAGGTATTTCTCAAAGTTTCTTGTTTCTTGTGCGGATCTTGCTACATTGTACATCAGTAGCATACTTATCACCTCCGTCCTGGTGGCCAGCGGAAGGCGCGGTCCTCGTTGAGCCGGGCTACGACCGATCCGGCATGGAATTAGTGGATAGTTTCATCATGTGGTGTGCCTTGGCGGTGCCCAATGCTCTCCAGGCTGTTGGCCACAGCCGAGATCCACGAATACAGTGTGGCTCGCCTTGTCCTTGAGCACGTGGTCGTTGAACACACACACACACACACACACACACACACACACACACAATACAAAACAATCCAAAACTAACCTAACTTTGGTGATTCTGAAACTATAATACCTATTTGAGCTTTGAATGACTTGCGAATTCAAGAGCCACATTCATTGATGATTCTGAAACTAAAACATCATGGTTTTTGTGCATTAAATTAAATATCTATTTAAATATACTACGTTTAATCTAATGAATGAGTGTGTGAGTGTGGCTGTCTGACGATCAGTATAAAGGTGTGTGTTCTATCTCTGTTTACTTTAACTTCTCATCTTTCACCACACACGTGCTTACAGACAAGGACAAAGTCTACACAGTTATTTCTCTTTGCCCTTCTGTTATACTATTTCTCATTCAGTCATGAACATACACATTAAGTCATCCATGTATACAATAAATTCACAGTTACATTAAATCAATTACATATACGTTAAATCATTTACAGATACAGTAGGTCAATTACATATACATGAAACCACACAAATCTGTTCAGCATATAAATAGGTCCACACAGATAGTCAGTAAGTGCCGTATGGGCTGTTTATCAATTTGGCGCTTTCACAGTCAATCGATACTATTGAAGTCGTTGTCTCCTTCTCGAGACGTCACTCGACTCTACTGTTCACATTAGTGTCGACACAGTCACTGATATTACAACGACGACTTGTCGAAGGTTCTTGTCTTGAATAATGAGTGTCAAGTATTATTAACAATACTCACAGACCCTACGACGACGTAACGGAGATTCTTGGTCTCTCAGTCGAAGCTATGAAACAAGGCTACTCCTGGGGAACACTGCAGATGGTCCCCTGGCCCAGGTCTGGAGAAGTTCTTCGTCACCGTTGCCGTACGTCTACAACAGTGATGGTTGACGAAGGAGAGAACCGGCTTCGATGGTGTCCACTTCCAGTCTCTTCAGACGTTTTCACGAGGACAGTTCCATCGGCCGCACATCAGGGGGAAATTCCGCTCCGTACCAGTCCCGCTGTATTCTTAGATACAGCTATCTTAATCCTTAGCAGAATCAGGCTTCACTAGCGCACCCACGAATACGTCCGTTCAATACGGCTGATATGTCGTCTCTGAGCTAACAACAGCTCACAAACTAAATTGTCATTTCGATGGTAAATAACACAGTGACGTCATAACGTCTTCCTACACAAATGTGTACGAAACGTGTTCGTTACACTCTTAAGGTAACTTTACAATTCTGCAAGACACAACACTACACCTGAAGCACACCTAACCTCCCTTCTCAAATGTACGCTACACCCAGACTGTCAAGGGTTTCACATACATACTGGTTTATACAATTGTTATTTAAGGTACCTTAAAACTTACCCCAAATTCATAAAAACGTAACACCAACTGCTCTCAAAAGAGATATTAACTGCCTTATTGAGTTTAGTCTATACTTAGGCTATAGGTTTAAGAGTTTAATATAGGCCTACTTTATATAATTTTAACTCCAGAACAACTAGTGTGTGAGTGAGTGATTGAATATTGGTGTGCCTGTGTTTGTGTGTGTGTTTGTGTGTAAGTATATATGTGTGTGTGTAAATGTGTGTGTGTATGTTCCATCACAGTCTTTTGCGTAATGTTCTTGGTTTGAAATCTTTCCTGTCTGTACACCTCTTTTTATTGTTTACTGAGGTTGGCATTTATGGTTTTTCAATAGGTTTAGATAAATGTTACTCTGGTTTAATTTAAAAAAACACAACTTCTGTAAAAGGCTTTTAAATATTATTTATCCTATCCTATCTGTTACACTCGTTCGATGTTGGTGTTTTTCTATCAGTATTTGATTCAGCCCCGATGCTTGAAGTACTAATAAAGTGTAACTCAGGTTCGTTTATCCACGCAGCCTGCTCACTCAGCAACAAGGCAAAGTCTTCATATGTAGTTTTCAAACTTTATTCAGCGTTCATCAACAACTGCATACAATCGCCTTTTCACTCTCTCTTTCACAACACAGTGTGTTCATTATATATTTTTTCTCTCAACTCAAGATAACCTCAGGACGTTCCAAAATGACGCGTTACAACCAATCAGAATTAACTTCGTCATCACTGTTTTACGCCATACAACCTTCCTTTCTGTCAAAAGAATGTTCTCAAATATCTATGCCAATCAAGAAACTTCGATCAACAGTAAACAAGTAAAGCTAGAGAATGTTCCCATAATATCGACTAACGAAAATTATCAACGCTATACAAAGCCTCTCCTTACAACAATGCAAACTCAAATCAAAGGTAAATACACTCTATTATCGAATACTTTGCAAAGCGAAACGATCAGATCTATCGTGCGCGGTTTAGACATACTCTCCTTCGCGTTCCAACGTAACATAACCCCCCACTCAAGAAGAAATTTACCAAATTTCTTTCAACAACGTTGAAACGTAATGCACAAACAAAGTCCAGAATTAAAACTTACTTCAGTATGTCTGGATACTGTCAATGTTCTCAGTTTATATACACAAAGTCAATGATTTTCATTTTCAAGTCTGTCTGGATATTGCCAATGTTCTCAGTTCATTCACACAATGTTCTTTCATCTGCAAGGAAACGACGCCCTCGTCTGTTACGGTTGTTTTCGGCCCAGGGTGAAAGACAATGATCTCATTGCTCTGTAGACATGGTTCTATATCATCCAAATGTTACAGACATTGTGAAAGTTATTGCTAAATCTCCTGTTGGTAGCCTTTATAGATTGTTTAGAAATTATGTTTTTAAATAGTTAAAGTGTTTTAAAAGTTAAATTTTGAATGTCTAATATCACCTGAATGTGTGAACAGACATTAAATTAAAGATTGATTGATTGAAGCTCCGCTGTTGACCATGCCAAAGGGCATCCTTAGGCACTTGTACGTCCCATCAGGAGTTATAAAAGCAGTCTTTGGTATGTCCTGTTGACGCACGGGGACTAGACAATAACCCTTGCTAAGGTCAATCTTCGAGAATATTTTACTCCCCGATAATTGGCGGAAGAGGTATGCCGCAGTAGGCATCGGCTCACGGTCGAAGACGGTGATCTTATTAACCTTCTGTAGTCGATGCGTACTCTGTTGCTCCCGTCCTTTTTCTTCACGACCACGACAGGGGACGCGTAAGGAGAACTGGACTCCCTGATGATGCCCATCTTCAGCATCTCATCGATGTCTTCCTTCAAGGATTCACGGGCCTTGAAAGGGATCGGGAAGCAAACTTGTTTTTTCCAACCTAGTTCCAGTCATTCGCCCAAAAAGGCAATCACCGAAGTCGAACGAAGCTCTCCGATGTGTTACGAAATGATGCTTGCATGACTACGACTAGTTGAAAAATTATCGCTGTGGCTTCTAATTCTGTTCGATGTACGCATTTATTCGATTATTAGCATTGCGCAACGGTATATTTTGTTATTATCGACCACATTTAATAGTTGCGTTCTTTGATTTGCATTTTGTTAGTTCTCAGCAGTAGGCTAATAATAGTATTCCCCATTTCCTGCCTAGAACCAAGTAGACACTGTTATACAGTATACATAGGCTTAATCTACATTATATATTATAAGTCAGTCTTCACGCAGCGAAGAAGTTCACTAGCTGAATATAATTATTAGACCTGTATTGTTTGTTTTATACGTAAATAAATGTATAAACTATATCTATTCTAATTAATAATATTTAGGCCTATACTTTATAATATTTGAATCTTTAAATTTCCGGAGAAAGACGAGTAGGCTAAGCGAATTGTTTTTTGTTATAACTCGAGATCAGAGTTCAATAAATAGTTAGTTAGTTATTTATTGATTACAGGGTCCAGCGGACTTCAAACAGCCGAATCAGGACCACAAAATCAAGACCACAACTTCGCTAGTAGCATTACTACTACTACTACTACTACTACTACTACTACTACTACTTCTACTACTACTACTACTACTACTACTACTACTACTACTAGTAGTAGTAGTAGTATAGTTATTTAGTTAAATCTTTAATTTATTTATTTGTTTTGTTTATTATTATTATTATTATTATTATTATTATTATTATTATTATTATTATTATTATTATTATTATTATTATTATTATTACTATTATTATTATTATTATTAGTAGTAGTAGTAGTATTAGTATTAGTATTAGTATTAGTATTAGTATTAGTATTAGTATTCATACTTTAAAAAAAGAAGAAAAGAATAGTGTGCCGCTGTGCGTGCTCAATGGTGTAAATATGGTCAGTGACGTTTTGTTTGTTTTTGCTGAAGTTGGGTGTAACTCGAAATTTTCAGATGGTGTTACTGGTTATTTTTTCTTATAGATTTACCTAAGTTTTCAGATGATTTATGGAAATTTCCGCATTTTTTAAATACGTGTTTCTCATTAAAATACATATCATTGAAATACATATAACAAATTTATTGTACCAGTTAAAAAGAATAATATTAGTTAAATAAATAATTGCTTTGGTGCTTGCAATAAAAAAATGTCACTGTTTTTGAGACCATTATAAACTTGCTTTGACTTGAAGGAACATCAACGTATCCATAGCGCTTTGAAGTTTTGTCATGGTTTTATTGTTGATATAGATGTGAAATCGTTGTATGTGTGCATTATGTGTTATGTATTACTTTTACTCTTTATTACTAATTGTGTCAGTATATTAATCATCATAAAATAATAATAATACTAACTGCTTCAAAATGCGAATCTCGACTTGACTTAAAGCTTGAAGCTGTGCAGATCGAAATAGATTTAGATCTAGAAGCAACAGCGGCTATTTTTATGGGATGTTTCACCACAGGCTCTGAAGTCTTTTCTTTCGTCTTTGTAAACTCGTGGGCCTCCTACATACGTACGTAGTATATACATGTATACAGTAATATGTAATTGAGGCCTACGAAAGACGAGACTTCCCAGCCTGTGGTTTCACGTAGTCCTGCCAGTAGTCGTTCGTAAAACATCGGATAGCTTCGCTCGACTCGGAGAGCTTCGTTCGACTTCGGTAATTGCCTTTTTCGGCGAATGACTGGAACTAGGTTGGAAAAAACAAGTTCGCGATCGGGAAGGGTTTGGATCGAACGGGAATATTTGAAGTGAGGTGAACTTCATGTTCGACCAAAGTCGTAGAGCCTGGGACATCGCTGAAGCTATGGGGAAACTCGCACATAAGGCCCTTGAGCTCAATCTTTAGACATTCCGTCAAGCCTAGTCCTAGCTTAACATCATCGATGCCTTCTTTGCTGTGGAAGTCTCCCTGTTCCAACAGTTCCTCGCTGTCAAAGCTGTCGTCGATCACAGCTGCTGTGGCTGCGTGCACAGTCTCTGGTGGCCTTTCCACGTACAGTTTAAAGAGGTTGGCGTGGTATATCTTGGGATGCTGGCCGACCTTCACCTTGTAGTCGTTGATCCCCACCACGGTCTCCACTTCGTACGGGCCTTTCCACTGCATCAGCAACTTATTGTGGTCGGTAGGTAGCAGTACCTGTACTTTGTTGCCAGGTTTGAACTTCCTTTTCATAGCCCTACGATCATAGTAGTGCTTTCCACAGTCCTGGGACTTCTTCAGGTTTTCTCTGGCTATCTCGAGAGTCTGCTCCAGCTTCTCCCGTAGCTCAAACACGTACTGGTAGCTGTTGTTCACCTCTGGGGTCTCTACTTCTTTCGTTCAAAGTTCTTTTAGGATGTGCATCGGCCCTCGGATGGTTCTTCCGTACAACAGCTCGAACGGAGAAAAGCCGGTGGACTCCTGCGGTACTTCTCAGTAGGCAAAAGTAATGCATTGATGTATCGATGCCATTGCCTGGGCTGCTCGCTGCATAGTTTCTTCAGGGTGGACTTCAGCGTAGCATAAAACTTTTCGACAAGCCAGTTGCACATCGGATGGTAAGGCGTCGTAGTCAAATGCCGGATGGTCAGCAGTCTGTTGACCTCCTTCATGTAGTCAGATGCGAACTGCGTCCCTAGGTCTGTCAGAATTTCTTCAGGCACTCCAAGTCTACTGAACATGCCCGCCAGTGCCTCTGCCACAGTTTCAGTGTCAATCTTCTTCAGAGGCACTGCCTCTGGGTACCGAGTCGCATAGTCCACTAAAGTCAGTACCCCCCGATGACCTTCTTCACTCGGAGATTTTATTTCACCAATTAAGTCCAAGGCCACCCTCTTGAAAGGTCGGTCGATCAAAGGCATCCTCTGCATAGGCACTTTCGGGACCCTTCCTCGAGGTATGGTCTTCTGGCAAATGTCACATGATCGGCAGACACGGCTGACGTCCGCATGAAGTCCTGGCTAGTAGAACACCGCCTGGATTGTGTCTGACGTCTTCTTGATGCCTAGGTGACCTCCCATGATTGAGCCATTTGCTACTTCCATCAATTGGCGCCTTATGGGTAACGGTACCAAGACTTGACGTAGTGGTTTACCTCCGTTGACCCTCGGGTGCTGGAAGATTCCGTACAGGATCTTGGCCTTCACCTCGAAATAGACCGTGCCACTGCCCTTGGTCACGTGGTCTTGGCGGTTCCAGTACTTGTTTAAAGTGCTATCAGCTTCATGGAGCTGGATCAGCTTATCTCTGTCCACGATGGCAGCTTTGGAGCTGTCGGCGACCTTCAGTGGCGTAGACGTCTTGTCTCTCTTGGCCTGGGCCCTGGTAGTAACGGCACCGACGATCTCTGGTCGGCAGGGCTGAGCCGGAGTAGCCACATTGTCCCGCAGCAGTTCTGCAATGTCTCCATCGGGAAACGGCAATGGATCCTCCTCTACAACTTCGACGCGTTGGGTTGAGGCAGGACTCCATTCTGAATCGGGGTCGTCGGGTCGTCTCGCGCCGTAGATATTCCCGATCATCAAATCATACAGCGGCTTCTTCAGGCAAACCGCTTCGACTTCGCCTATGTAGAAAGGGGTGCTGACTTGAATCTTCGCAACTGGCGCTTTCACACATTTGCTGTCGGCCATAAGTGTCCATTTAGAATCGCCAGTGAACTGTTCTTTAGGGATTAGGTCTTCTCTGACGATGACCCCACTGCAGCCAGAGTCTCTTAGAACAGTCACTTCATGATTTCCGACGCGTTCCTTGGAAACAGGCATGTTCTGGACGGTTACAGCTGCACTGGCGACGACAAGGATGGATTTCCCGTTGACATGAAGGAGTTGGCCATCAGTCATGCACTCTTGCACGTCCGCAGGAGTAGCTGTGCGCTCGGTCTCACTCGGAAGAATAACGCTCCCGCAGCACACTTGATGGTCAGATCTAATGGTTTGCCGTTGATTGGAGAAACGTCTCTGTCGGTTGCCCGCAGCTGCGTTGTCCGTATTGCTCTGCTGTCCGCTATTTCTGTTTTGAGGGCAGCTGGCAGCTCTGTGGTCTGTTGCGTTGCAGATAAAACAGCCTCTTGAATGCCCTTCCCTGGAAGGTGGCATGGAGTCAGTGTGTCTCTGGTTCGTCTGACTCCCCTGGATCTGGTTCCCATGGTTTCCAGTCTTCTGAAAATGTTTCGTCGCCTGGGGTGGCCCCAACGTCTTCCCCCCCCCTCCCCCTGAGCGAGGAGATATCTTTCAACAGCCTCGGTCACGTCATTAAGCGTCTGCAGCTTCTGTAATTCTAAGTGGGTCGCCAGGTCATTGTGACAGGCATTGAGAAAGTGTTCCTTCACGATCAGGTCATGGAGACTGTCGTAAGACTTCCTTTCGCCTGATAATTCCACCCACTTGTGTAGATATGACGATAGGCGCTCCACAAACTGCTATGGCGTCTCGTCTGACTTAGGCCGGCATTCACGGAAGCGTTTACGGTAGACCTTCTCTGTAAGGTTGTAGCACTGCAATAGGGCCTCTTTCAAAACGTTGTAGTTTTTGGCGTCAGTGTTCGACATTCTGGTGTAAACTTCTAGTGCTCGCCCCGTCAGAAGTGCACTAAGTCGAATTGCCCAGTTTTGAGGTTGCCAGTTAGAGCTTTCGGCAAACCTTTCAAATCTCGCCAAATAATTGTCAATCTGGTCCTTCCCGTCGACGAACGCTGGCAATTTTGGAGCCATGTGGTCGCTGATGACTTGTGGCGCATGCTGATTGTTTTGGATACGCGCCAACTTTAGCTGGTATTAAAGTCGTCTCTCTTCCATCTCTCTTTCTTCTTGGCGACGCTGCGCTTCGAACTCTCTTTCTTCTCGGCGTCACTGCTCTTCTAATTCTAGACGCTTCTGTTCTAATTCTATTTCTTTTTCTAGACGCTTCTCTTCCAATTCTCTTTCTCGTATTCTCTCCTGAGACTTGACGTACTCCGTCAGCTGCTTGCCTTTTAGATTCAGTTCAATCCCTCTCTGCCAGAAGTCAGCCATCTTGATGCTTTGCTAGAAAGTTCTTTTCAAGAGAAGTTCTTTTCTGGAAAGTTCTTGACTGTACTGTACCTTTCTAGACTGTTCTAGAACAACACGTTTTCTGCAGTAGCGCTGATGCTTGTCACTAGTCGCCTTCGCTGACGCAGGCCCCGCTGTCCTCGTCGTATGCGACGCTGCACCACGCTGGTGTTGATGTGCTGAAGTAGACGCGACGTCCGCTCGTCGCTCTATCTAATACTGGCGATGTAGCTCCGAGACTGTCCCTCGACGTAGTCTTGCGGCAGCCACGTAGTCCCGATCTGTTGTTCGCTCACGAAGATACTCTTCAGCGACTACACGCCCTTGCAGTCAACCCGAATCTATCGGGGATGTAGTCCCAGTATGTTGGCCCCTCCCGACGCAACTCGTTGGTGGCTACCCTCGATGAATGCCTCTCGTAACGTTGACTTGCTTGTTGTAGCAGTGGAACCCTTGGCTATGGCGTGAATCACAGCTTGGCCCCCCCAAAATGTTACACTCGTTCGATGTTGGTGTTTTTCTATCAGTATTTGATTCAGCCCCGATGCTTGAAGTACTGATAAAGTGTAACTCAGGTTCGTTTATCCACGCAGCCTGCTCACTCAGCAACAAGGCAAAGTCTTCGTATGTAGTTTTCAAACTTTATTCAGCGTTCATCAACAACTGCATACAATCGCCTTTTCACTCTCTCTTTCACAACACAGTGTGTCCATTATATATTTTTTCTCTCAACTCGAGATAACATCAGGACGTTCCAGAATGACGCGTTACAACCAATCAGAATTAACTTCGTCATCACTGTTTTACGTCATACAAACTTCCTTTCTTTCAAGAGAATGTTCTCAAACATCTACGCCCATCAAGAAACTTCGATTGACAGTAAACAAGTAAAGCTAGAGAATTCTCCCATAATATCGACTAACGAAAATTATCAACGTTATACAAAGCCTCTCCTTACAACAATGCAAACTCAAATCAAAGGTAAATACACTCTATTATCGAATACTTTGCAAAGCGAAACGATCAGATCTATCGTGCGCGTTTCAGACATACTCTCCTTCGCGTTTCAACGTACACTATCCTTTCTTATCCTATCCCGTAACTCTGAAATCGTTGGGGCACCAAAAATGATCGCTTAACCAGCGTACTCCATCTTTCTCTATCCTCGGACACCCTGATGGCTTCGCTCAATGTCAAGCCAGACAATTCTCGAATGTTGTCCTCCCAACTCTTTTTTGGTCTCCCTCTTCTTTTACCTCCTTGCACTGTGCCTTGCAGGATGATCTTTGCAAGGCCTGATGATATGGTGACGTGGCTATACCATCGGTGTTTCCGTTTTTTTCACCACTTTGAGCAGGTCATCGTGTTGTCCAATGGCTTGTGTGATGGTCTGTCGGACTTTGTCGTTGGTGATGTGCTCGATACAGGAAATGCCCAGAAGTCCTCTGTAACACCTTATTTCCATGCTTTTTATTCTTCCTTGCATATCTGCTGTAAGGGTCCATGTTTGGCAAGCGTATAGGAAGATGGAGATGACAAGGGAGCGAAGCAACCTTACATTGGAATGTAGACTGCTGGTCCTTTCTTTCCAACTGGGCTTCAACCTTGCCAGGGCAGAAGTTTTTGTGCGATCCTGGAGAGGACTTCCTGTCGGGACCAATCGTCTGATACAATGGCTCCTAAATATTTGAAGCTATGCACTGTGTTTAGGGGTTGGCCTTAGACTTCAATGTCCATGTTCATGCCATTGATTTTGTTGGTCATAATTTTGGTCTTCTCTGCACTTATTTTCATGACATAGGCTCTGCAGGAGGTGTCAAGCCTCTGTAACAGCTGTTCAAGTTCTTGTTCCTCTCCAGCCAATCCATCAATGTCATCTGCAAAACGTGTCTTCGAGATCTGCTAGAGCATCTAACATGATGCGCTCTAGGAAGATGTTGAAGATTATTGGAAAGAGTAGGCATCCTTGACACACACCGATTGTTGTTCTGAACCAGTTTCCGAAGGCGCTGTTGTACTGCACTAGTAGCCTTGCGATATAGGCTTTTGATGACTTTAATAATTTTAGGGCTGATGTTGTACACTCTCATGTTTGCCCACATAGCTGCATGCTAGACTCGATCAAGCGCCTTCTTGAAGTCTACGAACCCATGATATAGATGTTGTTGGTGCTGTAGGTATTTATCACAGATTATTCTGAGGTTGAAAATCTATTCAGTGGTACTTCGCCCTGCAACGAATCATGCTTGTTCTTCATCTATATTTGTTGAGCTTGGGTTTTGAACCCGTTGAATATTATTTTCAGGAGGACCTTGTTGGGATGGCTGATGAGGGTGATGGTGCAGTAATTTTCACACTGCTGAAGGTTACCTATTTTTGGAAGAGTGATGAAAAAAGACTTGGCCCATGGTGTAGGTCACTCCCCACTCTGCCAGATCTTGATACAGATAATGGTGAGGGCGTTAATCATAGCATCATTTTCTGCTTAAAGCAATTTCGCGAGTATGTTGTCCACTCCCGCTGACTTCCCCTTCTTCAGCGACTGCACTGCTGCCTCAACTTCTTATTAAAGAAGTGGGAGGATTTCGTCTTCTCTGTTCTCTGGACATGTTAGAACTGATGGTTCTCCGTTTGATAGGTGGTTGTAAAGGCCAGAGCAGTACTCTGTTCATCTGTCCAAGACTTATTATTCTTCTTTAAGGCATATGCCAGACATGCTTTGGATCGTAGAGACCTTGGGCTGTTTAGCACTTGTCAACCGTTTCACAGTCTGGTAGGCCTTCTTGCTGTTGTTCTGTTTTCAGACTGTTCTCTTTTTCCTGGAATTGGTCTTCTATCCAGTTTTCCTTTGCTAAGCGCACGTCTTTTCGGATGCCATTGTTAATTTTTCGGTAGGCATCAGCTTCCTGTGAGGTGTCCTTTTTTTTTTCCTTTCTCCTTTATCACACAGGTCCAAAATTTCAGGTGTGTTTCACGGCTTCTTCTTTGGCCGGTGCTTGCCATGGATCTCAGTAGCGGCATCTGTCACATCTGAGTTGAAGTTGGTGGTCATAGTATTGACATCTACCTCACTAGCTCCCAATATGAGCAGTGGTGCAAATTTCTCTCCAATTGTGGTCTGAATTAAGTCTGCCACCTCCGGGTCATGCAGTTTATCTAGGTCGAATGTCAGTCTAGTGCATTTTGCTGTGTTTACTCTCTTCAAGTGGAGCTGGAAAGACATCATTACGAGATCGTGGTCATTTTCGATGTCTGCACCTGAAAAAGTGCGTGTCCTGCCAATGTTCATGCTTGAACTGAAGCGTTTCTTGACCATGATGTAATCGATCTGGTTGTGATGCTAACCGCCGGGACTGTGCCATATCCATCTTCTGGATTTTTTGTGGAGACCGAGCGTGTTTGCCAGTATCAGACTATTGTATCTGGCAAACTCTAAGAGTCTCCAACCCCTGTCATTTGTCTCGTTGTTGCAGTTGGGTCCACATGTGTCTCCCCAACTGTGGTGCGCATCTTGGCCAACCTTGGCATTCCAGTCGCCTTGCACTATGATTATGTCCTTTTTCGGCACTTGGTCAAGGACAGCCTGTAGATTTTCATAGAAATCCTCCACTTTGCTGTCGTCATAGTCTGATGTTGGGGCATAGGCCTGGATGATGGTGATGTTGAAAATGGCTACTCTTAGACGGATGGTAATGAGTCTACTAGAAACTGGGCAGCAACTCATGACAGTGGCTAGAATGTTCTTGTGGACCAAGAATCCAACACCGTGTTCGTGCCTATCAGCTCTCCCGCTGAAATAAAGCCTGTGGCCTTTCTTGGTTGTTGTTGCACCTAAGCTTTTCCAACGCTGTTCGATGATACCTACAATGTTCCATTGTTAAGGGTCCAGCTCGTGGGCCAGTTCTTCTAATTTTCCATCCGCAGTTAGGGTTCTGAAATTCCAGGTTCCTAAGTCGAAGTTGTGTCTCATGCGGATCTTGCTAAGTTGTCCATCAGTAGCACATTTATCACCTCCATCCTGGTGGCCAACAGAAGGCACGGTCCTTGGTGACCCGGGCGACGACCGATCCGGTATGGAGTGAATGGTTGTTTTCATCATGCAGTGTGTCTTGGGCAAAACAGACCTGGCAGGGCCCAATCCTCTCCAGGCTGTTGGCCACAGCTATATCCACGAATACAGTGTGGCTTGCCTTAGCCCCGAGCGTGTTGGTGTTGATCCTGTAGTAACATGAGGTTCCTCCATCCTGGCCGGTGACTTCTGTGTAAAAGACTTTTGCCCAGTGATGCCGTGCTGACATTACCCCTGTTAGTCGCCTCTTACGACACGCTGGGAAACATTGGGTCTATTCTAATCAGTGTCCAAACCCACAGGGCGATCAAACTTCTTACAAGCCCAAAAGCAGCAAGATCAACAACATCGAAAATTAAAGCTGAGACAAGTGCTAGGCAGTAACAAAAACATGTACATTAAGTATTGATCCTGAGAATGTGTGACAAAGTATGCAAATAACATGGGACAAAGAGACAACATGCTTGTGTGGAGGACAACAAAATGACCAACAAATGAAGAATAATATAAAATTCATGTGACGACACGAGTTTTCAGATGGCAGGGAGAGTTACACTTTTTAGGAAGTTACATTTCTCCGTATCTGTTGTACATAGAATAGCGTGACCGATTTACTTTTGCGTATGAAAGTGCAGTTTCGTAAAGTCCGTGCGATTCGTAGAAGACAGGGAGTCGGCCAATTTCGAATAGGGATACGCGTAATAAAGAACGTGCATACTGACGAGAGCTCGACTATTTTGCTTGTGGCCGGCGCAGTTTTTGGAGGGCAGAGTGGTTTGAGATGCTGTTGCGAGAGGAACGAATTCTAACGAGGCAGCAACCCTGTGACAGAGGTCATTGTGTGTAGGGTACTGTTGGAAGGGTGTGTTTATTGTTTATATAGCCACCCAAGGTCTTATGCCCTCGTCGGGATAAGGATGTTTAGAATTCGAAGGAAGATGTTAACTGCCATTCGTCAACGAATGTAGAGTTCCATACTTAAGGTGTGTGTAGTTCTCGATTGAACACCCACCAAGACTTAGTGTCTGTACCAGAGCTAAGGTGTCCTCATCCTCAGTATAAGTGTTATTTGGAAAGTGGAATAACGTGCAATAGCAAGAGAAAGTGACTCTCAGAAAGACTAACCCATTGTATTGTGACAGTGTTGTGTCGTGTTGTGGTGTTGGGGTAAAGGGCGTCACAAGCCGAGGCCTATAAGGTAAGCAGGTCCTGTCATTCAATTCTCTAGTGGCGCGCTCCGAGAACTGCGTACGTGTATGAGTGGTAATGAGTGTGGGGAAGGGGATGTATTTTAGGATGTATAATGAATTTTGTTGATTTTATATGATTTTCTTATGATTTTCTTATTGTATATGTGATGGGGGAAATGTCGTTGCTGTTGTTGTTATAAAAGTGGGTCAAAGGCGACGATGGGGAATATAGAGGGAGAGAGAGAGAGTGAGGGTGTATGTATGGAGAGAGCGATAGAACGTATTATACTGAAGAAAGATGAAGTGATGATTATGAAGGAAGCATGTTTACAGTATAGTATGGCAAAGTAGTATGCATGAAGGGAGGTAATCGTGATGTGCTATAATTGTTGGGGGTGACGGTGGTGATGAAGGGGGGGCGGAATGAATCAGGACTGTGAGATTGTAGTGTGGTTGCGATAATTATGTATATTTATAATCAGAATTATCATGGCTCTCGTCTGACAAAGTCATTTCTTCAGTATTAACAGTATTAATATTTTGACTATCTTCTGTAATAGAATCTGTTTTTTTGCATTCGTTCATAATTATCATCAATATTAAACAATCCCAAAGAATGTAACATACCTTGTTGGCTTTTATAATATGCCTGATTACTAACACACTACCATACACAACCAAAAGCACTGCTGTTAATGTCCTCTGAGTGACCGCTAGATAACGTCACCTGATATCAACTGACCCGTTGCTGGAACGGCGCGAGCCGAGGCTGCACTTACGTAGGTCGTGGGTTACCAAAGGCGCAAAAAATATGTATATTAATTAACAAGTGAAGGAATTACAGAGCGCTTTGGTGCGCTTTTAAAACGCTCTTAAAACAGCATATATTATAATAAAAGGACGTCTTCCGAGGAAGTTGGGGCTGAGCCCGCTATTGTTCTATCTCTAATGCCGTTTACTCTGCTTTCACAGAACACACCAGTAATTGAACAATATTTTTTTTTATCTGCCCTTAACACTCCAAGATTTGTTCAGCCACTTCGAACAGAGCGACGTACACCGCTCGCCATTGTGAATGCTTGCTCGGTGTACTTGTGTTTCCAAACCTCTTTTTCGCTAATTTCTGTGAAACGCCAGTAACTCGAAATGATTGAAAAGCGGATGTCTCCCTTAGACCGTTTTGGCCGCTTATGATAGATCAACAATTGGTTACCGCGATATCCAAGACTTGCGGAATGAGGAGAAAGCATTTGGAAGCGTGGAGCAGCATTCGTTATTTGGTCCATAGAACAATAATATGCATGTTTGCTTTCGTGTCACCTGAAATAGATCTGCTTTGAGGGATGCGTGGATGGAGATGATAGAGATTGTGAGAGAGAGGGAGGGGGAGGATGTGGAGGAAAGAGACTTTGAGAGAGAGAGAGAGAGAGAGAGAGAGAGAGAGAGAGAGAGAGAGAGAATTCTTATTATAGGCTACTATAACACAGATTTTAAGATTAAAAGGTAACAGGCGAAGATGCCAAACAATAAAGCAAATAGTCTTGAGATTTCCACAATAATAGAAGTTTTCGATTTCCTTTATTTGCAGTTTTCTATAGTGGTTGGTTCTTTTATTAGCGTATTCTTCATCGTAAAAGTGCACACTATAGAATACGTTTCAAGTCAGAAAAAATATTTTTGTTAAATGAAATTTGATTTTGTTGGCTCTTAGCCCTTACTCTGGTGTACGTATTTAACAATCATTAAGGAAATAAATAGTTATCTGTTCCATTGTTTGAAAACATAGCATAAAGGTTTTCACAAAGTTGCAATCCATGTTTGTCCAATGTGGTGATGAAATTGAAGCCACTCTTTTCAAATATAAATAGCGGCGATCAGTATAGCGCGACCTTTTAACCATTAGGGTTTTCTTCGGGAGTGCAATCCATCTCTTCACAGATACGTACATACATTAGATCAAAAGGCCATCTTTTTCTGTTATCATAAGTATAAGACATTCTACCGTTATTGTACCGTTTGGCTCGAAGCAGTGGACGGGGCTTTGTGGGGTCTAAACGTTTCCGTGGTTCGTTTGTGATCCTGTCCGGATTTGTCTTGCCCTCGGGCCCCTTGAACAAATCTCCAGCAATAGAATCGATACCTCTGCCTTCGATGGAGTGAATATATTCCTTGCTATCTTGTGAAATGTCTCGGTCCTTTTGCTGCTTCTCTGCCTCATTTCCTGCCTTCTTATTCCGTCGAATTTTATTGTCCAGTCTTGCCGGGCTGCACACACTGAGAAGTAAACAGGTTCATTAATAACAACACTGTTTAATTAACTACTTTTTTTCTTAAAGGTAACTGTGACGGGGGTTTTATGGGTTGCTGGGCTCTGCACAACGGAATGCTGTAACCCTCACGCTTTATTCTATGGGAACTGCTAGTGAGTCACCCGGTGAATTACTTTAATACATTTGTTTAGCTCGGTCTGTGTTAAGGCTGGGGTACAGAGATAGATAGAAAAATGGTAAAAGATTACTGTCACACTAGCTTTCACACGGCTATGAATCATATGTAGTCCAGCCACTTGATAACAGTTAAAATCACACATTTATTTCTTCTACTCTATACAAAATCTTTGATGTACTAATCTACCTTAAAACGTCATATATCCATGTGAATGGTTCGATCGCTGATAGTCAAGGCAGCTCTATGTTCGTCATAGGGCACTGGCTACTAACGTTCTTGAAGATTGGACTACTGTGGTACTTGTTACTATAGTTTCTGAAGAGTGGACTACTGTGGTGCTTTTGCTATCAGTTTTAGTGCACTGTTTCCTGGGCACTTAGCTTCAGTGTGGTGTGTTTGAAGCCCTGAGTTGTGGTAGCTTCTGGTACATGATGGGACGTCATGTAGTTTGGTTCCTTGACACGCTGTGTTGTCTTGGAGAGTGTTTTCCAGGGTTGCTCTCTCAGTCCTGTGCTGTAGAGGCTAAACAGCCAACTCGTCTTTTCTGTTGAGTTGGGCGCACTGTATATCTCGCATGCTCGTCTGTTTTACAAAGTCAGGCCCGTGGCTACTTGATTGAATTCTAAAATTCACAAGTCCTGCTTCCTGGTCTATGAGTAGAGAGATTTTACTGCTAACTGTGTAGCTGGTTACTGCTCCTCGTTTCAAACTCGACTCCCGTTTTATCTCTCTATTTGAATCAGCCAGACCTGGTTGAATCCATTCTAAACTGTGTTCCCATTGGCTGGTAATCGACTCGCCTAACGTAGCTACGATGATGTCATTGCCTGCGCTCCTAACGTCAAGCTACCACTGTGTGTAACCGGCAGTATATCATTGCTACGCTTGATTACTTCCATTGTCTGCTGCAGGCTAACATTAACATTCTAAGATTACATTGACTAAACAAGCAAAATAGTAAAGAGTGCGGGGTAAAATGTCATGGCTAAACTGTGGAGGAGGGGCAATGGGTGACCATTTCATTTAACAGACAGTACAATGGTCAAGCCAAACTGCTAGAGTACAGAAAGGGCAGCGTTGTTTTTCACTGAACGGTACAATAACATGATGTTATTGTCGAGTGTGGGTCAAGGAATTAGATAATAGATTAGACAATTTAGCACGTGCTGACAGCAAGGGCATGTTTGTGCCGATTCTGTGAGCCAATCATTAGGCTCAGATTGGTTGCACAAATGCGTAAAGTTGCTGGAATAAGTCATTCGTTGTCGAGACTTGGAGGCAAGCGGATCGTTAGAGAGGTGCAGGGAGAAAAAAAAAGCCAAGGGGGAGACATTAAGCTGGTAACCGGATTGTGGTCAAGTTGAAGACACCCGGGAGGCTAGTGGGTAAATCGAGAGCTATGTAGCTGTCACCCATTTATGGAGCGTCATCGGACGTGTTCCATGTGATGTCGTCAAAGAGAAATCTCTTATCATAAGTCGGTAAGTGAGATTCGACCTCTGGAACCTTGTCTCTAGCGATCGTCAAAGAGAGAATGGGGAGGAAAATATTTAGGGAGGGCTGGTTGCAAAAATGTGTGAACGAGAATGTATAACGTGAAATTGTACGTCTTTAAACGTTTAGAAAAATATGTTAATTATTATGATGTTGTGTTTAGAAATGTTTTTATGTTAAAATGTATTTCTTGTTGTAAATAATAAAATGATGAACGGAGGCAGTCAGCCAGAGTCAACGCAGAGAGGTGAAGAGGAAATTGTGTATGCATGATAAAAACGGAACAATTGTATGTGAAATATGTGGAACTTTTATAATGATTTTATTTTGTATAAATCGTATGAATATAACGAAGTGGAAAGGAAATTGTGGATATATGTATTAGAGAAATTATGACCATGTAATTTTCTGCAGGAGGCGAGCAGACCAGGGTAGTTAAGAGTAATAGATAGAGAAGTAAAAGTTATGCCCGAATAGTAGCCTGTACCATTATTGATTTCATTGTTGGACCTATCGTCGACGTTATTGTTGGACGTGTCGTCAACGGACGTGTTGATGTTATCCGACTCGTTGTAGTCATCTCTACGGCGGTTTTGGCTGTAGTGGTCATTCCTCGGTCATCCGTGGAAGTGGGGGTTACTGTCGCGAGAGTGCAGTGCCTGCCGTAGAAGTCATCTGAGGTGGCGGAGAAAGGCAGTGAAGGAAGAGGGGAGAAACCAACGGAACTAAGGGGCCGTCTGGAAAGTGAATCGTCAGTACTAGAAAGAGCCAAGGCGTCATTCGGTAGTCATAGCGAGGACGAACAGCATCATGTTGATTTTAGAAATAAATTCGCATTTTTGGACACAGGGACAAATGAAGACTTATTATTCCGTGACTCTAGATAATATTGTGTGAAATTCTACATGGACAACTCCTACATCCACATTGGATTGTTGAACTGTGTGTATGTGAAAACCTTAGTTAGGGAAATTGAAAGAGAAGTACACAGTCGGACTTATCATCTATGGCTGTGCACCTAGCTTGTATACATAAGACTGGACTGGGACATCAAAGGGGGGTTTAATATTGTGTATTTAATTATCATTGTGTGTATGTATTATTCTTGTGTGTGTGTTAAATTATAACGACCAGGTGAGAGAGTGATTTTGTTTGATTCATGATTATAGTCTACAAATGTGTTGTTTGCCTATGTTTTAAAACCGTTATATGTTTTAAATTTTGCTTTATATTTTTCTTTGGTTTCATTCTTTTGTTTCTTAATTGGGTTTTTAATTACATGTTTTATTAAATAAATGTTATATTGTATTTTACACCTTATATTCGCTAGTTGTGTTCTTAGTTTAGTTTAGTGGGAGAAAGGACGCTCGCACACGCATCACCCACCCCTATCTACCCTATCACTCCTTGCATGAAGGACTAGTCACCTACTTTAAATACCAGAGGGAGGAAGTAGGCCTGACATAAAACTGGTCCGTTCGTAACAGTAACCCCTTTCACTGCGATAAAACGGCACAGTGTTGGTAGCCACTTTGGATTTGACATTTGCAATAAATAGTGTGTGTGTGTGTGTGTGTGTGTGTGTGTGTGTTGTGTGTGTGCGTGGGCATGTAGAAACGACGTTACAGTGACACACTCATGGAACTCCACATGGTTTCTTTTGACTTTTTTGGAAGGGCGCCCTATTTTGACGTCAAAATAGTTCCCTGCTGAGTTAGAGCTGTTTTAGGCCTAGGGTTAGGTTAAGGGTTAGGGTTAGGGTTTGGGTTAGGAGTTAGGGTTAGGGTTAGGGATAGGTTCAAAAATTTGAAAATGTCAAAATAATGTCACGAAAATGAAAAGTGTGTCAAAATAATCCCTGTTTTTTTCACAACAGTCATCATAATGTCGTTTTTACAAAAATGTGTGCGTGTGTGTTTGTGATATTTTAACGCTTGCAACGCAACCATCACCAAACCGTCACACTATTTGTAACAAGAAGCAAGGTTTACCCCGCACCTTTTAAGATTTTGCCTTGTTTAGTCAGCTGTAACCTCAGTAGTTTAATGTTAGGCTGCAGAAGACGACAGAAGTACACGGTAAGGTACACAGTTGTATACGGACGATAGCCCAGTAGGTAATGACATCACGCCACTTACAGATAGGCTGGAGTCAGCCAATCCGAACACAGAGAGATTAGGTATACCGGTTCTACCCGGATCAGGCAGACAGCGATAGGAGTCAGTCGTGTGGTAAACTGCCAGCAAGACAAAGCTCAGCTCTACGAAATCTCTCCATAGACGGAAAGAAGGACTTGTTGAAAACTCGATTCAACTAAGGTAGCCATGGCCTGACATTGTCAAGAAGGTAAATGAACATACTTTTGTTTCATCGTGATGTATTGATAATATTGTTGAATTATGTTTGTGAAATGTGCCATGCTTAGAATGGAATTGTTAGTCCGACGTTGCGTGACCACGTGGAGAACCCGACCACGTGACGAACCCGACCGGCCGACGCCATGTTGAATTCCAGACGGACCCACTGTTGTGTAACCTATATGTATGCTTGCAGACCAGTGGCTGTACCAGAGAATGTGTATAATATTAATTATTTCTCTATGTGTATAGTTAGCCAGGATTTATATTTATATAGGAAATTAGAGTGGAGATTCCAGTGGACCACGGACTTAGCAGAAAGTTCGTCGCTTATATATAGAGATGTGGAGCTAATCACTGAGGACTACTTCGGCCTTCAGTGAGACGCTCTGCACACACCTAGAATACAAGGTTGTGCAGAATTTCGTCTCAAATGTTACAGATGAGCAGGCATTTATCGTGAGCCCAACCAGGTGAAAAGACAAGAAAAAGTCTTCACTGAAAGTTGGCCTGCCACAGCTTCTCAAGCAATGCGCGAAGAGAGCTCACCAGTCTAGCAACAAGGAGAAGAATCAGCAACAACACAGCTCATCAAGGAATCAACCACACCACAGCTCTTCAAACACTGAGCTAAGTACATAGTGACTCAGTGCACCCAATCTGAATCTACGGACCACAGTAGTCCACTCGTCCAGAACTCTGACCCTTAGGGCAGAAAGCATCCAGTGCCCGATGAAGATACAGTAGCTGCATAGAACTATCAAGAAGCGAACCATTAAAAAAAACACATTTGAACTTTTAAGTTAGTTTCGTTCTTTGCAGATCGTGTATAGAGTAGAGGAAATAAATGTGTGATATTTACTGTTATCAAGTGGCTGGACTACCTATGTTTCATAGCCGTGTGAGAGCTAGTGTGACAGTGATCTTTTACCATTTTTCTATCTATCTCTGTACCCCAGCCTAAACACAGACCAAGCTAACATATAAATGTATTAAGTTAAGTCACAGGGAGATTTACTAGCGATCCTCATCGACAATAGACTAGTGGGTAATAACATTCCATTGTGCAGAGCCCAGCAAGAATAGACCTACCCTCACACTATTACATCCGACACAACCAAAAAGACTGCTGAATCTAAACTTACCAGGCAAGGGCGACCAGTAATGCTAGCAAAACCACTAAGGTGAACCGGGACACCATCTTGAACTGGGATTGGCAGTGACAGACAAAGTAACTGCTGGGTCGCAACTGACGTCACACTGTTTGCAGTGTGGAAAAGATCGCGGGGTCTGCAACATAGCAGCAAGCACAACACATTCATTAAAATGATTAAAACAGCTGAAGACTAGCATTTCTTTAACTACGATTGATAAGGAATATTTAAAAAAAATTAACAAAGGAAGATAGAAAGGGGGAAAAACACACCAGAAACAAAGAAAGAAAAACACCGACAAAATAAAGGAAGAAAAATAAGAAAAAAAAGTTTGGGGATAAAGAAATAAAGCACAAAAAATCATCATCATCATTACCATCATCATCATCATCATCATCATCATCATCATCATCATCATCATCATCATCATCATCATCATCATCAACAACAAGAACAACAACAGCAACAACAACAACATGAAGATTACCCGAGTAAACCAATGTATAAAAAAGAAACAAAGAAATTAATAGATAGATAGATAGATAGATAGATAGATAGATAGATAGATAGATAGATAGATAGATAGATAGATAGATAGATAGATAGATAGATAGATAGATAGACAGACAGACAGACAGACAGACAGACAGACAGACAGACAGACAGACAGACAGAAACACAGACAGATAGATAGATAGATAGATAGATAGATAGATAGATAGATAGATAGATAGATAGATAGATAGATAGATAGATAGATAGATAGATAGATAGATAGATAGATAAGAGGCAACCAGTCAAAAACGAGTAAATAAACATCCGAAGCGTGTCTAGTTTTGTATAGACTCGGCACGTTTCACCTTAACAAGGCATCTAAAGCAATAGAAAAAGAGCGGCCTTTGGACTGGAGATACACTCATAACTCCTGTCAACGTGTAACCTAGAGCCATGCAGAGGGATGTCCATACTATTGAGGATACCTAATCTGTAGAAACATACGCACGCGAGTTGATCCTGTCAAAAATGAACCTTTCATAGAGAAAGCTCCGCCGTTCGAGGCATCGTAATTACAACCAAGTCGACGGCTGCCTTGAAAAGAAGTAGTAAGAACGCATAACATTGATAACACACATAGGTAATTAATAAAGCTTCCCCTCTTGGTTCTCTCTCTGACTGTTTCCTTCATTCCCTCTCCCTCTATCTTCCTCTCTCGCCCACCCCTTTCTCCCATAACTCTCCCCTCCCCTTCTACTTGTTGAGGTGTCATCCAGTTCATCTATTCAGGACTGAACTCTGGAAGAGCTGGGAGATACGTCTATGCACAAAGACAAAATTTTTCAGGGTTGTGGTGCTGTCAAACAAACCCCCCCCCCCCCCCAAAAAAAAAAAAAAAAGAAAAAAAAAAAGAAAAGAAAAAGAACAAAGAGAAAGAAAAAAGCAGAACGTATTCTGGGCTTTGATTTGAAGTGCTACTGCTGAACATTGCAAATCGCCTAGTAGACACAAGACCACGACTACGTCAGGAACCTGGTCACCTCGCTTGCGGGCCCTCAAGAACCACTCCTTTTTTATCGTGAAGAGGAGAAAGTTTGGTCATTTCAAGCGGCATGACACCTATCTTGCAAAAACCATTATGCAAGAAACAGGGGAAGGTGGCAGGCACATAGGACGACCAAGAAAGAACTGGACAGAATGATGATGTTACAATACGGCATTTATACACTGTTCATTCCATACGCCTTTTAAAAGAACTGGACAGACGCTGTTAAAATATGGCATATATACACTGTTCATTACATACGCCTTTTAAAAGAACTGGACAGATGATGTTAAAATATGGCATTTATACACTGTTCATTCCATACGCCTTTTAAAAGAACTGGACAGACGCTGTTAAAATATGGCATATATACACTGCTCATTACATACGCCTTTTAAAAGAACTGGACAGACGCTGTTAAAATATGGCATATATACACTGCTCATTACATACGCCTTTTAAAAGAACTGTACAGACGCTGTTAAAATATGGCATATATACCCTGTTCATTACATACGCCTTTTAAAAGAACTGGACAGACGCTGTTAAAATATGGCATATATACACTGTTCATTACATACACCTTTTAAAAGAACTGGACAGACGCTGTTAAAATATGGCATATATGCACTGTTCATTCCATACGCCTTTTAAAAGAACTGGACAGATTATGTTAAAATACGGCATATATACACTGTTCATTACATACGCCTTTTTAAAAGAAATGTATAACAATAACACAAATACTATTTTAAAAAATAACGTCACGATGATTACGTAAAACGATTTGCATAAATTTGGTTTTACCTTGAAGGCACAGGTAAAGTCTAAGAACATACCAAACTTGATACAAAGCCCTCCAGTAGCTTGATAGAAAATGGGATTATTAAAACAATTATAATAAATAAATAAATAAATTAATTAATTGTTAGGTCTCCATGACGACGTCAACCGATATGCATATATTTTTTTTTCCATCTGGTATGGTGGTAGGGTTCACTAATTTCTAACTAAACACCAAGTTTTCCATCTGGTACGGTGGTAGGGTTCACTAATTTCTAACTGATTACCAAGTTTTCCATCTGGTACGGTGGTAGGGTTCACTAATTTCTAACTAAATACCAAGTTTCCCATCTGGTACGGTGGTAGGGTTCACTAATTTCTAACTAAATACCAAGTTTCCCATCTGGTATGGTGGTAAGGTTCACTAATTTCTAACTAAATACCAAGTTTTCCATCTGGTATGGTGGTAGGGTTCACTAATTTCTAACTAAATACCAAGTTTCCCATCTGGTATGGTGGTAGGGTTCACTAATTTCTAACTAAATACCAATTTTCAAAGAAATCCGTTCAGTAGTTTCAGTGAAAGGTGCGCAAAATAAAATAACTAAATAAAAGTTAAAATATGACGTCACTCGATATGCACAAGTTTTGACTAAGGCTTAAACATTCTGTACACACCCATGTATATAGAGATGAAACGTATCAATGAATTTACTCAGAAATGTGTTTGTTTGTTGTTGTTGTGGTTGTCTTTTTCAGACCACCGCCACCACCCACCCCATCACCCATTCTTAGTTCTCACCTCCTCCCTCCCTCCCTCGTCTCTTATTTGTTAGCCAGTGTCTTGCATAATTTTATTGTGTATTGAGCCGGATGTTTACAATGAATGTCTGAGTTCTGCATTGAAAAAAACGCTATATAATTATTATTATTATTATTATTATTATTATTATTATTATTATTATTATTATTATTATTATTATTATTATTATTATTATTATTATCATTATTATTATTTACATACACTGTGCAGTCTGCACTGAATTTAACAATGTTTGTTTGGGTGACAAGCAATTAAAATAATGTCACAATACCGGAAATTCTGGCCATTAGATGAGATTGCATTATGGGTTCAAACGACGTTAGAAAGAGAAGTAATTTCACGTTATGTTAATTACTTCTCTTCTATAGCGCAATGACAGCTAGAAAGTGTGAGAGTGAGTGAGAGAGAGAGAGAGAGAGAGAGAGAGAGAGAGAATGTGTGTGTGTGTGTGTGTGTGTGTGTGTGTGAGAGAGAGAGAGAGAGTTGTTTTCCTTGTATTTCTTTCTGATATGTGTTGTGGTTAGCGGTAAGCCTACATTTCAGTGGATTTTGCACGTATATTTTATTGCAAATTCTCTTTGAAAAGGATTCTCAGTTGCCAAATCTTCTATCTATATAACTGAGTAGCTTTGTGAGGTGTATGTGTGTGACTGTGCTGTATATTTTAAAATGCTGCCTCCAGCCACATATTCACGCGCATGCGCACTGCTAGTATACGGTCTATATTGAAAGAGATAAGATAAGATAAGATAAGATAAGAGACATCTGTTTACACGTTTGTCTGCAGGCAAAGGTGTGGATCATATTCTTGTAAGCCTACTAATAATCGCTTGCGACTGAGACAACGTGCCAACATACTTGTGTATTGTTAGAGGGGACATGGATAAGAATATTGATTTTGTATAAAGATCCCTATAAAAGTAATTGAATCTCTGCACTGCATTTACCACAACTTAGCTATAACGTCACTTTCATAATGATAATTGTGACTCACACGCATGTGAGGCTGTATTGATAGTATAAGATACATCACGCACACGGGATCTCCTTTCTCGCCACTGCCAAGCGTTATGCACCCTCTTTCACACTGTCATTCACTCCTATCCTATCCTATCCTATCCCGTAACTCGGAGGTCAAAGGGACACCACAGATGATCGTTTAACAAGCGCACTCCATATTTCTCTGTCCTCAGCAACCCTGATAGCTTCGCTCAGTGTCAAACCAGTCCATTCTCGAATGTTGTCTTCCCACCTCTTTTCACGTCTCCCTCTTCTTCTATCTCCTTGCACCGTGCCTTGCAGGCTGGTCGATGAGAGGAAGAGGAGGAGGAGGAAGGAAGTCATTCACTCCAGATACTTACTGCATCCGAGCTGCAATCACAATTGACCACACATACCTGTCTAACCAATATACTGTCTCCTAGTCACACAGGAATCCGCGGCAATATTGCTGTGGACAAAGCGGCTAAAGAAGCTCTTCGTCTTGATTTTCCTTCAGAGGTTTTTCAGTTTGTTCCATTCTCTGACCTGCGTTGTATGACTGGCTCTTATTTTAAACGGCTGTGGCAGACGGAATGGTCTAATCAAATCAATAACAAATTATTTCAAAATCTTCAACATGTGTCTGCTTCTTTGCCCAAATTTTTGCGTCCACTCGCAAAGAAGAAACTGTTTTGGCTCGCCTTCACATTGGGCAAATTCATGTCACCCATAGTTTCCTTTTGAAAGGAGAAGAAGCACCGTGGCGCTTCGCATGTGACAAATCCTTTTCCAGCCGCCATTTTATGTCTGAATGTGCTGATCTGGTTGATGACAGAGAAGGATACTTTGGTTCGGTACAATTTTTAATGAGATTTTTAAAGTTTGCAATGGTCAAAACCTGTTTACATTTTTACGTGATGTTGGTTTATTTTGTTGCATATTATAAGGTCATATCATCTTTTTGGTATACCTGGTTACATTTCATCAGTAATGCTATTTTATGTTCGTCTTTAATCATTTAAAAAAATAAAACTGTTAATATTGTAGTTTGATTTTGAATAGTTGTGTATGGTCCTGATTCGGCCCTTGGCAGTCCGTTGGACCCTATAAACATTGAATATTTAAATGAACTGTCTTTGTCAACCGTTTTCACAGTCACGCCAGTCTCAGAAGCTCTCTGGGACAAATTCCAATAGGCACCACAATACGTCGCACAGCACGTCACATCACAGACAAAGATGTCACTTCCTAAACACAGTGCATGCTCTCTCTCTCTCTCTCTCTCTCTCTCTCTCTCTCTCTCTCTCTCTCTCTCTCTCTCACACACACACACACACACAAACACACACACAAATATGACAGAGAGAGACTGCAGCACAGTTGTTGGACTCCACATTTACCGTTTTAATATGGATAGTGTTGTTTATAAGTCGTATAAATGTGAATATTCTCTTCTTTGCGTGATATGACTAGGTTTTTGCCATACGACCGGTAAAAATGATGCAAAATAGCGACGTGTACCGAAGGTTAAACAATTTAACAATTAACAATTCAAATCGCCCAAAACCGGGAATAACGAATTTGCGCGAACATTTCACAGCCTAAAAGCGCGAATCTGTAACTGTAAATAACAGTTTAAAACAGCCCCACAACGTAACTGTTCTTGAGATTGTGACGCCAACCGAGTATCAATCGTAGGGTGTCACACAGCCCCTGACAATCAGCTTGGGATCAGCGTCGATTTGGGGCCATCTGTGTCTTATTGCCTCTATTTTAAATAGTAGCATTCTAATGCAGACAACTAGTGGGGAACGGTCTGTAATTGAATAAATGCGGCGCTATGGACATTAACACACTAAATGGACTCTTCATTTCCTGATCATTGCACCACTAAATTGAATGAATGTGTGTGTGTGTGGGTGTGTGTGTGTGTGTTTGAGGGTGCGTGTGCGTGTGGCTATGTAGAAACGCCTTTATTCTGACATACACTTGAACCTCTACGTAGTTTCTTTTGGCGGACCCCGTTATTTTGACGTCAAAACAGTGTTCCGTTAGGGTTAGGGCTGTGTTAGGCTGAATTAGG